>CM016614.1:36553498-36915895 GCA_005393395.2 Gossypium australe
AGGACCTCTTTGCAAAGGTTGTAAAATAGGTGTTAAATGTGTGAAATAATGAGTATTGAGAGTTGCTATAAGAGAAATAAATGTTCACCTAGGCTCGTTAAAGAAAGAAATTTGATTAGAATTGATTTACGAGCCTAGGGGTAAAAAAGTCATTTTGTGAAAGTCTAAGGGAAAAATGATAATTTTGCCACATTATGATTTTTGAAATGAAGTTCTTAAGGATCGATATTGTATGATTAAGCGAGTTAAGTACAGTAATGCCTCGTACCCGGTTCAAGTGTCTAATATGGGTAAGGGGTGTTACACTAAGGATGAGCATGATGAGCATCTTAGAGTGGTGCTTCAGATTCTGCGTGAAAAGTAGCTTTACGCTAAGTTAAGCAAGTGTAAGTTCTGGTTGCGTGAAGTAACTTTTCTAGGGTACGTGGTTTCTGCTGAGGGAATTCGTGTCGATCCTTGAAAGATCGAAGCTGTGCTGGATTGGAAACAACCTAAGAATGTATCTGAGATTCGTAGCTTTCTGGGTTTGGCGGGATATTATCGGCGTTTCCTCTTTGATTGCTACGCTATTGACTAAGCTTATGCATAAAGGTGTTTTGTTTGTTTGAATTGATGCGCAACAATCGAGCTTCGAGAAGCTCAAAACTATTCTAACTGAGGCTCATGTTCTGATACAACCTGAATCTAGCAAGGAGTTTATGGTATACAGTGATGCATAGCATGTCGGTTTGGGATGTGTATTGATGCAAGATAGGAAAGATGTGGCTTATGCATCCCGTCAGCTTAAGACGCATGAGGCAAATTATTCGGCGTATGATCTCGAATTGGCAGCAGTATTCTTTGCGTTGAAAATCTAGAGGCATTATCTGTACGGTAAGAGGTGTATCATCTACACTGATCACAAGAGCCTCAAGTACCTCCTTACTCAGAAGGAGTTGAACCTTAGGCAGCATCGTTGGATTGAGCTGCTCAAAGACTATGACTGCACCATTGAGTATCATCCTGGTAAAGCTAATGTGGTAGTCGATGCTCTAAGACGAAGAGCGATGTTTGATCTGAGGGAGATGTTTGCTCGCCTTAGTTTGTTTGATGATGGGAGTCTGTTAGCCGAGTTGCAAGTTAAGCCAACTTGGATTGAGCAGATTCAGGATAAGCGGTTAGGGGATGAGACTCTGGGTTTACGATTTCGTCAGATTGAGAGTGGTACTACTTCCTACTTTGGGTTAAATGGTGATGGTGTTCTGTGTTTTTGAGGTCAAATTTGTGTGCCGAATGATTCAAAAATGAGGCAGTCGGTTCTGATGGAGGCGCATGGTAGCCCTTATGCATGCATCTTGGCGTAATAAGATGTATCGCGACCTCCGTGAGTTGTACTGGTGGCCGGGTTTAAAGCGTGAAGTTACTGATTTAGTTGCTCGTTTTTTGACATGTCAGCAGGTTAAGGCTGGGCATCAGTTGCCTTCAGGTTTGCTGCAGCCAGTTAAGATTCCCTTATGGAAATGGGAACAAGTAACGATGGACTTCGTTAATGGGTTGCCTTTAACACCTACTAAGTAGGATTCTGTTTAGGTCATCGTGTATTGATTGACCAAGTCTGCTCACTTCATTCCGGTTTGAACTAATTATTCTCTACAGAAGTAGTAAGACTGCATGGGGTTCCTGTCTCGGTTATTTCTGATAGAGATCATCGTTTTACGTCTCGGTTCTGGAAAAAATTACACGAGGCTCTGGGTTCGAGATTGGATTTCAGTACTGCGTTCCATCTTCAGACCGATGGTTAACCTGAGAGGGTGATTCAGATACTGAAGGATATGCTTTGGAGTTGTGTGATCGATTTCCGAGGTAGTTGAGAGGAATATCTGCCGCTAGCCGAGTTCTCCTATAATAACAGCTTCCAGTCTAGCATTCAGATGGCACCTTACGAGGCTCTGTATGGTCGTAAGTGTCGCACTCCATTGTGTTGGACTGAACTGGTTTCTGAGACGGAGGATAAGGCTCGACTGATTCGGGATCGTCTTAAAGCGGCTTCTAATAGGCAAAAATCGTATGCAGATTTGAAGAGACGGAGATTGAGTACTTTGTGGGGGATTTTGTATTCCTTAAGGTCTCTTCATGGAAGAAAGTCCTGAGGTTCGGTCGTAAGGGCAAGTTGAGCCCGTGGTTCATTAGGCCGTATCGGATTCTGAAGCGTGTGAGACCGGTTGCTTATCAGTTGGAGCTACCTCCAGAGTTGGATCGAATCCATGATGTCTTCCATATTTCGATGTTGAGGTGGTACCGATCTAACCCATCTCACATTGTCTTGGTTGAGGAGATCGAGGTTAGATCGGACTTGAATTTTGAGGAGGTTAACCGGTTCAGATTCTGGATCGGGATATTAAGGTTCTGAGGAGGAAGTCCATCCCTAGTGAAGGTTCTGTGGTGGAATCATGGTGCTAAGGAAGCCACGTAGGAACCCGAGGACTCAATGCGTTAGCAGTATCCTCATCTATTCTGATCAAGTAAATTTTGAGGTCGAAATTTCTTTTAGGGGGTAGAGTTGTAACGCCCCAAATTTCTTATGTCTGCTTTTGAAAATGTTGATACAAGTGTGTATCTGCTTTAGTGGTTAAGTGTTCTAGGGGTGTGTGAAAGGTCCCAAGTTCAAGCCTTATATTTGGTAAATTATGGTATTTTTCTAACTTAAGCCTTATACTTGCTCAGTGGGCTTTTATAAAATTGTTTGTAGAACTATATCAGAATAAGCCTGCTGGTTCGAGTGGTAAGGGCGTCTGTGTTTTGAGTAGAGGTCCTGTGATCGAATCCCTGCACAAGCGTGGGTATTTATTTTTGCTTGGTTATGGGACAGAGTTTTGGTGAAGTTAGAATTTTGATAGTGGGTGGTCATGATAGGGTAGGTAGTGAAATTTGAGAAAATCTATTCTTCTTTTCCCAAAATTCTCTTCAGAAAAACTGACGTTCTCTTCCTCCTCCCTTCTCATTTTCCCTTTTCCTTTATTTTTGATCTCCTACCTACTATCAAGTTTCTGTGAATCGTTATACCAGAGCTTTTTGGCGTTATCGGTAAGTTTGTAAGGGTGATTTTTGTTTTGGCTTGCGAATATTCAGTTAATTGGGGTTCATTTTATGTTTAGGAGAAGGTCAAGGGGTTGGAGGTTCCCAATCGACGCTTTGATTGTGCAGAATCGTTGTTAAGCATTCTAAGGTAAAGGTTTTAGACGATTTACAGGTTGTCTATTACGGTACGGTTCGGTTTAATATAGTTTCCAAGCAATTAATTGGGGTTTAATTGATCAATTTTAGGTTTCAAGAGGCTCGAGAGTGTCTTTGTTGAGAAACAGTACCAGGTGTGTAATCGAAACGCAGAAGAATGAGTTTTGGCAAACGCCGAAAAAGGCCACTGTCTACGCCACACGGGCGTGTGGTCACCCGTGTGGTAGGCCGTGTGATCAACGAAGGCATGACCGTGGGCAGCACATGGACGTGTGGTGGCTCGAGTGTGGCCGTGTGGGCCACACGAGCTAGGCCAAGTTGAGCATGTGGGCCACATGGGCATGACACACGAACGTGTCGATTATTGGGCTGGGCCGTGTAGGCCACATAGGCAAGGAAAATTTGGGCGTGTGGGCCCACACGAGCATGCTGGCCCATTATACTGAGATTTTTCGTAGGGTCGCACGGGTAGTCTGAATCGACTGTAGGCCTACCATAGGGTCGGTAAACATAATCTAACCTTAAAACCAAGTGATTTGTTAGACTGAAATATGGTTATGAGCATGCCTATGTTTGTATATCTATTATCTGTTTACAAAAGCATGTTAAGCATGATTTATCTGTTACTTCTGTATGTATGTTCTGTTACTGTTATTAGGGTGGGATGATGTATTTTAGAGGAAGTGTTCTGAAAGGCAGTTTATGCCTATTATCTGGCAGCATGGCTGTATTATATCTGTTATGTGCCGCATCTGTACAACATGGTGTGTAGGGCTGGGTGGCTGTTTTAAACCCCACATGGTGTGTTGGGATGGTCGAAGATCGTGTGTAGAGGATGGGGGTAGGATATATGATTTCTGATGCTGGTTTATAAATCTGTATCTGTATCTGTATCTGAGATGGGCTTGAGCCCGCATATGCATCTGTAACTGTAATGGACTTAGGCCCGAATCTGTATTCGACTGGTTTTGATTTTCTGGTTGTGTGCATGCTTAATTCTGTGGGGTTACACATTGAATTTACGTAAACTCACTCCTTTCTGTTTAATCTGTACAAGTAATCCACAGAGTTAGGAGGATCGGTGCAACAGAAGACTTGACGGTGACCACACGTTATCATTGATTTATTTTGTTTTATGGTTTCATTTAAGTTTGGCATTGGGATTTGAGAAGTTGTTTTTTCTAGGAATGTATGGGCTTTTTAATTGTTGGTTTTGGTTTTGTTGCTCTATTTATGCATGCCTTATCAATAAGTTCTCTTTTAAGACAACCGATTACTAAAATAAGGTTTTTCAAAATCGTAAACTGTTTTGCTAAAACATCACGATTTTTCGTAAGCTTCCGTGCTAAATGATTTGTGGGCAAATGGACTAATGTTTTGATAATGAATACATAAACTTAAGAGTTGATTAAACGTTTTTGAATTTGTTAAAAACAAATAAGAGCTAATAAACTGAAATGGTTTTATTGTGATGACTTAGTTTTCAAAATCCATTCCATGTGACATCACCAGGTTTGGCCATAACGTCTAGGCCGGGTTTGGGGTGTTACATAGTAGATATTTTTTATGATTCATCCATGGAAAAATTAGAAAAGGCTAAGGACTAAATTGAAAAGTGATAAAATTAAAAGATGATAATTAAATTAAATAGAATATATCATCTTATTTTCATCATCTTGCCCAAAATATACATGGAAACCCTAGGAAAGAGAAAACAAACTTCCTTGGCCTAATTGGGTAAGTTTTCTTGTCCCGTTTTTAGTAATTTTTATATTTTTGAATTCGGGATAGTCTAATCTATCTATTTATGGGATCAATTTGAAAAGTTATCAAAGTATAGAAATTTTGCCATGGATGAATATGCTGAAAATTTGAAATTTATGGTAGAAATGAAAGGTTGTTGATAGATAAACAACTTTTACAAAGTGACTTTTGATGAAAACATGATTTAGGTACTAAATTGTAAAGTTGTGAAAATTGAAGAAAAATTCTAAATTTTATAGAATGATGTGCTATAAATTTTATATTAAAATTTTGGTTAGGCTTGGAATAAGAAGTAAATTGCATGAATTTCATTTTCCAAGCATAGGGATGAAATTGGAATTTATGAAAAGTTTAGGGGCAAAATGGTAATTTTTCCTAGGATGTAAATTAAGTCCAATTGAATATGAAATGTGATAAATTGATGATTAAATTTATTTATATAGATCCGGGTAACTCAAATTCGAAGCTAGATCGAGGAAAAGAGAGTTTCGGATTAGTAGATTTTCTTGTACTAACTATTATCGAGGTAAGTTCGTATAACTTAAATTATGCATGTTAATATGTTTGAATTGAATGATGTAATTAAATTGAATGTAGCATGTAATTATGTGATTTATATGTATGTTAAATGTACATGAAAGGTATCATGAATGAAAATGTTACATTCCGTTTGAATATTGAATTTCGATGGATAAATGCGATTTCACATATATGAATTTGATTCTGCATATGTTACAGATGAGATTTAGCTCGGACGAGTAATCCCGATATAGCTCTCTCGAGTATCCTGATATATGGTTCCTGCGAGTATTTTGATTGGTAATGATTTTGCATTTGTTGCACATTACTGCAGCTCTTTGTGAGCGTCCTGACATGTGATGGTTGTAATTCTACATATAATGCGGACACAAACGCAGCTCTTCATGAGCGTCCTGTTAAGCTTGCTCGAACTCCCTGTTACCTTATCCGGTGCTCCCTGATATTATCTCTTCGGAGATATCTGATTAGCTCTATGAGCTCCCTGAATAAAACTCTTATGAGTTTACTGATTAGCCTGGATAAGTGTCCTGTTACATGGCTTGTTTGAGCATCTTGACATGTGGCTCGAGAGTGTGCTTCCTGAGTAAGAATTGACGGTTATAGATATGTACACCTTGAGTGTACTACTTAAGTATCCATCGATATTTCAGTAATTCAACGGATAAAAATCGCAATATGAGAAAATGATTAAATAAATAGAATTATATCTCAAATGATTTTGAATTACTTGATGAAGTGTTTCATGATGAGCTCATCTATGTTTATTTGATATACATGAGACATATGTAACTAACTTGTTTGATTGAGTGCATGTGTTTAGGCAATTTGCCAAGTTGATGGAAAACATGTTGTTGTAAGCTTAAATTTAATAAATTAGATTGGTAAGTTTAATTCCGATTATACAAACTTACTAAGAATATAATGCTTACTAAGTTTTATTTTCTCATTTTTATAGTGCTCAGAAGCTCGTGAAGGTTGGAGATCGGTTGGAATATCATCACACTATTCACTAGCTTGTTTTGGTATAAATAGTAAACTTATTTTGTATAATGGCATGTATAGGTAACTTGGCCATTGTTGGCATATAAATGTGGTTTGTAAACTAGCCATTGGAATGGCTAGTAATGATTCGTTTTGGTATATTTATAAGGTTATATTATGATAAATACCTATGTGTTAAGTATGATTGAACAAGTTATGTTTGACATATGAGTTAAACAAGGGTAAGAATATAACATGAATGCATATGATAAAATATCATATTAGATGTTAAAATGTGCTTGAATTTAATGCTTGGATTGGTTGGTATATGAATTTAAGTTTTGGTGTAGGTTATTAGCAAAGCTATGGGTGAGAAATGAAGCTAGTAATGGCTTTATTTTGTCCACACGGGTAGACACACGGGCGTGTGTCTTGACCATGTGTGACACACAGCTTAGTACATGGGCGTGTGGTTAGGCCGTGTGTCCCCTGCATCTTAAAATTGAGAAACAGAGTGCTCAGAATTGAGCACACAGGTAGAGACACGAGCGTGTGTCTTGGCCGTGTGAAACCTGCATTTAATTTTGGAAAATTAAATTATCCACACGGCCTAGCACATAGGCGCGTGGTTGGCCGTGTGGTACAAGTCAGAGAGCTACATAAGATCAAAAACGGCCAGTAGCACGGGCGTGTCCTAGGATCACACGGGCGTGTCCCTTGGACCTCATGGGCGTGTGTGCCCTGCATCTTGAAAAATTTTAGAAATTTGCGAAAAATTCTCTAAGTTCCCGATTTAGTCCCGACTCGATTCTAATACTCATATTGGGCCTTGAGGGTCTATTTAAGGGACGTTATAAATAATCTCGGGAAATGAATAGTAACTGACATGAAATATCTGTAAATATTTTGAAAACTCTGGTAATGCTTCGTAACCCTATTTCGGCGACGAACACGGGTTAAGGGTGTTACAGATTCTATTGTGCACCCTCACAGGATAAAATGATGGACTCCTAAGTATTCCCCATCTAAGTTTTAATAACCCAAAACATCTTTCAATAACATTATGCACTAAAGCATGTTTCATATTGGAAAATTCTTTCGGAGTACTTGGCTGGTAACCCTGACGCCACTCATTCAAATGATATCTTTTTCCTCTAAAAGGCACAAGAAATCCCTCACAATTTGTGAATCCAACATCAACTAGATAATAACAACCTATAAAAAGAAACTATTTATCATGGTTAATTTCCCAAAAAAGTATGATCTTAAAAATTAATTCAAACTCCTCTAATTTTGCACTTTACCATGAGGAACTTTTAGTCCATGTCTCCTACTAATGGCATCTTGAAGAACCCGTCCATCAGCAGTAGAACCTTCTCAACTAGGAAGAACATAAACAAAATGCATATTAGGTGTACAAACACCTAACATATTTGTTGCTATGTCACCTTTTCGTGTTCGATATCTAGGTTTATCAACTGTTGGAACCCTAATCTTGATGTGTGTTCCATCTAAGGCACCTAAGCAATTCTACATCACATGTATAAAACCCCGGGTTAGGATACTATATTTAAATCTAAATCAACTAAATTATGTACGAGCTATATATAGAACTCACTCTAATACCATGAACCATTTCCACCTTGGGTTTGTAGAATTAGCTGTAATTGGCTCTGCTTTTTAAATAACACTTCTTGTAAACGTATGACAACATTTAAAACATTGTGAAATGATCTGCTAACGATTTCCTTGGACTTATTAAAGTGATGCTTTATAACTCAATTTTTAAGGTGATGAGAAATGATATGTAAAAACATTGCCACTTGCTCATCAACGAGCATGTTCCTTGACGACTTCAACCCCCCTAAAGTTTGTAACATCTCACATAGTTTAAAAAAAGGTAATTCTATTCATCCTAATTTGTTCAATACATGTCTCGTCACTAGCATATACAAGTCTTTTCACATAATCTCGTTTTGCATAAAAATCTAAAATATAGGATCTAATCCTTGGTCTATAAGTATGTAGGCTATGGATGGCACCCAATGTAACTAGGAACCAACTCGCAACTGTACACAGTTGCAACTGTACAAATTTGCAACCATATTATCAATGCAAGACCAATTCTTTTACGCCTCTCACTTTGTACTATTAAAGGCAGACAAGCCATTACTGCAATATATAAAAGTGTTACTTATCTTCAAATCGTAGTAAAAGGGTCACATTTCTCCAATACTAATTTCAATAACAGTAAAACAAAATCAAAGAATTTAATTGCCAAAGAACTTACAGTAATTCAGTGAATACAAGATGCTCAACTCAGGGTGGAAGAAGCAATCAAACAAGCCAAATAAGAAGAGGAAATAATAACAAACTGTCAAAGAAAAATGAACAATACATATTAAGAATCTTTACAAAGCACAAAATAGAAATTACAACTATTTTGTCTAACCTACCTTCGTATTTCGGCATGAATAATTACGGTGATTATACTAAAGGAAGAAATTACAACTCAAACAAAGTGAAGTGATCCCATAAATGCGGGTTTTTTTATACTAAAAATACAAGTATAATCCTAATTAATAAATAAAAATAATATCTATTCAATAATTTTTATAGTTAAAGCTAATTAATACAAAATACAAAAAGTTGGTAATTGAAATATGTGCCTATTTAAATAAGAATAAAATTAAAATTTTAAAATTTATATCGAAATAAATCTCAAATAAAACCACATGCTAATTCTACTATTATGATTAGGAGAAATCATAATTTTAAATTGATTAAACAAAACGTATCATTTATTGGAAACCATTGGTTTCATAATAAATTGGTAAAGAAGTATTGGAACGGTTTTTAATAACCAATCAATCAACCTCTTAAGAAAAGAACTACAGATAGAAATTACAAATCAAACAAAGTGACTCAAAAACATGAGGTAAAATAAGAGAGTGTAACATTTAGACAGTAAGAAATGAACCACAGATAGATAAAGGAAAAACAAGAGACAGTGTAAAATGAGGTAAAAACAGCTATTAGATTAGCCAAGGTGACTCAAAAATAGCTTCTTGAATAAAGATGTATGATGAAAAGGAAAATTAGGAAGATAAATCGAACTTAAGAAAAGGAATTGAAAAGCAAATAATTTGTCACAGTAAATATTTATTTTTCAAAAGGTTAAATTGATGGGAAAAGCTTGTTAAGTCTAAAGGGTAGTGCATAGAATTCATCACTCCTAATATTTTATTTGTAAAAGCAAAACTTTTCCCACCACTTCAATCCAATGTCCTTTCCGCTTTCATCATTTTCTCGACAAAGTGTTAAATCAAAGCATGTTGGAGCTAAAGTGAGATGATACATACAACTCATAGATTATAGTAAAAACATATAATGGATGAGCTCAAGGCATTTTTCTTTTGATATATACATGTTTGTAGGTAAAGATGAGCCTACTAATTTCTTCGACACCTTACTTATTCTAATCGGGGAATTTTATTTACATTGAGATTAACCATTTTGGCAAACTATACAAACCCACCAAATGAAGGGTAACAAATTCAATTTCAACGAAATCAAAAAGCTTTTAGGTTAAAAAAAATTGCGTTAAACGTGCACAATCAACAAATGCAATTAAGCAAACCACCTAACGAGTCAACTTGCTCAAGTATATCTACAAAATAACATATCTGAATGATACTAGGCATTAATTATAACAAAAGCAAAGCATTAGACATAAAGATTTAATAGCCCCCATTTACATAATTGATTCATCACCATTATCGATATCACAAGAAAAAATAATCATCACGATTATCATACTAAAAACTATAATAACAGGGTATGTTCTTAATAAAATAAAAAAAAGTGTCATCATTTCTTTAGAAGTTTCTAATTTGTTCTCTTTTACAACCCGACAAAACTCCCATTTAATGAAATTGGAAACAAATCTCAAACCTTCTGTTTGGTATAATGTATAGCGAAACCAAACAATTTACCACTACTTTTGAAAGTAAACATGGCTTACACAATTGAAAACTCGTCTACTATATGTTTTAATAGTGCTTAATTGATTCAATATTAGCATATTTACGGCTATAATTATAGGTTCACCAAAGTAACCAATGCTTACACAATCCAAAACAACATCTACTATATCCTTTAATAGTACTTCTTTAGTAACCCAAACATGCTTTTCAACATTTCCAAAATCGAACATACCCCAAGAAACAGTGCATTCGTCACTGGTGGCGCTGGCTTGGTTAGCTTGGCACTTGATACCTAAACAACGAAATTGAAGAAAACAATAAGATCAGTAACCTTAAAAAAACCCCTAAATCAAATTAACAAAAACTTGAAAAAATCAAGTTAGAAATACGCCTGTTTATTATATATACATGCATCCAACATAGGATTAACTCAATCATTCCAGGCCTAATTGATACACAGAATATTTTATTTAGGCACAATTTGCTTTGCTGGTTTTATAATTTGCTTTGCTAGTGTAACACCCTGAAAATTTGAGTATTGTTTCATTGTGTGCTTTGAGTATTAATCTAGTAAGTAAAAATTTTCTTATTTATTTTCGTGTTTAATATAGTCCTGAAGAAGAATTAGAATTTATTAAGATGGAATAATATTAAATTTTGAGAATTTATGGAAATGGATTAAGTGGCATTGACACATAAGTTAATTTAAGTGTCAATGTGTAGCATAAGATGAGTGCATGGCAAAGTGGTGTTGGCGCATGAGCTAGTGCATGAGGGTGAAGGTTCGAATCCCTTAAATAGCAATTAGGTGGCTTTTATTTTTGGTTTTCCTAGCATGTGTCGGCCAAGCTCATATATGGTAAGTGTTGACCATGTTATTTTTGGTTAGAATATCAAAGGAATAAGGAAATTGTTAACTTAAGGAAGCGAATCAAGAAAATAAGGAAAGATGTGAAGATATGAGGCAAGAATCAAGGAAATGTTTATGGAAACAATATCTTGGCCAATAGACCATGCATATGGACGGCAATATGGCTAGGGGGGAGCCGAATTTTGGTGATAGTTTGGCTAGGAACTTTAGTCTTTTGTTTTGGTCATTTTTTAGTTTTGTGCATAGTTTTGCAAATTCTCTCAACCTCTCTCTCCCTTGGCCGAATTTGTGCATTTGGTAAGCCTTGATTCTTTTGACCAATTGGTCATTTTTGCTTTTCACTTTAGTGTTCAATTTTGTGCCTTCCTCATAGTGCCGATTTTACCAATACCTAAAAAGACCATTCTTTTCTTTTCTTCTCCCCATTGCCGAATATACATTGCTCTCAAAACACATCCCTTTCTTCTTTTCTTCTCCATTCTCTTTGAAATCAAAGCAACATCATCACCATCTTTTCTCTTATTTTAATTCTTTTCAATCGAAATTTTCTCCATCTACACTCTCATGGCCGAATGCTAATGTGCCTATAAGCCAAATTTATTTTCTCTTTTTCCTTGAACATACATAGCCGAATCTTTCATCAATCAAACACCATTCTCAATCCTTTCTTTTCGACCGTGGAAAATAGGTAAGGGATTCTTTTTCGTTTTCGGTTAGTTTATAGTGTGGCCGATTATTGATGGTGTCATGAAGGATCATTTGGATCGAAATAATCGTTCGTTCTAGTAACGTCTTCTTTGTTATTCTTTAGTCCAATAACGGAAGTTGGAAATCAAGAAATCGTGGGTGACACAAAACGTTGGAATCGATTCTTGTGGTAAGGAAATCACATCTTTAAAACCTTAGTATTATTTCAAAATTATTTTAGATTGGATTAACGATCTTTGTCCTTGAAGACATTCAAAATAGGGAAGAAAAGGGCGGTGTTTAGTCTTCGAAAGAGGGGAGGTTCCGTTATTCCCCCTAAGTATAAGCAAAGGACTATTTTGGGAATCCGGGATTTTCCACCGGGTTGCGGACGTTCAACCGAGGAAAATCAACCGTTCGAAGTCGTTCGTACTCCCGAACCATTATTCGTTCGTGGGTTCGATTCGGTTAGCGAACCATCAATCGAGGAGAAATCGCAAGTAGAAGTATTACGGAAATCCGAGGGTAAAATTTCTAGATCGTTATATTTAGACCGATTTTATTATTAGATTATAGTGTTCTAATCATCGCGATACGTATAGGTGTTGAAGAGCGGGAAAGTGTAGTTCTCTCAATAACCAGGTGTGTAACTTCACACTCATTTTCGGGTTAGACATCAAGTTGTGAGTACTGTGCTAAAATCGTAAAAAATGTAAAAACGGGAAAAATACCTAATAATTCATATTTTTGAGTAAATGCATGAAAACGGTTAAAATCGAGAAAAATCCGAAAAACTGCTAGATTGATAAATTGGGCCAAAATACTCTAGTTCGATAAATTGGGCCAAAATACTCTAGTTCGATAAATTGGGCCAAAATACTCTAGTTCGATAAATTGGGCCAAAATACTCTAGTTCGATAAATTGGGCCAAAATACTCTAGTTCGATAAATGGGCCAAAGCCCACTAAACTGTTAAATGGGCAAATTATTAAATTATTATTTTATGGGCCAAATGAAATGTTTATTGATAAACCCACCAATGTTATGAATTAAAGATATTATATGACTATATTTTGTTATACACGCATAATTGCATGGGTTGGGATATATGAAGAGAAGAATGGCCAGTTGCCAAAAATCTAGTTCGGTGGTTCTGCCACAATTCGGCTCAATGCCTCTAGTTCGGTGGTTCTGCCACAATTCGGCTCAATGCCTCTAGTTCGGTGCTCTGCCACAAAATTGGCTAAATGCCTCTAGTTCGGTGACAATGTCACAATCTAGTTCGGTAGTGCACTACAAAATTATTTAAAGGCTTAAAGCCTATGATTGGTGTGTTTGGCGGGGTGGGTTGACTTGATCCCCACAGGTGTGTTGGTTGGTACGGGGGTGTTAGCGGATGGAAAATTAGGTTTGGTTGGGAAATTCATTTTACATGCATTATTAAATTATGTTATTTCATTTTATGATATATTGTTGAATTCTGTAATTGGGCTCAAGCTCAGCATATTATCTTGACGATCTGGCCCAATAATGGTGGTAAGTGAGTTGCACACTGAGTTCTTTGTAACTCACCCAATTTTATCAACCTTTTCAGGTAATGGAAACTGATGTGGACTTGGGCCGGAGATGACTTGGTGGAGGCCATACTATGAACTTGGGTTTTAATAAACTATGAACTTTATTTAAGTTATTATCTTAAATTACTGTTATGGGTTGATGTAATAAGGCCTCTTATTATGTTTTTATGGATTTTATTGTGTGGATGGTTTTAAATTTTATTATCAAACTTTTAATATGGTTTATTTTAAATCTATTAAGTTTTCTTAAAAACATTGGTTTTACAAAAATTTTTGGACACTTTAATTATCTTAAATTCTTTCAAAATTCCTTGAAATAATCTTAAGATTTTGACTTTTATATTTCAACGATAAATAAGTATTTTCTTGATTCACAAATTTCAAATCCTCGAACTAAATTTTATTAAACTCTATTTTCAAAAAGTTTTGTAGCACTATTCTATTTTAACCATTTGAGAATAAACGAATGTATGATTGGTGTGACAAACCAAATCTTGTCTAAACGCATAGACCGGGTTTGGGTTGTTACATTTAATGGTATCAGAGCCCAATTTCAAAACTCGACTGTGGTTTGGGTTCAATAAAGAATATTTGTTTGAAAAACAATTTAAATTTCTAGACTTTTGATTTAAAAGTAGTATGGCACCATGAGCATCCCGTGCCAAGTCAAGTAAGTATCTGTATATTGATTGTTATTATCATTGTGATATGATTGTAAGAAACACTCTAGAACTTCTAGTTTTAGGTGTTGAAAACCGTAGAGATTGAGACAATAGGATATGGTTGCGAAAACAACTCTATCTCTTTCATATCATAAAACATCGTTAATAAACAACTGAAATATTATTTTGATTCATAAAACTCTTAATCAGATTAAATCGAATTAGTCGCTATGAGCACTAGAGGACGTGGTCGTGGACGCGGTAGACATGGCCGTGGTAGAGGATGAGGTGTTAGGGGCGCAACTGATGTGCCGGGTCATATGCCGGAAATGGATGCACCTGCGTCACTCGAGAGTGAGATGGGATCACATGACCATATGGATGAAGATAATGCTGTGACACGAGCAATGCTGCGAGTACTTGAAAGGGTCGCTGGATCCAGAACTGGGCCAACAGCTCGTGGGTCGATATCGGAGCGACTGAAATCAAGTGGAGCTGAGGTTTTCAGAGGTGTCTCTGGTGTAGCTCCCAATGTCGCTGAATATTGGCTTGAGGTAGTGGAGCGAATTATGGACGATCTTAAGTGCACTGTGGAACAAAAGCTAAGAGGAGCGATATCTTTGTTAAGGGACGAAGCTTACCAATGGTGGCTTACTGTCCGAGAAGGCACTGATGCTGCATTAGTTAATTGGGAATTTTTCAAGGCTTCCTTTCAAGGGAAATATGTAGGAACAAGCTATGTGGATGCCCGAAGGAAGGAATTCTTGAACCTGGTGCAAGGAAATAAGACGGTGGCAGCATATGAGGCTGAGTTCTTACGGTTGAGTCGCTACGCTCGAACGATAGTGGCAACGGACCATGAGCGTTGTGTACGCTTTGAGGATGGTTTAAAAGATGAGTTGCGGGTTCTGTTAGCCCCACAACAAGTTAGAACTTTTACCGCGCTTGTGGAGAAGGCCAAGATAGCCGAAGAGGCTAAGAATTCGGAACGACAGAATCGGGAGCAAGTTCGAAGCAAGAGAGATATGAAGTATTCGGGTTCTTCAAAAAGGTTTTCGAAGAGGTCTCGGAATGAGGAACCAGCCCAAGGAAGAACACCTGTAGCTGTTAATCAGAGTCGAGATTGTGCTGAATGTGGAAAAAGGCATTCTGGAGAGTGCTGGAGGAAAACGGGTGCTTGCTATAAATGTGGATCAACGGATCATCAATATAGGAGTTGCCCTCGACGTATGGATACAACTCAAGAAGTTCGTACTACTGATGCACCACCGGCAAGAGGAGCTCAGCAACCGCCGAGAGGTCGTGGACCAGGTCGTAGTGGTAATGGGGCTGGACGTGGTCAAGGTGCAGCGGGTTGAGGCAATGGTCCTAGAGGCAACACGGATGCAAGACAGCCAGGATTGGTGTATGCAGTCAGACGTCGTGAGGATGGTAATGCACCTGATGTGATAACTGGTACGTTCTTCATTTCTGATGTACCCGTTATTGCCTTGATTGATATTGGTTCTACCCATTCGTACGTTGCTAGCACCATAACTGGCAACTTGAATTTAGAATCTGAAATTTCCGATATTGAGATGAAGGTAATTAGTCCCTTAGGACAGTCGGTGTTGGTTAATAAACTATTTAGAGACGTGCCCTTAGAAATTCAAGGAGAAACATTCCTGGCAGATTTGATGGAATTGCCTTTTGGTGAATTCGATATCATTCTGGGCATGGATTGGTTGGTTAAGTACCGGGCGCAACTGGATTGTGCTGAAAAGCGGATGTCGATAAGAACTGCGGAGGATAAGGAGATAGTTATGATAGGCGAGCGGAGAAATTACTTGACAAACGTGATTTCTGCGTTAAAGGCGGAGAAGTTGGTACGAAAAGGGTGCGGAGCATTTTTAGCATTTATTAGTGCTTTAGATGCCAAAGAGCTGTCAGTAGAAGATGTGTGAACTGTGAAGAAGTTCCCTGATGTTTTTCTCGAAGAATTCCTGGTGTACCTCCAGATCGGGAAGTGGAATTTGGTATTGAGCTTTTGCCCGGAACTGCTCCAGTGTCCATTGCTCCTTATAGAATGGCACCGAAGGAGTTGTCGGAGCTTAAAGCTCAAATTCAAGAACTACTAGATCGGGGTTTTATTCGACCGAGTGTGTCTCCGTGGGGAGCACCAGTTTTGTTTGTTAAGAAGAAGGATGGGTCGATGCATATGTGTATCGATTATAGGCAATTGAATAAGCTGACGATCAAGAATCGGTACCCTCTGCCGAGAATTGATGACCTGTTTGATCAATTGAAAGGAGCTTCAGTTTTCTCCAAAATTGATTTAAGGTCGGGTTATTACCAGCTTAAGGTGAAAGAAGCGGATATTCACAAGACAGCATTCCGAACCCGTTACGGACACTATGAGTTTTTGGTGATGCCGTTTGGGTTGACCAATGCACCAGTTGCATTTATGGATATGATGAACCGGGTCTTTCAACCATATTTAGACCGGTTTGTGGTAGTATTCATAGATGACATTTTGGTATATTCAAGGAATGAAGAGGAGCATGACTCACATTTGCGAATTGTATTACAGTTACTTCGAGATAATCAATTGTATGCCAAATTCAGTAAATGTGAATTTTGGTTAAGAGAAGTGACTTTCTTGGGTCATGTGGTTTCAGCCGAAGGAATAAGGGTGGATCCTCGGAAGATTGAGGCTGTATTGGATTGGAAACCACCGAAGTCAGTGGCTGAAATCCGGAGTTTCTTGGGTTTAGCTGGATACTATAGACGCTTTGTTGAGGGGTTTTTGTTGATTGCTGCACCCCTAACTAAGCTATTGCGAAAGGGAGTACCGTTTATATGGGCTGATAAGCAGCAAGAAAGTTTCGAGAAATTGAAGAAGATTTTGACGGAAGCGCCGGTATTGATTCAACCTGAAGCTGGAAAGGAGTTTACAGTTTATTGTGATGCGTCACATACGGGATTAGGTTGCGTATTGATGCAAAGTGGGAAAGTGGTAGCTTATGCTTCTCGTCAGTTGAGACTGCACGAAGTAAACTACCCGACTCATGATTTGGAGTTAGCAGCAGTAGTGTTTGCCTTAAAGATTTGGAGGCATTACCTTTATGGTGAAAAGTCTATCATCTATACGGATCACAAGAGTCTTAAGTATCTTCTTACTCAGAAGGAATTAAACTTGAGACAACGAAGATGGGTGGAGTTGTTAAAGGACTATGATTTCTCAATTGAGTATCATCCTGGAAAGGCTAATGTGGTGGCGGACGCATTAAGTCGTAAGGTGGTATCTGATTTGAGAGCTATGTTTGCCCATTTGAGTTTGTATGAGGATGGTAGTTTGATAGCGGAACTTCAAGTGAAGCCTCTGTGGTTGGATCAAATCAAGGAAAAACAGATATTAGATGAGAAGTTGGGACTTTTAATTCAACAAGTGGAAAATGGTGGGATAGAGGATTTTGGTATAAATTCAGAAGGTGTGTTGTGCTTTCGTGGAAGAGTCTGTATGCCTAAGGATTCAGATCTGAGGCAAATGATTTTAAGGGAGGCGCATAGTAGCCCTTATGCTATGCATCCCGGAGGAAACAAGATGTACCGGGATCTTCGCGAACAGTATTGGTGGCCTGGATTGAAGCGTGAGATTTCAGAATTTGTGGGAAAATGTTTAACTTGTCAGCAAGTGAAAGCGGGCATCAATTGCCGTCAGGTCTTTTGCAACCAGTTAAGATTCCTCTTTGGAAATGGGAGGATTTTCTACCGTTGGCAGAATTTGCATACAACAACAGATACCAGTCTAGCATTCCGATGGCACCCTACGAGGCATTGTATGGTCGTAGGTGTCGTTCTCCTATTTGTTGGACTGAGTTGGGCGAACGACAGTTGTTAGGACCTGAGATGATTTCTGAAACGGAAGAAAAAGTGAAAGCTATTCGAGCACGGTTAAAGGAAGCTTCGGATAGACAAAAGTCGTATGCAGATCTGAAGCGTAAGGATATCGAGTATGTCGTGGGGGATCAAGTTTTCTTGAAGGTTTCACCTTGGAAGAAGATTTTCAGATTCGGGAAGAAGGGCAAATTGAGTCCTAGATACATTGGACCTTATCGTGTGGAGAAGCGAATTGGTCCAGTGGCCTATCAGATTGAATTACCTTTGGAATTGAGCCAAATTCATAATGTTTTCCATGTGTCCATGTTGAGGCGCTATAGATCGGATCCTTCGCACATAGTACCGGTAGAAGAAGTGGAGTTGAAGTCAGACTTGTCTTTTGAGGAGGAACCAGTGGAAATCTTAGACCGAGATGTTAAGGTACTAAGAAAGAAGACTGTGCCGTTGGTCAAGGTGTTATGGCGTAACCACAGAGTGGAGGAAGCTACGTGGGAGCCTGAGGATGCAATTCGGCAGCAATACCCTCATCTTTTTCAACCAGGTAAATTTCGAGGACGAAATTTTCTTTAAGGAGGGTAGAGTTGTAACACCCTGAAAATTTGAGTATTGTTTCATTGTGTGCTTTGAGTATTAATCTAGTAAGTAAAAATTTTCTTATTTATTTTCGTGTTTAATATAGTCCTGAAGAAGAATTAGAATTTATTAAGATGGAATAATATTAAATTTTGAGAATTTATGGAAATGGATTAAGTGGCATTGACACATAAGTTAATTTAAGTGTCAATGTGTAGCATAAGATGAGTGCATGGCAAAGTGGTGTTGGCGCATGAGCTAGTGCATGAGGGTGAAGGTTCGAATCCCTTAAATAGCAATTAGGTGGCTTTTATTTTTGGTTTTCCTAGCATGTGTCGGCCAAGCTCATATATGGTAAGTGTTGACCATGTTATTTTTGGTTAGAATATCAAAGGAATAAGGAAATTGTTAACTTAAGGAAGCGAATCAAGAAAATAAGGAAAGATGTGAAGATATGAGGCAAGAATCAAGGAAATGTTTATGGAAACAATATCTTGGCCAATAGACCATGCATATGGACGGCAATATGGCTAGGGGGGAGCCGAATTTTTGGTGATAGTTTGGCTAGGAATTTTAGTCTTTTGTTTTGGTCATTTTTTAGTTTTGTGCATAGTTTTGCAAATTCTCTCAACCTCTCTCTCCCTTGGCCGAATTTGTGCATTCGGTAAGCCTTGGTTCTTTTGACCAATTGGTCATTTTTGCTTTTCACTTTAGTGTTCAATTTTGTGCCTTCCTCATAGTGCCGATTTTACCAATACCTAAAAAGACCATTCTTTTCTTTTCTTCTCCCCATTGCCGAATATACATTGCTCTCAAAACACATCCCTTTCTTCTTTTCTTCTCCATTCTCTTTGAAATCAAAGCAACATCATCACCATCTTTTCTCTTATTTTAATTCTTTTCAATCGAAATTTTCTCCATCTACACTCTCATGGCCGAATGCTAATGTGCCTATAAGCCAAATTTATTTTCTCTTTTTCCTTGAACATACATAGCCGAATCTTTCATCAATCAAACACCATTCTCAATCCTTTCTTTTCGACCGTGGAAAATAGGTAAGGGATTCTTTTTCGTTTTCGGTTAGTTTATAGTGTGGCCGATTATTGATGGTGTCATGAAGGATCATTTGGATCGAAATAATCGTTCGTTCTAGTAACGTCTTCTTTGTTATTCTTTAGTCCAATAACGGAAGTTGGAAATCAAGAAATCGTGGGTGACACAAAACGTTGGAATCGATTCTTGTGGTAAGGAAATCACATCTTTAAAACCTTAGTATTATTTCGAAATTATTTTAGATTGGATTAACGATCTTTGTCCTTGAAGACATTCAAAATAGGGAAGAAAAGGGCTGTGTTTAGTCTTCGAAAGAGGGGAGGTTCCGTTATTCCCCCTAAGTATAAGCAAAGGACTATTTTGGGAATCCGGGATTTTCCACCGGGTTGCGGATGTTCAACCGAGGAAAATCAACTGTTCGAAGTCGTTCGTACTCCCGAACCATTATTCGTTCGTGGGTTCAATTCGGTTAGGGAACCATCAATCGAGGAGAAATCGCAAGTAGAAGTATTACGGAAATCCGAGGGTAAAATTTCTAGATCGTTATATTTAGACCGATTTTATTATTAGATTATAGTGTTCTAATCATCGCGATACGTATAGGTGTTGAAGAGCGGGAAAGTGTAGTTCTCTCAATAACCAGGTGTGTAACTTCACACTCATTTTCGGGTTAGACATCAAGTTGTGAGTACTGTGCTAAAATCGTAAAAAATGTAAAAACGGGAAAAATACGTAATAATTCATATTTTTGAGTAAATGCATGAAAACAGTTAAAATCGAGAAAAATCCGAAAAACTGCTAGATTGATAAATTGGGCCAAAATACTCTAGTTCGATAAATTGGGCCAAAATACTCTAGTTCGATAAATTGGGCCAAAATACTCTAGTTCGATAAATTGGGCCAAAATACTCTAGTTCGATAAATGGGCCAAAGCCCACTAAACTGTTAAATGGGCAAATTATTAAATTATTATTTTATGGGCCAAATGAAATGTTTATTGATAAACCCACCAATGTTATGAATTAAAGATATTATATGACTATATTTTGTTATACACGCATAATTGCATGGGGTGGGATATATGAAGAGAAGAATGGCCAGTTGCCAAAAATCTAGTTCGGTGGTTCTGCCACAATTCGGCTCAATGCCTCTAGTTCGGTGGTTCTGCCACAATTCGGCTCAATGCCTCTAGTTCGGTGGTTCTGCCACAATTCGGCTCAATGCCTCTAGTTCGGTGGCTCTGCCACAAAATTGGCTAAATGCCTCTAGTTCGGTGACAATGTCACAATCTAGTTCGGTAGTGCACTACAAAATTATTTAAAGGCTTAAAGCCTATGATTGGTGTGTTTGGCGGGGTGGGTTGACTTGATCCCCACAGGTGTGTTGGTTGGTACGGGGGTGTTAGCGGATGGAAAATTAGGTTTGGTTGGGAAATTCATTTTACATGCATTATTAAATTATGTTATTTCATTTTATGATATATTGTTGAATTCTGTAATTGGGCTCAAGCTCAGCATATTATCTTGACGATCTGGCCCAATAATGGTGGTAAGTGAGTTGCACACTGAGTTCTTTGTAACTCACCCAATTTTATCAACCTTTTCAGGTAATGGAAACTGATGTGGACTTGGGCCGGAGATGACTTGGTGGAGGCCATACTATGAACTTGGGTTTTAATAAACTATGAACTTTATTTAAGTTATTATCTTAAATTACTGTTATGGGTTGATGTAATAAGGCCTCTTATTATGTTTTTATGGATTTTATTGTGTGGATGGTTTTAAATTTTATTATCAAACTTTTAATATGGTTTATTTTAAATCTATTAAGTTTTCTTAAAAACATTGGTTTTACAAAAATTTTTGGACACTTTAATTATCTTAAATTCTTTCAAAATTCCTTGAAATAATCTTAAGATTTTGACTTTTATATTTCAACGATAAATAAGTATTTTCTTGATTCACAAATTTCAAATCCTCGAACTAAATTTTATTAAACTCTATTTTCAAAAAGTTTTGTAGCACTATTCTATTTTAACCATTTGAGAATAAACGAATGTATGATTGGTGTGACAAACCAAATCTTGTCTAAACGCATAGACCGGGTTTGGGTTGTTACAGCTAGTTTATATCCAAATACAAAAGGGGAAAAGAAAAGTTGAAAGAAGTGAAAGAACTTTAACTAAAAAAAATAGATAAAAAAAAAGGAATCAAAGGCACTTACTGTAAATAAGGAGGTTCAACTAGAATGAACATGAAGATGAAGGGCGAATGGATGCTTGATTTGTCGTCGATTAAGGAGCTAATTTTTAAGGTTCACTTTGGGGATAAATGTTGAGGAAGAAATCTGAGTGAAAAAGATGAAGAAGAGAGGCATGCTATTTTGGTCCAAAAAAGTAAAAATGTTATTACGAGTGTGGTTTTGAATGGTTATTCAGACCCCCACCCCCTGAATTCCTATTACAAGAGTTGAGGGAATAAAGGTGCAATAGAATTCTGCGGAATCACTTAAACGGTGAACCAAATAAGTGAATTACTATAATGCACAGAATAGTGACGGAATGGAATAGCAATTCCATCGAACCAAAGATGCTTTAAAATTGTAGAGCAATCCTTAAAAAATCAACTTATTTGATGTTTCCACCATGTAAGTTCATATGATTTTTATTTAGGTTGTTATGCATTTTATTTGAGTATATGTGTTTGATTGTGGATTAAATGGTTGTAAATTGGTTTTAAAGGCTAGAATTGGACTAAACTGAACAGAAATGTTTATATGCATAAAAGATGCACGTGTGAACTTAGTAAAGGTTAGGATACAATTAGCATGCCAATAAGGTCATGTGCGCACCTATACAAGATTGATACAAATGTTACCTAGGTCCAACATTTGTTGCAAATTTTCAATTACATGTGACACAGGTTTAGCTCGAACGAGTAACCTGATATGTTGTTTTAAAGGTTTACCCTGGACAGGTAACCTAACATGTATATATTTTTAGCTTGCATGAGCAACTGGTATAGTGTAGTTACCTGTGTATCCGAGTCCGTTTACTAGGTTTCATCGGGTGAAGCGGTTGATGTAAAAATGAGAAAATTGAAATGGAATTATGTGAACTTAATGTTCAAATGAAAATAATATTGAATTGAGCATGAACAATTTATTGTAATATTGAATTTGACATATATGTAACTATATCTTCTCTTCATTGAATAAGTTTTGGGATTGGTTAAGTAAAATGACATGAATTGGTATGATATGTGATTGTGATATCATATGGTTTTGATAATAAGTTAAAGCTTACCTTGTTTTTGTTTTGAATTGCCATGTCTAGCCAAATTGTGCCAAGTTATGGTAGCTATTTTTATTTAGATAAAAGATAAGGTAAGTTTTGTTTAGTATCTATGAACTTACTAAGCATCCTATATGCTTACCTTGTTTATTTCCCCTTATTATTGTAGATCGTCACATTGCAAAACTTGTTAAGCCGGGATGGCCTTGAAGCTCACACTATCCTATCATCGAATTGGTAGTTATACGATCATTTTTTATTCAAAGGTTGTGACTGTTGGAAAAAAATGAGTTTGGAAAATGAATCGAAAAATAAATTTAGGGAAAAACCAGAGTTTAATTTTTTTTAAAAACAAGATCTTGGTTGTGATATCTAAAGTAATAAATAAACACTTAATCAAAATTGTACCTTTTTGATTTGTCTAGGATGAGCGTTTCGACTGAGTAGTCTTCTCCGCTATCCTCAAGATCACGTCTGCCGAGTGTGGGCTCGTTTCGAATCAGAAAATTTTTCAGAAAAATTACTAGTGGGTAATTTTGCAATTTTTCTAAACTTTTGGGTCAAGTAAATCAGAAAAATATCTCTATAAATTTTCTGGAATAATCTCTTCAAAGAATTTTCTCTCTACAACTTTCTCTTGAATTCAAGTGTGTGTAAATAATCATCCAATGCTCTCTTTATATAGCGAGAGTTTAGAGAGTTCAACTATGATTAAACTTATCTACTTTAATATTAAATTAATATAATATTAAATCTTATTAAAATGATAGAATATTTATCTATAAGATAAACATTAAATTAAATTTAATATTAAGATAATCACTTTAATATTAAATTAATAAAATACAATTAAGATAATTATTAAATTAAATTTAATATTAAACTATTAAAATAATATTATTTTTGGAATAATTAATATGAAATCAAATTATCTGGTAGAGTCCCAGTAGGAGTGTAACTCTTACATTTCTCAACCACCGAAGACCAACCACCACCGGTCATCGGGACGCCACCTCGCAGCCACCGACACTGTAACACCCAAAACCTTTTTCCATCACTGGAACAGGGTTACGGAGTATTATCGTACAAGTCGGAACATTGCATAACAAATAGTATTCAATTATCAATTTAATTCCATAATTACATATAATATCCATAATGAAATAAAACATTCTATTACGACATTAAAGTCGAGTTTTCAAAACCATAAAAATAAGTTACAAACATTCAAGGACCAAACCGGAACATATCAAAGCTTTCAGGAGAAATTCAAAAAATTTAAATCAAGGGTCACACGGCCGTGTGTCTAGGTCGTGTGACAGAGCCCAGCCCATGTGGATCCAAACATGGCTGTGTGGCTATCCTACACGCCCTTGTGCATGGACCGTGTAACTCTTTGATTTGGATCACACGGCCGTGTCGCAGGCCGTGTGCCAATCCGTGTGACACTCGAAATGCCCTCACATGGCCGTGTCATAGGTCATGTGCCAGCCTGTGTGAAAACTACACCCATACTATTTTTAAACACGTTTTGGGCACACGCCCATGTGGCCTACCCGTGTGTATCACACGGTCATATCCCAGACCGTGTGTGCCCAAAAATGACCAATTTGAAGCTTGTTTTCCAACCATATGCATAGGTACATATACCAATTCATATTACATGTTTACAAGGCTGTAACCACAAATAAAAGCAACCAAACCATACCAATTTCAATCACCTAATACTGAAACAAGATGTCATGCTTGAAATCACAAAATGTTATCCATTCCAAACCATTATCATCTATAACACCTACAAATCATAACTCATACACCAAAATTTTCATGCCATATTCCTTCGACTTACCATTTCTTGAATGATCTCGGGATGAAACATGCATACTTCATTTAATTACTTCTTCCACAACATCAAATACCCAACGCACATGCATTTCAGATACTATGAGTCATAACAAAACATAACCAGATGTTCCTATTACATGCCATATAACCAAGTTATCTGAAATCTACCAAAAGAGTCCTTGAGATAGTCTGTTTCTTTGAGCTTGATCTAATCTCCTAACTGCAAAACAAAATCTATAAAACAAAGGAAAAGTAGAGCTAAGCTTACTTGAAGCTTAGTAAGTTCGTAAAAATAACAGTAAAGCTTACCACAATTTAACTTAACAACACAATTGAATAACTAATAAGGTAATTCCTTGCCGTTCACAAACCACCACATGTAAGAGCTGTAACAGCCTAGTTTTAGCTAAATCGGAATAGTAGTTTCAGAGCAAAAATCTAATGTTAGAAAATTAATTTAATATTATTTTCGATATTTCCAGCATGTTATTTGATATGTGTGAAAATTTCGTGAGCTAATTTTATCGTTTGAATAGTCAATTTGAGAAAAAAGACTAAATCGCGTAAAATGCAAAAGTGTTGTTCTATTAGCTAAATGTGTCTAATAGCTATAGAATCTTAAAGTTAAGGTCCTTATGTGTTAATTAGACCATTAATATGATAGTGGATGATAACGGCATCGCATTTGGTGTAATTAATAAATATCATTAAGGTTAAATTTGTAATTTGATAATAAAGGTCAATTAAAACATAACAAAATGAATTTTTGTCCATATTTTCTCTCTTTTGGCTGAAAGTTGAAGAAGAAGGAAAGGATTGATTGATTTTTAGGGTTCGACAAGTGCATGGTTAATTTGGTAAGTGTTTTGAGCTCGATTTTTAATGGTTTTTACGTTTTTGAGATCGTTGCTTCGTATTCTAGCTAGTCCGTACCTTATATTTTGAAATTTTTAAAGGTTTAACATGTTGCCATTATTGAATGCTTGAATAATTTGATGAATTATGATAGATTATGAAAGTTTGTTGATAGTTAAACTAGGTTTGTAAAGTGATTTTTGACAAAAATACCAAAAAGGGATTAATTTGTGAAATGTGAAAATTGTGTGGTTGAAATGTGAAATAAATGAAATTTTTGGGTTTCTAGGGACCTATAAATAATTCGGCCAAGCTTGGGTTTAATGAAATTATGTGAATTTTGTGTAATTGTGAAAATGTGGAAGTTTAGGGGCTAATATGAAAATATGCTTAAATGTGTGTTATGGACTAAATTGAAAGAATATGAGATTGATTAAGTTAATTTTGAATATATTTAGATCAAGAAAAGAGGAATTCAGAATTAGATCGGGGGAAAGGCAAGATATCGAGTAATTGACTTATTTCGCCATTTTCATACTCGAGGTAAGTTCGTATGTGATGATTTCATTATAAATGTATGTTAAATGCTTTGATATTTCCTTAAATGTGATTATGAGATTTTCATTAATGTATGAATTGTAAATACGACTCTACGGATATATTCGAAGATTGAATCGGCAAGCTAGAAATCCCACTTGAACCTTAGGAATAGGTTTGGATACTTGTGACATGTTATAAGATGATATGTTGAGTTGGCTTTGGGCCATGATATTAGCACTTCCGGTGTGAGTTATACCAATTTGGTTTTGGGCCATGCATATTGGATGAGTTGGCTTCGGGCCATGACATTAGCACTTTGGGTGCGAGTTATACCGATTTGGCTTCGGACCATGCATATCGGATGATTTGACTTCTGGCCATGATAATAGTTCTTCAGAGAAGTTACCTTGGTTTGGCTATGGGCCATGGTATAGGTACTTATCGTACAAGACTCCTAAGTATCCAATTTCTATTTCGAATGGTTCAACGGGTAAACAAATGATATGGTTGAGAAAGAGGTTAGTACGAGGCAATACAGGTATGTACAGAACCTATTCAAGTATTAAATAGAGAAAGTTCGATGAGATGATATTTGATCATGTTTTGAGACATGAGAAAGGTTTGTAGTTAATGTGTATATGGTTATGTCATGTATAATTAGTTGATTTGTATTTATTTGATGAATTAAGTTATTCACATATGAGCTTACTAAGCTATGAAGCTTACTTCGTGCTATTTTTCTATGTTTTATAGTGAGTCAAGGCTAGCTCAGATCCGGAAGTCGTAGGGAACATCATCGCACAATCAAACATCTAGTTGGCACTTTTGAGTTATGCATTTATGGTATATGGCATAAATAGGCTAGATGTGGTATTTTGGTTGTGATAATAACCATGAGGATTGACTTGTAAATGATGTTAATAATGATGTGTGTTTGGCTATTAGAAATGGCTTGTAAAACTACATGTTTTGGTTTGTATATATAACCATGAATGATGGCTTATTTTGGTATGTTTTGGTATTAATGTGAATTATGGTAAATGAACCATATTGATTGATACTGTTTTGGCATGTATTTGGTTAAATAAATGGTAGTGAATTGAGATTTGGAATAGATGAGAGTATAATGGTATAAATTGTGCATTTGGTTGATGATTTTGGCTGCCTAATTGTATGATAAAATGGTACCATTTTCGTTGTTTAGGTGAGCATAAGAAAGGGTGGCAAATTAGCCTTGCAAATGGCTTATTTTTGTCCACACGGGCAAAGACACGGGCGTGTGTCTCGGTTATGTGTGACACACGGTTATGTTACACGGCCGCGTGTCCCCTGGTGTTGATATTAAAATGAATTCAGTAAGCTCCACACGGTCTCACACATGAGTGTGTGATTGGCCATGTGGTACAAATCAGTATACCTCCTAATTGGCACACGGCCTAGCACATAGGCATGTGACTTGGCCGTGTTACATAAGTCAATATACCCTACAGTTTTGGCACGGTCTAGAACACGGCCTTGCACACAAGCATGTGTGGCCACTTCGAAGGGCACACGGGCTAGACACACGGGCGTATGATTGGCCGTGTGACCCAAGTCAGTATGTATGCCCTGTTTCCACACGGCCTGAGACACGAGCGTGTCTACTAGCCGTGTAAGGCACACGGCCTGTTCACACAGGCGTGTGACCTTTGTATTGATGAAAAATTTCTAAGTTTTCCAAAAATTTTATACGTTATCGGTTTAGTCCCGAACCACTTCTAATGCATGTTTAAGGCCTCGTAGGCCCTTATAAGGGACAATGTGATTGTATTGAATGATTTATGAGAATGAATTCTTTATGTTGATAAATGTATGCTATATGTTGTGTATTGATCGATAATACCTTGTAACCCTATTTTGGCAACGGATACGGGTTAGGGGCGTTACAAGAGCTACATGTTTCATTAAATCAATTTTCTCATATGTCATTAGCTCCTCATTTCAAAAATGCAGGGTATCGCTTATTCCAGCTAGTTTCCAAAACATTGACCATTTCGTAATATTGCTCACACAAGCTAACGAGGATCTGCAACATATGCAAGACCTTAGACATCGCTACGGTTCATTCATCAGAACAGAGTATTCAGACATCTCACTAGTTCTCGATGCTGCTCACATAAGCTGTCGAAAATTCGCAACTTATGCAAGATTCTCAGCCATCAGAACGGTTTATACCATCAGAACAAAATATTTAATCATTTCACGTCCCGGCCCAAGGCCGAATCACTTTAATCGTTTGTATCACCAACTCTCAATTGATCAAGTGTGCTTAGAAACTCCACATCTCAAATACAGAAAATGTATAGAAAGAAACACTAATTATAAAAATTATAAATACGAACTTACAGGATTGAACGATCCAGAATAGCTCAATCAATGATCGAGGTTGTGTCAATTCACTATTTTCATTTTCAATTAACACCCATCAATATAATCCAAACATTATACAATTAAGGCATATAATACATTTAAAAATGTACTAAATTTAAACTGTACGAACTTACCAAACTAAATTGTAGCAACGGCAAAGTATAGGAGCTATTTGACAATTTTCTCTTTTCCTTGGTTTTCCACTCGTTTAGGATCCAATCAAGGTGCCCTAGCTTGGCCAAAAGTTTCCCAATGTCTCCCATGGCCATTCGGCTTTTCCAACAAGAAGAAGAAGGAAAATCGATAATATCATCCTTTAAATCTTTTTTTAACTTATTCTTTAATTATTTACAAAATTAACCTTTAATTTATAACTTATAAGTCATTAAAAGATGTCCAAAAATGTCCAATATATATAAACATGGTATAATTACCATTTAAGGAAGGTTTAATTACACAATTGGTCCTTCAATTAAATTGAATTCCAGCTAAATAAATTTAATACAATTTAATCCTAAACTAATTAGGACTAAATGAGAAAATAGCCCAAAAGTTAGTGGGTTTAATCATGCCACCACTGCTTGGACTTTTTGACCATGATTTAATTATCATATTGGTCCCTTTACTATTTTAAATCTATACCAAACTTCAATTCACCTATAGTACGATTATAAATATTAAATAAAAATATTTACGGTTTTAAATTACGAAAACGAGGTCTTAATACATCATTTTCAATAACCACTTGACTTTTGAACGAAACCACTTATACCAACTTTTAATTCAATTGCTTAAAATCATCAAAGGAAATTCCATATAAAACTTATTATTGACTCGTATAATTTAAATATTAATTATACAAACTTACTCGTCGAATTTGTGGTCCCAAACCACTGTTTATGACACCATACAAAAAGGGCTATTTCAAGCACCATCGTGTCCGGTGATACAGTTGCAACCCCCTTTCGACACTCCGAGTCGGTTCAGCCACTAGAGGTTTGTTCCGAGTCAATGATGACACGACCGATTCGGTCTAGCCACTGGTTGGGCCGTCGACTCGGTTTCACATACCGAGCCCGGTTCGATCAGTTTTTAGGTCTTAGTCTCAGTTTTGGGCTCTAGGACCCAATTTATGATCTTAGATCCAATTTTCAAGTTCAATTACCTCTTGGGCCAATTGTCTTACTTGAAAATTAACTTCCAAAAATATAATATTAATTTTAATTAATTTGATTAATTTAGTTTTACTTTATCAAAATTAAATTTTCCACAAATGATTTAGATTTTCGAAATTAATTTTTTAGGAAAAATTCTTAATCAAATTATCTAGTTGAATAATTCTCACAACCACCTAATTTAATTCCACATTGAAATCAACTTAATTAAATTATTTCCAAAGTCGTAGAATTTACTTCGGATTCAAACGCAGTCTGATCGAGCTTTTATTGAGTTAGCGTAGAGACCAATCAGACATATACAATTTGAATCTAGTGATTGCAATTATGTCCAGAAGTATTGTTCCGGTAATTCGCAATTACTTAATCATGGAGTCAGTCCACAAGAAGTACCATGATTGAAAACTCATTATTGTATACTCTTTACGAAAGTAATTCATCTAATTGTTTTGTACAATGACCTCGTCATGTGTGTGTTATCCTCATATGATATCCTTAATTTCTTTGAGTTAAATCCGTTCACTTAACCCAGTCCTATTTTATCTTATTCTCACCATTGTGTCTTCTTAATGATTAATATGATCACAGTAAAAAAAGTGACTGTGATAAATTGCTCATTTGAGAACAAGCAACCCATGGCCACGTTCCATATTTATCAATCCACACAATGCCAATGAGAGGATATTATTAACTCTTTAATTGAGCTATGAATTCCACTATTTCTAGTAAAGTCACGCCATACACAAGTGATGGAGCTCGAAACTAACTATTATTTCGACAAAGGCAATCGCACCTATCGAGCAGTAGTATAGTTATGGTGAGTCCGGAATATCGTATCCTCAAGGACCAAGTGTAACATCCCAAAATTTGAATTTTTAATTGTTGCATTATTTCCTGTGTTAAGTTAGATAAAATATCAATTGTGTAGGTTTAAGGGGTCCTGAGAAGGCTTGGGGCTTTTTGGTCCTAGTAAAAATTTTGGCATTTAGCACTTTAAGGAGATATAGTAAGTGGCCTCAAAGCTTATGGAAATAAATGAGTAAATTGCTAGTATATATGAACAATTGGTAAGAAGGATATGACGCCACATGAAGTACTTTGAGGGAAAAGGTTCAAATCCCTTGATGTGCAAATTTTGACTATTATTTTTGTACTTTTCCCCTAAGTGTCGGCCAAGCTTGTAAATAAGGCAAGTTGGACTTTTTAATTTTGGCAAGGTGGCTAAGGAAATAAGGAAAGGGTGAAGTTAAGGTAATGAATCAAAAGAAAAAAAGGGCAAGTAAGGGGAACATGTGGCCTTTTTCAAGGGAAGTGTTATGGAAAGTGTGGTTGGTCAATTTTTGACCATTATTGTCATGAATGTGGACGGTTTTGGGTGTAAAGAGAGGTAGTCGAATTTTTGTTGGTCTTTTGGTAAAGCTTTAGTGCTTGTTTTGGTCAAAAATTCCTTTAGCATCAATTGTGTCATTTTCTCCAAATTGCTATTCTCATTGTCGAATCCTCAAACCATTAGTGAGTTTAGTTTTTCTTCTTTTCTTTCTTCTTTGCCGAAACCTCCTAGCACCTTTGTGCATTTTTTTCTTCTCTTTTGTTTGGTCAAAACATTCACCTCTTGTTCATCTTCCTTTGATAGCCAAATCACCTAGCATCCATCCAACCTTCCATTCTTTTCTTTTAACTATTTCTTCAATCTTTCCTCTTCTCTAAAACCGACACCACTATAAGATCACATCTTCTTGTTTAATTATCCTCCATAGATGAATATCAATATTCATTTTCCTCTATAACTGAACCTTCATCTCTTTTTTATCTTTTCTTCTCATCCGTATTAACACTCATTCCTTCATCAATCGGTAAGTGTTCTTCTCAACATTTTTATTTTTCTTTCTCTTAAGGCCGAATTTATGCTTTGTTTGGGATGGTCATATTGACTGAGACCATCACCTTATTCTCTCTCAAACGAGATCATTTTCTTCTTTGTAGTGATATAGTGGAGGGCTGAAACTTTGATTCTTCCGAAGTTATCATACAACTGTTGAGAATCGGTCCTAAAAATCTTTAAGGTAAGGATTTCTTCAAGGATTCTATAAAATCGTTCTTTATTCGTTAAGATGTTATTGGATTAGTGATGATTAACCGATTATAATTATAGGGATTAAATCGCTCGATCTATCCAACCGTTGATCACTCAAAATTAGTGGTAAGCTGATATTTTACCCTTTGACAATCCATATTTTATCGTAATATCGATCTATATAAGATCTAATCGAATGGAGGCTTGTGGTGTCGATTCAAAAGGAAAGTCGAGTGGAGATCTCAAAAGGAGTGGATTAGCGATCCCTACTCCTAAATTCAAGCGAAGAGCGGTATCGGCGGTTCGGGATTTTCCACCGGGTTGTGGACCGTCATCCAGGGAAAACCGACAAGTCGTGGTCATTCACGATTCCAAGGGTAAGCAGCGTAGATCGTTCATTTTAGAGTTGATTAATAAATCACGTATGTCGACTAATCGAGTGTTACGATATCTTAGGTGTCGACGATCAAGAAGGCTTAGTGCTTACCGTAATCAGGTGTGTAATCTCACACCATTTTTCGTGGGTTTAAGGTGGATATAGTATCGGAAACAAATTGCTATGACTAAAATCGTAATAGGGCGTAAATCAGAAAAATTGGCCTAATATATTATTTTGATAAAATTGACGAAATTGGTAGTATCATCGTGCAAATTATGAAAATACCCCTATAGGGCCGAAATAGGAAATTGCCTTATGGGCTGAATTGACATATTGCCTTATGGGCCGAATGGACATATTGATAAATGGGCCAATCTGATATTATGGCTAGATGGGCCAATTTGATCTTTTTGCTAAATGGGCCAATATGATATTATGGCTAGATGGGCCAATTGGATATTTTTGCTAAATGGGCCGATATGATATTTTGCTTAATGGGCCGTACTTTTGTAATGAATATCCAATTAAATTACTGTTGTTATGTTGTAAAAATCATGATTTGTTATGCATTATATACATGATTTTGCATGGGATGGGATAATATTGAAGAGAAGTTCTGGTGGTTCTGCCACAAATTTGTATAGTGGCAATGCCACGTAAATTCTGTTATTCTGGTGGCTTGTCCACAATTAAATTTGTTATAAATGGCTTAATGCCTGCGATTGGTGTGTTGGCGAGGTCGGTTGACTTGATCCCTGCAGGTGTGTTGGTTGGTACGGGTGGTGTGTAGCGGATGGATTACTAGGATTGGTTTGGGAATTGCATTACATACACATGATATAATTGATACATTATATTTATTGTAAATGGGCTTAGGCCCAAATGATTGCTAAATGGGATCCAGGCCTAGTGGACAACGGTAAAGGGGTTATACACTGAGTTCTAATAACTCACCCCGCTTTTCCTTATCCCTTTTCAGGTAATGATTAGAGATGGAGACTTGGGCCATGGATGTCTCGGTGGAGGCCATACTACAAAAACGGTTTAATTTGGAATTTGGATTTCTTTTAGTACATTTAATTACTTTACTATTTTGAGTTAAGGTTGTAATAAGGCCTCTGGATTAAATTTTGTTTTGTTTTATATTTGACGAATTTATAATTTGCTCTAAGTACTTCAAATTGGAATTTTTCTAAAAACTTAAATAAACGTTTTCTAAAATGGATATACAAAAAGGGTTTCATAATAAACTTTCATAAATATATGTTTAACTCGGAAATTTTCTCTTAAAATTTTCATCAACACTTTTCGAAAAATATTTTCAAATTCTTTTAAATCTTCTCGAACTATTAACGATATTTTCAAAGTTACGGTTTATAAGATCTTACATCTCAAATTTATCGATTTATCAATCAATCTTTTATTCAATAATACTTCGTCAAAATTTTGGAATCTGTTTTACTTAAATTTAAAAGGACTTAAAGTATATTTATTTCATGTGACATGTCAAATCTGGCCTTAATGCATAGGCCGGGTTTGGGGTATTACATTTTATGGTATCAGAGCCCGGTTCAAAACTCGGCTGTGGTTTGGGTTCAAAAACATTTTCCAAAGCTGTTTTAAATTTTGAACGTATGTTTTAAAAGAAGTATGGCACCACGGGTATCTGGCACCAAGTCAAGTAAGTGTATGTTATTGTATGATTATGATTATTGTGATATGACTGTAGGAATACTCTAGAACTTCTAGTTTTAGGTATTGAAACTATAGAGATTGAGGCTATAGGATGCGATTACGAAAACGACTTTACTTCTTATACCTCATAAAATATTGTTTAATAAATATCAAAATAGTATACTAATTCATAAGACTTCTAATTAGATTAAATTGAATTAGCCAATATGAGCGCTAGAAGACGTGGACGCGGTAGACGTGGCCATGGTAGAGGCCGAGGTGCTAGAGTTGCGTCTGAAGTGTCGGGACATATGCCAGAAATGGACGCACCTACGTCACCTGTGACTGAAGCTGGATCACATGATCGTATGAGGGAGGACATCGCTCTGTCCCAAGCAATGTTGCGAGTCTTGGAAAGGGTTGCTGGGGCTAAAACCGGGCTAGCAGCTCGTGGGTCAATTTCGAAACGACACAGATCGAATGGTGCTGAGGTTTTTAGGGGTATCTCGGGTGTAGCCCCAAATGTAGCGTAGTATTGGATTGAGGCTGTGGAGCAGATCATGGACGATCTGGATTGCATCGCCGAGCAGAAACTGAAGGGAGCTGTGTCCTTGTTGAGAGACGAGGCGTATCAATGGTGGCTCACTGTTCGAGAAGGCACTCAGGCTGATCATATTACCTGGGATTTCTTCAAAACTGCATTCCAAGGAAAGTATGTCGGGGCTAGCTATGTGGATGCCCGAAGGAAGGAATTCCTAAATCTGGTTCAAGGAGTTAAGACTGCGGCAGCTTATGAAGTGAAATTTCTACGTCTGAGTCGGTATGCCCGGGGAATAGTGCCAACCGATTATGAACGTTGTGTGTGATTTGAGGACGGTTTGCGTGATGAGTTGCGAGTTCTGATAGCCCCACAAAAGGAGAGAAATTTCACCACACTGGTGGAGAAAGCCAAGATAGCTGAAGAGGCTAAACACTCGGAGCGGCAAAATCGAGACAAGGATCGGGGCAGGAGCAAGAGGGACTTTAAGTACTCAGGTCCTACTAGAGGGTTTCAGAAGAGGCCCAAGAATGATGAGCCAGCTCGAGCTAGAATACCAGCTGCTACCAATTAGATACAACCATGTGCGGATTGCGGAAAACGACACTCGGGTGAATGCTGGAAGAGAACCGGTGGTTGTTTCAAATGTGGTTCCAAGGTCCATCAGCTTAAAAATTGCCCTCGACAGACTGCTCAGACTCAGGATGCTCGTAACTATGATGCACAGCCAGCTAGAGGCGCTCAGCAGCCACCGAGAGGCCGTGGGCTAGGTCGAGGTGGTAATGGCGTAGGACGAGGTCAGGTGCACCGGGTAGGGGTACTGGTTTTAGGTGTAACGCAGAGGCGAGGCAGCTAGGGTTGGTTTATGTGGTCAGACACCGAGAGGATGACGATGCACCTGATGTGATAACCGGTACGTTCTTCAAATCTGATGTACTTGTTACTGCTTTGATAGATATCGGATCCACCCATTCGTATGTTGCTAGTGCTGTATCTGGAAATCTAAACATTAGATTTGAGATTACTGCTAGAGAGATGACGGTAATTAATCCTTTAGGACAGAGTGTGATAGTAAATAGATTGTTTAGAGATGTGCCTCTAGAAATTCAGGGAGAAACATTTTTGGCGGATTTGATGGAACTGCCATTCGGCGAGTTCGACCTTATTTTGGGCATGGATTGTGCGAACTTGGATTGTGCTGCAAAGCAGATGATACTAAGAACTTCGGAGGATAAGGAAGTGATTATGATAGGTGAAGGAAAAAATTATCTATCAAATATGGTATATGCTTTAAAGGCAGAAAAGTTGGTGCGAAAAGGGTGTGGAGCATTCCTAGCCTTCATTAGTGCGTTGGATGCCAAGGAATTGTCGGTGGAAGGTGTTAGAACGGTGAAAGAGTTTTCGGACGTCTTTCCTGAGGAACTTCCTGGATTGCCTCCGGATCAGGAGGTAGAGTTTGGCATTGAGTTATTGCCAGGAACGGCTCCGGTGTCCATTGCTCCTTATAGAATGGCGCCGAAGGAGTTAGCGGAGCTTAAAGCTCAAATTCAAGAGTTGTTAGATCAGGGATTCATTCGACCGAGTGTGTCACCATGGGGAGCGCCGGTCTTGTTCGTCAAGAAGAAGGATGGGTCGATGCGTATGTGCATCGACTATAGGCAGTTGAATAAATTGACGATCAAGAATAGGTATCCGTTGTCGAGAATCGATGACCTGTTCGATCAACTGTAAGGAGCTTCGATTTTCTCGAAGATAGATTTGAGATCGGGCTATCACCAGCTTAAGGTCAAGGAGGCGGATATTCATAAGACTGCATTTCGAACTCGTTATGGGCATTATAAGTTCTTGGTGATGCCATTTGGGTTGACTAATGCACCAGCTGCATTTATGGACATGATGAACCGGGTCTTCCAACCCTATTTAGATCGATTTGTAGTGGTGTTCATAGATGACATCTTGGTATACTCGAAGAATGAAGAAGAACATGATTCACATCTGCGGATAGTATTGCAGATATTACGGGAAAAGAAACTTTATGCCAAATTCAGTAAGTGTGAATTTTGGCTGAAGGAAGTGACCTTCTTGGGGCATGTTGTGTCGGCCGAAGGAATTAGAGTTGATCCTCGGAAGGTAGAGGCTGTGCTGGATTGGAAACCACCGAAGTCAGTGGCCGAAATTTAGAGTTTCTTAGGGTTGGCTGGTTATTACAGGCGTTTTGTTGAGGGATTTTCGTTGATTGCTGCACCCCTAACTAAACTGTTGCGCAAGGGAGTACCATTTGTGTGGTCAGATCAGCAGCAAGAGAGCTTTGAGAAATTGAAAAAGATTCTGACGGAAGCGCCAGTATTGATTCAACCTGAGGCTGGAAAAGAGTTTATTGTTTATTGTGATGCGTCACACACGGGCTTGGGATGTGTGTTGATGCAAGGTGGAAAGGTGGTGGCTTATGCATCTCGTCAGCTAAGGCCGCACAAAGTGAATTATCCCACTCGTGATTTGGAGTTGGCTGCAGTGATGTTTGCTTTGAAGATTTGGAGACACTATCTGTACGGTGAGAAGTCGATCATCTATACGGATCATAAGAGTCTAAAGTACCTCCTTACCCAAAAGGAGTTGAACTTAAGACAGCGGAGGTGGATAGAACTGTTGAAGGATTATGACTTCTCAATCGAGTATCATCCCGGAAAGGCTAACGTGGTGGCAGATGCATTGAGTCGTAAGGTGATATCGGATTTGAGAGCGATGTTCGCTCATCTCAGCTTGTATGAAGATGGTAGTCTGCTAGCCAAACTTCAAGTGAAGCTTGCGTGGGTAAGCCATATTAAGGAAAAGCAGTTATTAGATGAAAGGTTGGGTTCCTTACTTCAGCAAGTGGAAGGTGGTGTAATAGGGGATTTTGGATTGAATAGTGATGGAGTATTGTATTTCCGTGGAAGAATCTGTATGCCCAAAGATTCGGAATTGAGGCAAATGATTCTGCGTGAGGCGCATAGTAGCCCATATGCTATGCACCCCAGGGGAAATAAAATGTATCGAGACCTCCGTGAGTAGTATTGGTGGCCAGGGTTGAAATGGGAGGTTACTGATTTCGAGGGTAAGTGCTTGACATGTCAGCAAGTGAAGGCAGAACATCAATTACCGTCGGGAATGTTTCAACCGGTGAAAATTCCATTATGGAAATGGGAAAGGATAACCATGGACTTTGTTAGTGGGTTACCCTTATCGCCTACTAAGAAAGATTCCGTCTAGGTAATAGTGGATCGATTGACGAAGACTGCTCATTTCCTACCTGTTCATACGGATTACTCATTGCAGAAGTTGGCCAAGTTGTACGTAGCAGAGATTGTGAGGTTACATGGGGTACCAGTGTCTATTATATCGGACAGGGACCCTAGGTTTACATCACGATTTTGGAAAGCTTTACATGAAGCTTTGGGAACGAGATTGAATTTTAGAACGGCATTTCATCCTCAGATGGATGGTCAGTCAGAGAGAGTAATCCAGATTCTGGAAGACATGTTAAGGGGCTGTGTGATTGACTTCAGGGGTAGTTGGGAGGATTTTCTATCGTTGGCAGAGTTTGCATACAACAACAGCTATCAATCCAGCATCCAGATGGCACCCTACGAGGCATTGTATGGTCGTAGGTGTCGTACTCCTACTTGTTGGATTGAATTGGGGGAGCGACAGTTATTGGGTCCTGAGTTGATATCGGAGACGGAGGAAAAAGTAAAGGTAATTCGGGCACGATTAAAGGAAGCTTCAGATAGACAAAAATCGTCTGCGGATCTGAAGCTTAAGGATATTGAGTTTTCGGTAGGAGATCAAGTCTTTCTAAAGGTCTCACCTTCGAAGAAAATCTTCAGATTTGGACGGAAGGGCAAGTTGAGCCCTAGGTTCATCGGACCGTACCGTGTGTTGAAGCGTGTTGGGCCAGTGGCTTATCAGCTTGAGTTACCACCAGAGTTGAGTCAGATACATAGTGTTTTTCATGTCTCAATGTTAAGGCGTTATCGATCGGATCTGTCTCATATAGTACCGGTAGAAGAAGTTGAGATAAGACCTGACTTGTCTTTCGAAGAGGAGCCAGTGCGAATTTTAGATCGGGACGTTAAGGTGCTGAGAAGGAAGTCGGTACCGTTGGTCAAGGTATTATGGCGCAATCATGGAGCGGAGGAAGCTACGTGGGAGCCTGAGGACACGATTCGGTAGCAATATCCTCACCTCTTTTAAACAGGTAAATTTCGAGGACGAATTTTTTTTAAAGGGGGTAGAATTATAACATCCCAAAATTTGGAATTTTAATTGTTGCATTATTGCCTATGTTAAGTTAGATAAAATACCAATTTTGTAGGTTTAAGGGGTCCTGAGAAGGCTCGGGGCTTATTTGGTCCTAGTAAAAATTTTGGCATTTAGCACTTTAAGGAGATATAGTAAGTGGCCTCAAAGCCTATGGAAATAAATGAGTAAATTGCTAGTATAAATGAACAATTGGTAAAAAGGATATGGCGCCACATGAAGTACTTTGAGGGAAGAGGTTCAAATCCCTTGGTGTGCAAATTTTGACTATTATTTTTGTACTTTTCCCCTAAGTGTCGGCCAAGCTTGTAAATAAGGCAAGTTGGACTTTTTAATTTTGGTAAGGTGGCTAAGGAAATAAGGAAAGGGTGAAGGTAAGGTAAGGAATCAAAAGAAAAAGGGCAAGTAAGGGGAACATGTGGCCTTTTTCAAGGGAAGTGTTATGGAAAGTGTGGTTGGCTAATTTTTGACCATTATTGTCATGAATGTGGATGGTTTTGGGTGTAAAGAGAGGTAGCCGAATTTTTGTTGGTCTTTTGGTAAAGCTTTAGTGCTTGTTTTGGTCAAAAATTCCTTTAGCATCAATTGTGTCATTTTCTCCAAATTGCTATTCTCATTGCCGAATCCTCAAACCATTAGTGAGTTTAGTTTTTCTTCTTTTCTTTCTTCTTTGCCGAAATCTCCTAGCACCTTTGTGCATTTTTTTCTTCTCTTTTGTTTGGTCAAAACATTCACCTCTTGTTCATCTTCCTTTGATAGCCGAATCACCTAGCATCCATCCAACCTTCCATTCTTTTCTTTTAACTATTTCTTCAATCTTTCCTCTTCTCTAAAACTGACACCATCATAAGATCACATCTTCTTGTTTGATTATTGATCGCTGAAATTAGAGTTTTAAAAATTTATAAAAGAATGATCGAACCTGGAGACTAACTCTAACAACGATTAAAGGCAAGTGTACTTATCGAATAGTAGTATAGCTTAGGCAAGTCCGGATTATCGAACCCAAAGGAACTAAAAGTATTAATACTAACTTTCTTTTTATTATTTAGCCTTAAGAACGGAGTGAAGTTGCTTTTAGACTAAATTGTCGAAGACTAAGCTAAGGACACAAAGACAAAAAGAACGATTTGGAAAATAACTTGAAGAAAAACTCAATTGATCACGACGATACCCTCAGGAAGAATCCACCTAGACTTCACTTGTTATTTAATCCTAAACCATATGATTTCTTTACTTAGCTTGATCCGTAGGACTCCCTAACCCATATTAAACCCTCTCTCGAGACGAATAACGTCTAACGCTAGGTTAATTAGTGGAACTCTCGTTTGCTTATAATAACCCCCTAGGATAGCAGTAAATCGATTAATGAACTCCCATATTAGGTTTTGCCCTAATCCGACAAAATCTCGTAACCCTATCTCTAGGAGTTTGATCAACTCCGCTTAATTATGTTAGATCTTCTCTTAAGCAGGGTCTATTCCTCCTCCACCTAAGCGCATTAGATTTGGATTAAGTAAAAATTAAGAACAAACTAAGTAATTCATTATATAACTTAAAAACCAAATAACAAAATCCATCTAGGTTTCATCCCTTTCAGGTATCTGAGGGGTTTAGTTCATAATGAATAAAGAAAACATCACAAGAGAAAAGATAAAACAAAACATAAGAAAACCCTAAAACCCCCTGAAGGAATTGAAGGAGAATTCCGCTATCTTGAGTATAACTCCGACTTCTTGGGATGGATCAACTGGCTATCCTCACTTTATTCCCTAACTTTGACCTTCTCGGCTTGGCTCCTTAGCCTAGCTTTCGCCCCTTTCGGCTTCTGCCGAACTCCTCTATCAAGTTGCCCCCTAAGGTGTTTATATAGACTTTGTGATGCCTTACTTGGCCCCTAAGTATCCTAATTTAAGTAGAATTCCTAATAGGGTGTTTGAATAGGCTTTGGAATGTGTTTCTTTGCCTCCAAGTATCCTTTCCCGTGTTATTTCCTAACTCTGACCTTCTCGGCTTGGCTCCTTGGCCTAGTGATAAACTGTAAAAGTAACATATTTTATTCCCACATTTAGCATACTTTTGGATGATTTATCCTTTGATTTATGTAAAAAGGTGCTCTTAATCCTTTCTTTTCATATTTTATACTCAGGAAAGCACCTGAGGATAAAAAGAACGAGAAACGGGCTTAAAACGGACCAAATTGGGCCAAGAGAGAAATCGGTACGGCCTGGCCCAAAGACCACACAATCGTGCCACATTAAAAGTCCGAACACGGCCTGACCACGATTCACACGGGCATGTGCCATGGCCGTGTCCCTGTCGCTGGAAAGAGAAATTTCATTCGGGAAAGGATACTTGGAGGCAAAGAAACACATTCCAAAGCCTATTCAAACACCCTATTAGGAATTCTACTTAAATTAGGATACTTAGGGGCCAAGTAAGGCATCACAAAGTCTATATAAACACCGTAGGGGGCAACTTGATAGAGGAGTTCGGCAGAAGCCGAAAGGGGCGAAAGCTAGGCCAAGGAGCCAAGCCGAGAAGGTCAAAGTTAGGGAATAACGTGAGGATAGCTAGTTGATCCATCCCAAGAAGCTGGAGTTATACTCAAGACAGCGGAATTCTCCTTCAATTCCTTCAGAGAGTTTTAGGGTTTTCTTATGTTTTGTTTTATCTTTTCTCTTGCAATGTTTTGTTTATTCATTATGAACTAAACCCCTCAGATACCTGAAGGGGATGAAACCTAGATGGATTTTGTTATTTGATTTTTAGGTTATATGATAAATTACTTAGTTTGTTCTTAATTATATTGCTTAATCCAAATCTAATGTGCTTAGGTGGAGGAGGAATAGACCCTGCCTAAGAGGAGATCTAACATAATTAAGCGAAGTTGATCGAACGCCTAGAGATAGGGTTATGAGATTTTGCGGGATTAGGGTGAAACCTAATATGGGAGTCCATTGATCGATTTACTGCTATCCTAGGGGGTTATTATAAGCGAATGAGAGTTCCACTAATTAACCTAGGGTTAGACGTTATTCGCCTCGAGAGGGTTTAATATAGGTTAGGGAGTCTCACGGATCAAGCTAAGTAAAAGAAATCATATAATCTGGGGTTAGATAATAAGTGAAGTCTAGGTGGATTCTTCCTGAAGGTATCGTCGAAATCAACTGAGTTTTCCTTCAATGTTTTTTTCCGATTCGTCTTCTTGTCTTTGTGTCTTTAGTTTAGTTGCCATCAATTTAGTTTAAAAGTAATCTTCGCTCTAACTTTAAGGCTAAATAATAAAAAGAAAGTGAGTATTAATACTTTTAATTCCTTTGGGTTCGATAACCGGTCTTGCTTAAGCTATACTACTGTCTGATAGGTACACTTTCCTTAATATCATTGTCAGAGTTAGTCTCCAGGTTTGATCATTCTCTTATAAATATTTAAAGCTCTGATTTGTAGCGATCAAGTTTTTGGCGCCGTTGCCGGGAAACTAAAATATTAAGAAAGCTTAATTTTTATTACTTTAGCCATTTTTTATTGCAAAATTTTTATTATTTGCTTTATTTTTACTTTGCTAATTTTTCTTTGCTTTGACAGGTAATTTTAGTTTAGAGGAGATAGCACTAAATAATTATCAGTGGCAAGTTATGAGGACAACGCCAACAAAAGCTGCCAGTGTCTCCAACCTCGACTTGGTCACCAGGCTATCTAACCAGCTAGAGATGATGAATAAAAAGATTGATGGTTTGTGTAGTCTCTCGCAGGTATACTCAGTAATGCAATATGACTCGAATCTAGAAGGAGTGGCAAATCCTCAGTACCCACCCTACGGATATGGCATGGAAAACGAGCAAGCTCACTATACGGGTAACTATTCTAGACCACAAAATAATTTTTATAATGACACTTATAATGCAGGTTGGAGTTATCATCCCAATTTCTCGTGGGATGATCAAAATAGCCAAAGACCGGAACTTTCTCCAAACTTTCAACAACCGCCTCACCAACAGGAAGAGGAGTCGTACCTTGAAGAGATGCTGACAAAATTTTCGGCAGACACAGAGAAACGTATCCAAGAAACTGAGAGAACAATCAAAAGCAATGAGAGCCGAATCGTGGAAATTACTAAGTTAGTCAAGGAAGTCACTAACGCAGTCGAACAACTTGCAAAGCTGATGTCAGAACGACCGCAAAGGCGTTTACCTTGTAACACGGAGATTAACCCTAAGGAGAAAAATCAAGCCATCACCGCTCAGGACAGCAAAGGGTTAGATGAACCCAATGCAATACCAGAAAAGAAGGTAGACGAAGGTAAAACAGAGGAAACACAAGAAAAGCCAAAACCGGTAATCAAAGAGTAGCAACCTCGCATACCTTATCCCGAAGCAATGAAAAGAGATGATTCAGAAGAACATTCAGTAAGTTTCTTAAACTTTTAAATAAATTACATATTAACTTACCTCTTCTTGAAGCTCTTTTTCAGACACCAGGCTCGAGGAAATTTTTAAGACAGCTCTTGACAAACAAACGCAAATTAGATGAGGAACACCACGTGGAGTTAAACGCAGCATGCTCAGCAATGTTACAGAACAGACTACTGCAGAAGCAAAAAGACACAGGGAGTTTTACAATTCCATGTTTAATTGGTAGTTTATTTATTGGTAATGCTTTAGCTGATTTAGGGGCAAGCATCAATGTTATGCCTTATAAAATGTTTAAACAACTAGGTCTAGGCAAACCCAGACAAACTAGGATGAGCATTCAGTTAACTAATAAAACTATCAGAATTCTTAGGGGTATAATAGAAAATGTTCTAATAAAAATTGATAAATTCATATTCCTAGTAGATTTTGTTGTCTTAGACATGAATGAGGACAATTCGATTCCTTTAATTTTAGGAAAACCCTTTCTAGCAACTGCCAGGACTAAAATTGATGTTGGTACAGGAGAACTCATTCTTCGTGTAGGTGACGAATCAATCAGTCTACAAGCTTTTGACTCGGCCAAGACATCAAGTGATGAAGGTGAGAAAGTAAATTCAGTTGATAATCAAATTGTTCAACTTTTACCACAGGAAACAGCACAAGGCTACAAACTTGAGCCGAATCATGGGCCCCAAGCCGTACAAGCTCATAACAGTGAATTGTTAGTGGAATCTGACCCAAGGCAAGAACCTGTGGTAAGTGAAGGTAAGGTTGAGGTAAGCCATGATTTACCAAACCCGGTAAATACAGAGTACCAAGCTCGTGTGCCATATCCCGATGCAATAAAGAAAGACCACACAGAGGAAGAATTCGGTGAACTCACACTTCGTGTAGACGAAAAAACAATCACTCTTCAAGCTCTTGACTCAGCTAGGACATCGAGTAATAAAGGTACGAACGTTAATTCTATTGATAATCATTTGGTTCAACCTTCTTTACAGGAAGCATCACGAAATCACTTAGCTGAGCTAGATCTTAGACCTAGTGCCGACAAAGAAGAAACACATAAGGAACAAAGCCTTAGGGTTGACAAACTAAAAGAGCAGGAAACACAAATCATAGAGGAACAGGAGCCGCACGAAGTGAAACTGAAGGAGACCCCAGACAAGCTGATAGGAACAACAAATCATATCAACATAGAGGATCAGGTATTGTTGAATAAGGAAGACCCTCGAATCACCAATTCAGACCTCAAGACAAACGAAGAAATCACTTTTGAGGTACTTAATGTCTTCTGTACGGCACAGTCGAGGTAAGCAATCCTAAATTCGACAATTTTGAGGTAAACATTACTCGAATTAAACTATATATCCATAACCGAAGTGATAGCATGAGAAAGGATTTTCACCTCCTCAAACCACCATGACCATACGAATGAGAGGTAAAGTCTAGCTTAAGACTATAAACGAGCACTTCTCGGGAGGCAACCCGAGCACTAACCCTATTTTTACATTTTTTTATCTTCTTTATTTTTTATTTTTATTTTTTTTATTTTTTTCTCTTTTATTTTCCTTTTAGCAATTAACCATAAACTAACCAAAAAAGCAGATTTCTAGGCAACACAGCCCTACACACGGGCGTGCCCGTGGCCCTGTGGAAGCTAGGGGATGAACCATAGGCGTACCGGTAGCTGTGCACAAACAGAGCATAAACTTCTTTCTCCAACACGGGCTGCGATACCAGACCACGCCCGTGCTAGCTACCTGTGCGAGGTCACTGACTTGTCGACCACGGGTTGAACACGCCCGTACTTCATAACCGTGCAAAGTTACTAATTTACCAAGCACGAGTTGAACACACCCGTGTTACCTCACCGTGCCAACATACTGACTTATCGAACATGGGCGTGCCCATGTAAACACGGCCGTGCCAAAAACCCTGAACGTGCCCAAAATCTAGAAATCGCGAAAAGCACGGGCTATTTAAAACTTCATACGGGCGTGCCGATTGGCCGTGCCCAAGCACCCTGAACGCACCCAAAATTCAAAATCCCAAAACATGAGCTACATCTCTATTTAAACCTCATTCTCCCTTTTTCTAGTTGTCTTTCATTTTCCATTATTTATTTTTATTCTCATTATTTTTCCCTTTATTTTATTTTATTCTCTTTATTATTTTCTTCTTATTCTTTATGATATTTAGATTTAGCTTAGGATTCAATAAAATTAGGACGGCTACGTCGAGGATTCAATTTCAAACGATTCGAGACGCTTCCCCACGCTCACCTCCAATCCTATCCGGTTTCTTTAACTTCATCCAAAATTCAGGAAGTTTCACTTCTCTCCCCATCTTATGATTTTTATGATTATTTTGCTATTATCCATCTTTGTACATTGAGGGCAATGTACATCTTAAGTGTGGGGGGTTAACTATAGTATTATTTGAAAATCCCTGAATTATGCCTTGTTCAAAAGTAAAGTCTCTCATATCATGATTAGAATGAAACTTCCTTTGATTTATGATCTTTGTTGATATGTTTTGGAGTAAGTCATTGATAATTGTGCATTGATGATTAAATTTGAAGGATACTAGAGAATCAAACATGATAAGTCTATTTTTCAGAATTAAAATTTTTAGGTTGTCTATCTGAATATTACTTTGAAGTTTGAAATTTACGAGGTTGACATCAAAATACCCATAATTTTTGTGAGATTTAGAGCCTTTTAGAGCATACATTCTTTCATGCTCACTTTCTATTATGAGTGCGTCAACATTGATTTGTTATTCTAGAACTTGCCTCGATTATACATGTTGAGACCACACCTTTGATTTGATATATAGAGATGATAAAGGCACCTAGGTTTTAACCCACTCACTCCACTAAAAAGCCTACCTCAATAATTAACCCCTAGTGAACCCCGTTTAATCCTACTAACATTAACCCAAAACCCTTTGTATTTGTTATCACCGTTCTTTTTAACTATCCTTTTTGTCGAGATTTGATTTTGAGCAGTTACCTAACTATGTTCTCTATTTCAGTTGTTAAAGTTCATTATTTTTATTGATTTGTTCAAAAAAAAAAAGAAGAAGCTCGTATTATTAGTTTTCAATTAATGAAATTATTTAGGATTAGTTCATTTTTCTAGTTAGGTAATTTTTCAGGTCAGTCTCGATTCTAACCTTCTAATTCAGCCTTTATCCATACCCTTAACCTAAGCCCCGTTACAACCTTGCTAAAGACCTTTTGATTTGTGTATCATCTCATTTTACAGTGGTGGAGATTTGATTTGATTTTCATGCAAGCTTATAGGATTAACTTTTCATGTTTGACTTATTGAGTGCTTAATTTTGAACCTTAAACACTTTGAGTGATTTGAGTGAATCTTTAGTGAGGATGTCAACTCTTGTCGATTTTGAATCAGAGGTAACTATTCAGGTAAAGGGAAAACGCCTATGTTTTCATGCTATAAATGTATGACTTTGATTGTTTGAATTTTTAGGACTCTTTTGAGTTGAATTATCCATGTATGAATTATCTTTGAATTATGATAAAGCATGATTGATGAATTTTATGAATCAAGGAAGTTCGTTTTAATTATGAGTTGAGAATTTTGCTTGAGGACAAGCAAAAGCTTAAGTGTGGGGGTATTTGATAAACTGTAAAAGTAACATATTTTAATCCCACATTTAGCATACTTTTGGATGATTTATCCTTTGATTTATGTAAAAAGGTGCTCTTAATCCTTTCTTTTCATATTTTATACTCAGGAAAGCACCCAAGGATAAAAAGAACGAGAAACGGGCTTAAAACAGACCAAATTGGGCCAAGAGAGAAATCGACACGGCGTGGCCCAAAGACCACACGACCGTGCCTCATTAAAAGTCCGAACACGGCCTGGCCACGATTCACACGGGCATGTGCCATGGCCGTGTCCCTATCGCTGGAAAGAGAAATTTCATTCGGGAAAGGATACTTGGAGGCAAAGAAACACATTCCAAAGCCTATTCAAACACCCTATTAGGAATTATACTTAAATTAGGATACTTAGGGGCCAAGTAAGGCATCACAAAGTCTATATAAACACCTTAGGGGGCAACTTAAAAGAGGAGTTCGGCAGAAGCTGAAAGGGGCGAAAGTTAGGCCAAGGAGCCAAGCCGAGAAGGTCAAAGTTAGGGAATAACGCGAGGATAGCCAGTTGATCCATCTCAAGAAGCCAGAGTTATACTCAAGACGGCAGAATTCTCCTTCAATTCCTTCAGGTAGTTTTAGGGTTTTCTTATGTTTTGTTTTATCTTTTCTCTTGCGATGTTTTGTTTATTCATTATGAACTAAACCCCTAAGATACCTGAAGGGGATGAAACCTAGATGGATTTTGTTATTAAATTTTTAGGTTTCTTAGTTTATTCTTAATTATGTTGCTTAATCCAAATCTAATGTGCTTAGGTGGAGGAGGAATAGACCCTGCCTAAGAGGAGATCTAACATAATTAAGCGGAGTTGATCGAATGCCTAGAGATAGGGTTACGAGATTTTGCAGGATTAGGGTGAAACCTAATATGGGAGTCGATTGATCGATTTACTGCTATCCTAGGGGGTTATTATAAGCGAACGAGAGTTCCACTAATTAACCTAGGGTTAGACGTTATTCGCCTCGAGAGAGGGTTTAATATAGGTTAGGGAGTCCCACGAATCAAGCTAAGTAAAAGAAATCATATAATCTGGGGTTAGATAATAAGTGAAGTCTAGGTGGATTCTTCCCGAAGGTATTGTCGAAATCAACTGAGTTTTCCTTCAACGTTATTTTCCAATTCGTCTTCTTGTCTTTGTGTCTTTAGATTAGTTGTCATCAGTTTAGTTTAAAAGTAATCTTCACTCTAACTTTAAGGCTAAATAATAAAAAGAAAGTGAGTATTAATACTTTTAGTTCCTTTGGGTTTGATAACCGGTCTTGCCTAAGCTATACTACTGTCCGATAGGTACACTTGCCTTAATATCTTTGTCAAAGTTAGTCTCCAGGTTTGATCATTCTCTTATAAATATTTAAAGCTCTGATTTGCAGCGATCACCTAGCTTTCGATGCCTTTCAAAGCTAGTACTTGGGGGATATATATAGGCTCTTGGAATGTGATTCTTTCTCCCTAAGTATCCTTTTCCGATTGAAATTGCTCTTTCCAGAGACATAGGCACGGCCATGGCACACGCCCGTGTGCACCGAGACCAGACCGTGTTCGGATTTCTAATTTGAGGCACGGCTGTTTGAGGTAAAGTTGAGGCCATGCTCTAGGTGTTCGTCGAGGCACGGCCGTGCGGGATTTGGACCAGGCCGTGTTAATTTCATGCTAAGGCCCATTTACTCTATTTTGGGCCCAATTTGTGTTCTTTTCATCCTCGGGTGCTTTCCTGGGTCTAAGACATGAAAAGAAAGGATTTCAAGCACCTTTTTATATAAATCAAGGAATAAATCATCAAAAAGCATCATAAATGTGGGGTTAAAGTATGTTACTTTTACGGTTTATCAAATACCCCCACACTTAAGCTTTTGCTTGTCCTTAAGCAAAATTCTCAACTTACAATTAAAACGAACTTCCCTTGACTCATAATTCCTATCAACAATGCTTTATCACAATTCATAGATAATTCATACATGGACAATTCAATTCAAAGAGTCCTAAAGATTCAAACGAGATAAGTCATGAATTTGTACTTCGAAAACATAGGTATCTCCCTTTATTTAAATGACTACCTTTTCAATTCAAAACCGATAAGGAGTGATGTCCTCACTAAAGATTCACTCAAATCACTCTAAAGTGTTTAAGGTTTAGGAAAAGATCACTCATAAGTCGAACCTGAAAAGTTAATCCCATAGGCTTGCCTGAAAAACAAATTTCCACCACTGTAATATGAGATGACAAACATATCAAAAGGTCTTTGTTAGGGTTGTAACGGGGCTAGGTTAAAAGGTGTGACTAAAGGCTGAAATTAGAAGGTTAGAATCGAGATTCAATTGACAAGTACCTGCCTAAACATACTGAAATATTATCAATTGAAAAGTAATAATCCTACTAATACGAGCTATACTTTTGAAAATAGACTTTGATTTGGTAAGCTCACTACTAATATTGAATACTTTGAATTTTTTTTTAATTTTTAAGAACAACCTAAGTAATACAAGATAAATTTAATTACCAAAATAATATACCTAGGTAACTTGATCAAATCAAGTCTCGATTACGGGGTAGTCAAAAGAAAGGGTGAATACAAAGAGGCTTTGGGTTAATATTAGTAGGTGAGTTAATAAAAAGGGTTTGTTAGGATCATTAGGGTTCACTAGGGGTTAATTGTAAAGGTGGGCTATTTAGTGGAGTTAATGGGTTAAAACCTAGGTACCTTTATCATCTCTGTATATCAAATAAAAAATGTGGTCTCAACATGTATAAAAGAGGCAAGTTCTAGAATAACAGTTCATAGTTGACACACTCATAATCAAAGAATGAGCACAAAAAAGAATGTATGCTTTATAAGGTTCAACATCTCACAAAAATTATGGGTGTTTTGACATCATCCTTATGAATTTTAAATTTCAAGGTAATATTCAAATTTAGGTTAACAACCTAGTAAAATTTTAATTCATGAAAAAGGGACTTATCATGCTTAATTCTCTAGTATTCTTTTTAAATTTAATCATCAATGCACAATTAACTATGACTTTAAAAAAGTGGAATAATTAAAAAAGTTTGGCACTTTTATTCCACTTTTACCCTTAGGGATTTGAGAATAATGCAAAAAGTTAGGTATATTTACCCCCTACACTTAAGATGTACATTGTCCTCAATGTACAAAGATAGATATTTTTATAGAAATCAAAAGTGAGGGTGAAAGGTACTCCCTGTACTCTTGGGCGGGTTTGGTGTAGGATGTGGTACCTATGGCGAAGGATTAAATAAACTAAAGATAAAATTAAATAAAAGCAAGCTAAAGTGAAGGAGACTAAGAAGAAAACTGAAATGAACAGAGAATACTAATGGACTATGAAGTCCTTATTGAAGGATGGTTCACAAGGTGGGTGTGACTTCTAGGGCTATGAAGGTGGTGGCGTTGGTGAGAGTGATGTAGTCATTTTGGTGGCTGGCGTGATTCTCTAGCAGCCTGGCGAACCTGACACTAAGAAACTAACAGAGAAGTAAATGAAAAGAGTAGTAGAGAAGCTTAGATAAGGAAAATAAAGGAGAAGAGAAGGAAATTGAAGCAAAAGAGAAAGAAGAAACAAAAACTAATTGGTCCTAAAGATCCTTGGCTTGGTGTTGAGACGAAGCTGCCGGCATGAACTCATGTTGATCGTTCTTTGAGGAACCTATGCTTAGCTTCTTCCGCTTCTTCGACATGGTGTTGTCTTGCTTAAGGATCTAGAGCCTTAGTAAGTGGAGAATCTGAGATGGAGGAGAGTGAAAAGCAAAGAAAATAATGAAGAAATCATATGGAAGGACGGGGAAGATGTGAGGGATTTAAATAGAGGTTCAAATTTGGTGCTGCTCCATGGCCGTGGTCCTAGGGTGTGTCAATTTATATGGCCATCTCGCACAGCCGTGTTGTGGAGTGTGTTTGTCACCCCATGCCCGTGCTTCGGATCCGCACGCCCGTGTTCGTCAAGTCAATAGCTTCGCACGGTTTGGAGGCACGGGCGTGTTCTGCCCATGGTGTGGAAGTCAATAGCTTTACACGGTTGAGGGCACGGCCGTGCCCTATCTGTCGGTGCCCGTGGGGAGGGTGGTTGGGTTCGTGACGTTGGGGGTTGGTTGGACTAAGTTGCACGGCCTCTGCCCTGTCAGTATGGCGGTTCAGGTGGTCCACATGGCCACGGACACAGCCGTGTGTAAGGTCGTGTGGCCTGGGAAACCTGTACTGTTTGTTAGTTTAAAAGGAAAAGAAAAAGAAAGAAAAATAAAAAGGAATGAAAATGAATTTTAAAAAGAAATAGGGTTAGTGCTCGGGTTGCCTCCCGAGAAGCGCTCGTTTATAGTCTTATGCTAGACTTTCCTCGTAAAATTTGTAGGGAGGTTTAAAGGTTTGAATATCTTCCCTCATGCTTAAATTTCTTTTTCCTTGACAAATTTGGAGTTGAGAAGCAGTTATCTTGAAATTACCAAATATTGGATTGCTTACCTCGACTACTCCGTGTGGGAAGATATCTTCTACCTTAAGAATTATTTCTCCCTTTGCCCTCGGTTCTATTGAAGCGTTGTGCGGATCGACTTTGTCTAACAATACCCGATCTCCTATCCTGAAGTGTTTTGATGTTCCTACGAGCTCTTCTGGTGGTTCCTCTGATTTTACTTCGTGTGGATTCGGCTCTTCTTTGACGTGTGTCTGTTGCTCTTCTAATTTGTCAATCCTAAGGCTTTGTTCCTTGTGTAATTCCTCTTTGTTGATTTTGGGTCTATGAATTGGCTCAGGTTTTTTGCCTTGTGATGTTTCCTGCGATGAAGCTTGAACAATCTGATTATCTATTGAAGTGACTTTCTTACCTTCATCGACTTTTTTCCTGGCCGAGTCGAGAGCTTGAAGATTGATCGATTCATCTCCTACACGAAGTATGAGTTCGCCTGTGGCAACATCAATTTTTGTTTTGGCAGTTGCTAGAAAAGGCCTTCCTAAAATTAAGGGGATTGAATTATCCTCATCCATATCTAAGACAACAAAGTCTACTGGGAAAACAAATTTATCGATTTTTACAAGAACATCTTCGATAATGCCCCTAGGAATTCTAACAGTTTTATCAGCTAACTGAATACTCATCCTAGTTTGTTTGGGCTTCCCTAGACCTAGTTGTTTAAACAGTGAATAAGGCATGACATTTATGCTTGCCCCTAGATCAGCTAACGCAATATCTATATTTAGACTACCGATTAAACATGGAATTGTAAACCTCCCTGGATCTTTTAGTTTTTGAGGTAGTCTATTCTGTAGCATTGTCAAACATGTTGCATTTAGTTCCACGTGGTGCTCTTCATCTATTTTGCGTTTGTTGGCCAAGAGCTGTTTTAAAAATTTCCTCGAGTCTGGCATCTGAAAAAGAGCTTCAAGAGGAGGTAGGTTAATATGTAATTTCTTTAAAAGTTTAAGAAACTTACCGAACTATTCCTCTGAATCGTCTCTTTTTATTGCTTCGGGATAAGGTATGCGAGGTTGGTACTCTTTAATTACCGGTTTTGGCTTTTCCTGTGTTACCTCAACTTTACCTTCATCTACCTTATTTTCTAGAATTGGATTGGGTTCATCTAACCCCTTGTTGTCCTGAGCTGTGATGGCTTGAATTTGCTCCTTGGGGTTAATCTTGGTATTACTTGGTAGACGTCCTTGCGGTCGTTCTGACATCAGCTTTGCGAGCTGTTCTACTGCATTAGTCACTTCCTTGACTGACTTAGCAATTTCATCGATTCGGCTCTTGTTGCTTTTAATTGCTCTATCAGTTTCTTGGATACGTTTCTCTGTGCCTGCCGAGAATTTTGCCATCATCTCCTCGAGAGTTGGTTTCTTCTCTTGTGAGTATGGCTAATTTTGGAAGTTTTGAAGAGGTTTCTGCCTCTGATTTCCTTGATTGCCTTGACCTCCCCACGAAAAATTTGGGTGGTTCCCCTAGCCTAGATTGTAAGTATTACTATAAGGATTATTATTGGATTAGAAATTATTACCTATATAGTTCATCTCTTCATCCTCTGCTCCTGGTTGGAAAGGTGGGTACTCAAGATTCGCCACGTTTCCACCTGTGTCGCACTGCATGACTGGATGTGCCTGTGAAGAACATAAGCTGTCAACTTTTTGTTCATCATCTCGATCTGTATTGATATCTTGGTCATGGCATCGACGTTGAAAGCTCCTGCTGATTTCGCCGGTTTAGTCCTTAAAGCCTGCCATTGGTAATTATTTAGTGACATCTCATCGATGAACTCGTAGGTTGCTTCAGGAGTTTTGTTGTTTAGAGTTCCACCGGTGGCTGAATCTATTAGTTGTCTCGTTGAGGGATTTACACCGTTATAGAAGGTTTGGACTTGTAGCCACAAGGGTAAGCCATGGTGTGGGCACCTCTTCAAGAGATCCTTAAATCTCTCCCATGCATCGTATAGCCTCTCTAAATCCATCTGCACAAAGGAAGAGATATCATTCCGTAATTTGGCCGTTTTGGCCGATGGAAAATATTTCATTAAAAACTTTTCGGTCATCTGATCCTATGTAGTGATTGACCCTCGTTGTAACGAGTTAACCACTGTTTAGCTTTATTTCTTAATGAAAAAGGAAATAACCGAAGACGTATGGCATCATCAGAAACGCCATTTATTTTAAAGGTATCACAAAACTCTAAAAAGTTAGCTATATGCGTGTTTGGATCTTCGTCCTGCAAACCATCAAATTGAACAAACTGTTGAATCATTTGTATTGTGTTAGGCTTTAATTCAAAATTGTTAGTGGCTATAGCAGGCTTAACAATACTCGATTCTGCTCCTGTCAAATGTGGTTTCGCATAGTCAAACATTGCTCGTGGAGCATTGTTTTCCCCCACATCGCGTGGTTGTGGGTTGTTTTCGTCCATCCCTTCAGTAGGATTGGATCTGCCTTCTTCCTCCCTTTCTATGTAATTTAGGGCTCGCCTGGTTTCCCGACAAAATAAAAATAAAAATAGAAACAAAAATAAATTGCGAAAAATAAAAATTATGGCTAAAGTAATAAAAATAGAGTTTTCTTAATATTTTAGTTCCTCGGCAACGGCGCCAAAAACTTGATCGCTGAAATCAGAGTTTTAAAAATTTATAAAAGAATGATCGAACCTGGAGACTAACTCTGACAACGATTAAAGGCAAGTGTACCTATCGAGTAGTAGTATAGCTTAGGCAAGACCGGATTATCGAACCCAAAGGAACTAAAAGTATTAATACTAACTTTCTTTTTATTATTTAGCCTTAAGAACAGAGTGAAGTTGCTTTTAGACTAAATTGTCGAAGACTAAGCTAAGGACACAAAGACAAAAAGAACTATTTGAAAAATAACTTGAAGAAAAACTCAATTGATCACGACGATACCCTCAGGAGGAATCCACCTAGACTTCACTTGTTATTTAACCCTAAACCATATGATTTCTTTACTTAGCTTGATCCGTAGGACTCCCTAACCTATATTAAACCCTCTCTCGAGGCGAATAACGTCAAACCCTAGGTTAATTAGTGGAACTCTCGTTCGCTTATAATAACCCCCTAAGATAGCAGTAAATCGATCAATGGACTCCCATATTAGGTTTCACCCTAATCCGGCAAAATCTCGTAACCCTATGTCTAGGCGTTCAATCAACTCCGCTTAATTATGTTAGATCTTCTCTTAAGCAGGGTCTATTCCTCCTCCACCTAAGCACATTAGATTTGGATTAAGCAACATAATTAAGAACAAACTAAGTAATTCATTATATAACTTAAAAATCAAATAACAAGATTCGTCTAGGTTTCATCCCCTTCAGGTATCTGAGGGGTTTAGTTCATAATGAATAAAGAAAACATCTCAAGAGAGAAGATAAAACAAAACATAAGAAATTCCTAAAACCCCTTGAAGGAATTGAAGGAGAATTCCGCCGTCTTGAGTATAACTCCGGCTTCTTGGGATGGATCAACTAGCTATCCTCATGTTATTTCCTAACTCTGACCTTCTCGGCTTGGCTCCTTGGCCTAGCTTTCGATGCCTTTCAAAGTTGGTACTTGGGGGATATATATAGGCTCTTGGAATGCGATTCTTTCTCCCTAAGTATCCTTTTTCGATTGAAATTGCTCTTTCCAGCGACAGAGGCACGACCATAGCACACGCCCGTGTGTATCGAGACCAAACCGTGTTCGGATTTCTAATTTGAGGCACGACTGTGTGAGGCGGAGTTGAGGCCGTGCTCTAGGTGTTCGTCGAGGCACGGCCGTGCGGGATTTGGACCAGGCCGTGTCAATTTCATGCTAAGGCCCATTTACTCTGTTTTGGGCCCTATTTGTGTTCTTTTCATCCTCGGGTGCTTTCCTCGGTCTAAGACATGGAAAGAAAGGATTTCAAGCACCTTTTTATATAAATCAAGGACTAAATCATCAAAAAGCATCATAAATGTGGGGTTAAAATATGTTTTTTTTACGGTTTATCAATTATCCTCCATAGCAGAATATCAATATTCATTTTCCTCTATAATCGAACCTTCATCTCTTTTCTATCTTTTCTTCTTATCTGTATTAACACTCATTCCTTGATCAATCGGTAAGTGTTCTTTTCAACATTTTTATTTTTCTTTCTCTTAGGGCCGAATTTATGCTTTGGTTTGGGATGGTCATATTGACCGAGACCATCACCTTATTCTCTCTCAAACGAGATCATTTTCTTCTTCGTAGTGATATAGTGGAAGACTGAAACTTTGATTCTTCCGAAGTTATCATACAACCGTTGGGAATCGGTCCTAAAAATCTTTAAGGTAAGGAGTTCTTCAAGGATTCTATAAAATCATTCTTTATTCGTTAAGATGTTATTGGAATAGTGATGATTAACTGATTATAATTATAGGGATTAAATCGCTCGATCTATCCAACCGTTGATCACTCAGAATTAGTGGTAAGCCGATATTTTACCCTTTGAAAATCCATATTTTATCGTAATATCGATCTATATAAGATCTCATCGAATGGAGGCTTGTGGTGCCGATTTGAAAGGAAAGTCGAGTGGAGATCTCAAAAGGAGCGGATTAGCGATCCCTACTCCTAAATTCAAGCGAAGAGCGGTATCGGCGGTTCGGGATTTTCCACCGGGTTGTAGACCGTCATCCGGGGAAAACTGACAAATCGTGGTCATTCACGATTCTAAGGGTAAGCACCGTAGATCATTCATTTTAGAGTTGATTAATAAATCACGTATGTCGACTAATCGAGTGTTACGATATCTTAAGTGTCGACGATCAAGAAGGCTTAGTGCTTACCGTAATCAGGTGTGTAATCTCACACCGTTTTTCGTGGGTTTAAGGTGGATATAGTATCGGAAACAAATCGCTATGACTAAAATCATAATAGGGCGTAAATCGAAAAAATTGGCCTAATATATTATTTTGATAAAATTGACGAAATTGGTAGTATCATTGTGCAAATTGTGAAAATACCCCTAAAGGGCCGAAATACGAAATTGCCTTATGGGCCGAATTGACATATTGCCTTATGGGCCGAATGGACATATTGATAAATGGGCCAATCTGATATTATGGCTAGATGGGCCAATTGGATATTTTTGCTAAATGGGCAAATATAATATTTTGCTTAATGGGCCGTACTTTTGTAATGAATATCCAAATAAATTACTGTTGTTATGTTGTAAAAATCATGATTTGTTATGCATTATATACATGATTTTGCATGGGATGGGATAATATTGAAGAGAAGTTCTGGTGGCTTTGCCACATATTTTGGTGGCTCTGCCACAAATTTGTATAGTGGCAATGCCACGTAAATTCTGTTATTCTGGTGGCTTGTCCACAATTAAATTTGTTATAAATAGCTTAATGCCTGCGATCGGTGTGTTGGCAGGGTGGGTTGACTTGATCCCCACAGGTGTGTTGGTTGGTACGGGTGGTGTGTAGCGGATGGATTACTAGGATTGGTTTGGGAATTGCATTACATACACATGATATAATTGATACATTATATTTATTGTAAATGGGCTTAGGCCCAAATTATTGCTAAATAGGATTCAGGCCCAGTGGACAACGGTAAGGGGGTTATACACTGAGTTCTAGTAACTCACTCCGTTTTTCCTTATCCCTTTTCAGGTAATGATTAGAGATGAAGACTTGGGCCATGGATGTCTCGGTGGAGGCCACACTACAAAAACGGTGTAATTTGGAATTTGGATTTCTTTTAGTACATTTAATTACTTTACTATTTTGAGTTAAGGTTGTAATAAGGCCTCTGGATTAAATTTTGTTTTGTTTTATGTTTGACGAATTTATAATTTGCTCTAATTACTTCAAATTGGAATTTTTCTAAAAACTTAAATAAACATTTTCTAAAATGGATATACAAAAAGGGTTTCATAATAAACTTTCATAAATATATGTTTAACTCAGAAATTTTCTCTTAAAATTTTCATCAACACTTTTCGAAAAATATTTTCAAATTCTTTTAAATCTTCTCGAACTATTAACGATATTTTCAAAGTTACGGTTTATAAGATCTTACATCTCAAATTTATTGATTTATCAATCAATCTTTTATTCAATAATACTTCGTCAAAATTTTGGAATCTGTTTTACTTAAATTTAAAAGGACTTAAAGTATATTTATTTCATGTGACATGTCAAATCTGGCCTTAACGCATAGGCCGGGTTTGGGGTGTTACACCAAGATTACTAATAATAACCATCTTTTTATTATCTATCCTAATAATTAAAGGGAATTTGTTTAATCTAAAATTAACTAACTAGATTAACTAACTAAATGACTATAAACGTGACAGAGAGTGAATTGGGAAAATACTTTTGGACAACTTATATGAGATAGACAATACCTAAGGAAGAATCCACCTAGACTTCACTTATTACTTTCAATTCATGCGATTTATTCACTTGACTTAATTCGTAGAAATCCCTGATTTATGTTAATATCTCTTTCAAGACTAAAAACAACTGACTCTAGGAAACAATCACTCTTCAAGCTCTTGAATCAGCTAGGATATCGAGTAATAAAGGTGCGAACATTAATTCTATTGATAATCATTTGGTTCAACCTTCTTTACAGGAAGCATCATGAAATCACTTAGCTGAGCTAGGTCTTAGACCGCGTGCCAACAAGGAAGAAACACATAAGGAACAAAGCCTTAGGATTGACAAACTAAAAGAGCAGGAAACACAAATTAGAGAGGAACAGGAACCGCACGAAGTGAAACTGAAGGAGACCCCAGACAAGCTGATAGGAACAACAAATCACATCAAAATAGAGGATCAGGTATTGTTGAATAAGGAAGACCCTCGAATCACCAATTCAGACCTCAAGGCAAACGAAGAAATCACTTTTGATGTACTTAATGTCTTCCGATACGGCACAGTCGAGGTAAGCAATCCTAAATTAGACACTTTTGAGGTAAATATTACTCGACTTAAACTATATATCCATAACCGAAGTGATCGCATGAGAAAGGATTTTCACCTCCTCAAACCACCATGACCATACGAATAAGAGGTAAAGTCTAGCTTAAGACTATAAACGAGCGCTTCTCGAGAGGCAACCCGAGCACTAACCCTATTTTTACATTTTTTTATTTATTTTTATTTTTTATTCTTTTCTTTTTCCTTTTAGCACCTAACCATAAACTAACAAAAGAGCAGATTTTTAGGCCACACGGCCCTACACATGGGCGTGCCCGTGGCCGTGTGGAAGCCAGGGGATGAACCATGGGCGTGCTAGTAGTCGTGCACGACATAGAAAAATTTCTTTTCCCAACACGGGTTGCAATAATAGTCCACGCCCGTGCTGACGCCCCGTGCGAGGTTACTGACTTGTTAATCACGGACTAAACACGGCCGTGCCTTCCAACCGTGCCAACATTTGGACTTATCGAACATGGGAGGAGCACGCCCGTATTAAAAGACCGTGTGAAGAAAGACTGGAAACACGAAAATTTATATACTTTTTCATGCCCTTTTTGACCCAAATTCATGTGGTTTCGAGTAAATTCTTATCGGAAAATAATTAAATATTATAAAATAATTAAAGTGTGCTAAAAATATGAACATGATGAATTTTAATTAATTTTATAGTGAATTTTTTTTAATTTTGACTATTTTCGACAGATTCGTTCAAAAGGAAAAAATCAGCTCGGTAGACACTGCTCGAAGAATAAAATTGAGAAGTGATTTGAAGATTCAAGGCGACTTTATTTCCGGCCCAAGACGGTCCAATTATGAAGATTTAATCATAATTTAATTAATTTTAATTTATTCCCAATTTAATTCGGGTTAAATAAATTATTTTTAATTAATTATGGAAAAGGGACCCAGTTGAACCACATCAGTTGAATCGAACCGATTGAACTGAACCAGCCATCAATTGGGCAGCCCAAACCGTCCACAATGAAGGCCCAAATCAGCTTATTAGCTGATTAATTCAGCTTGCAAAGGAGTCCTTGAAGTTCTTTCAAAATCTCATTCAAACCCCTCCAAAATTCATGGCTTTTTAGATTGCCCCATGCTATATTTAGCAAAGTTGAAACATTCAACTTTGCCACATGGGATGGCCGGCCAAGGGAGGCCTCTTTTGCTGCTGCTATGTTCTATTTTTAGCAGCCTTAAACACCTATAAATGCAGCCCCTAGCTGCTCATTCAAAACACACCTCAAGCCTTCACATTCTTCTCTCTCATTTTCTCTCAATTCCCCATTTTCCCTTTTCCCTTTTTGGTAATTGTAACACCCCAAACCCGGTCAACACACCACGAGCGAATCTGGCATGCTGCGGGGTGAAAATGTTTTGAAGAAAACAAGTTTCCTGGTTTGTTTCTATTGAAAACTCTTTTATCGTTTTAAGGTTTAGAAAACCCCGTATAAAGTGATGTTGAAATCGTTTTAGTGTTGCTTTAAAACCCGAAAATAAGTTTTGGAAAATCCAATAGCTGTTTCTAGTTTTGGAAAAACCCTTCGATACTTATTAATAACCGAGTGAGTTGAGCATAATCAAGAAAAAAAAACCATTTGCATTGAAAGTTGTTTAAAAAATTAAGTTCGAAAATAATCTTTGCTGACTTTGTTATTACCTTGTGAATAATGTTAACCGATGGTAACGTTTGAAAAACCCGATATCAAGTATAGTTTAGAAAACATCGATTTAATCCCGATTACTTAAGCAATATCAAGTTATTAATCACATGCATAAGATAGGTAAAATAAAATCCAGAAGTAAACCCAAAATAATACTTAGCGGCCTTATTACAAAACCAAAACCAAATTTAAAGAAAGTAAATAAAACCGAAATAGTACTTTAAAGTCAAAACCCGAAACTAGCATGCATGGCCACCTCGAGTCCTCCCCGGCTCCATATTCGCGATCTATGCCTCATCTGCAAAAGATAAGGGAAGGGGTGAGTCACCGAGACTCAGTGTATAACTCCCCAACCCGATAGTGCAAACACTTACGCAAATCATCAGTATAACATGAAAATCATGCAACCCCATAACCTAACCATCCGATCTCCTTTATCTACCCCGTGTGGTCAAAACCACTGGTCGTCAAAACCACTGGTGACCGAAGTCACAAATATATATCGGTGTGGTCAAAACCACTGGTGACCGTAGTCACAAATCAAGTGATGGGGCCAACCCATCGTGTGGTCAAAACCACTAAGACAATCCCGTATCAATCATGTGGGGCCAACCCACTGTGGTACCAAACCACTGGGACGAGTCAGAATATCCGTGTGTGGTCAAAACCACTGGTGACCGTAGTCACAAATATCATCAATGTGGTCAAAACCACTGGTGGTCAAAACCACTGGGACTTAGTCACAAATAATAATATCAAAGACGAGGCCAACCCGTCGTGTGGTCAAAACCACTGGTGACAATCCAAAATAATTCATCCCCCTCCTCTCAACAAACCCACCATCATGTCCGTATCAATCGTGGCATAAAACATATGATGATGCAAATAACATATGGCATAGCATTAGCAATGACATGATAGCACATATCGAGATCCATAATCAGGGGACTTACCCAGAGTCCACGCTCATGCCCACAAGGCATAACTACCAGTTTTAATGGTTATTAACAGTAACATAATAAACATATCATACTAACGAAGTGTGTAAGCGTTACACACCTGACTATTTGTAGATCTAAGCGAAATCCCGAAACGTTGTCTTCCCCCTTCCTACAATCGACCAACACTTAGTTAGTACCCAAAGGCCCATTCGGCTTAACTAGAAGTCCCGAAGGATATGTCGCATGAAGGTAGTACTTTACCTTAATGCCGATTTGGTTTCCAACCAAATCCTGAAATTACGTGAAGAATCTCCTTTGCAATCGGCCAAGCACTGATACACAGAAACGGTTAGCCTTCAGCTTTTGAACGAATAAGAAACAGATCTTGAAACGTTAAAGCCCTTACCTAGATCGGCTACCAAATCCCGAAGGTCCACTGTATTCGGCTATACTCCTCCCTACAATCGGTTTTAACACACCATTAAGAATCCAAAGGCCATTCGGCCATAACATGAATCCCAAAACCAAAAGGAGTTGTCGCACCCTTACCTTATTGGCAGATTCGGCTACAACCCCAAAGGAAAGAACTAGATTCGGCACTTCAATGGGAACTAAATCTCGTGAAAAGAGAAGAAAAAGAGGCCAAGGATATTCGGCCAAACACTTGAAAGAAACGAAGAAAGATCCCAACAAAGTTTCGGCTTTTCAAAACAATGAAAAACAAAATGGAAGAAGATGGAATCAAGATTCGGCTCAAGTGATGGTTTGATTCGGGAAAAATGGTGAAGAGAAAAGAAGTAGGAAGAGATAGATTCGGCAGTGGGGTTGAGAGAAGAGAAGAACGGAATAGAAAGAAAAATGGAGAAGAAGATGTGAGGGTAAGGTTTCAGCTTTGAGCAAAATAGAAGAAGAAAAAGTGCACAAGAGGTGGATTCGGCAATGAGAAGGCTAATCAATGAGGACTGAAAATGAAAGGGAGAGAATAGCTACTTGAGTTTCGGCTTTTACAAAGGAATAGCAAGATGGTTTGGCCAATAACAAAAAATTACCGAATGGGAAAAGAAAGAATGCCAAATGAGGTTTCGGTTCTTCACTGAAATGACAAGAGTAATTCGGCCAACAAGTGACAAAGGAGCCGAGAGAGAAAAGAAGGAAAAGTAATAAGGTTTCGGTGGCTCGCTACACTAGCCGAAAATGCATCCTCCCATGGCTATGGTAATTCGACACACATAGCTTCCCATCCTGACTACACTTCTCCCCCTAGAGTCCATGATTCGGCCAACACCTCAAAGCTCTCCCATCCACTCATTCAAATTGGTTTGAATGAGTCAAACTCCACCTTTTTCTCCTCTCCATCCAATTCAAAACTGATGATCAAATCCTCATCCATCCCTGAGAGTCCCACCTAAGCACACCTTTCCTTGCTTGTGGCGTGAAAAATAATAAGCAGGAGTGCAATTCCTGCTGCTCGAACCCAGGCACTCCTTCCCTGCATGTGGCGTCACTTCTCAAGGCCCTAAGTGGCGCCTCCTTGCCACTTTATCAAAGCACTTCTTGTGTCTAAATCTCCCAATAATTTCTTTTAACCCCTAACTTTCTTAGCTCCCTTTTTCTAAGCACCAAAACAAAAATTTTGGCCATGACTCAGGCCTAACCCGAGGTCATGCCTGAACCCCAAAACATGCTAAACTAGCACAGCAGACATACCATCACATGCAAACACAAGCAAAATGCAGAGACCCCGGTTTAAGGATATTATAGCGTTCTTGTGCCAATTTCCCCTCTTGGAAAAGAGGTGTTTTCCAGCCATTTGAAGCAGCAATTGAAGTGTTCATAAGCCCCCTTGATAGCCGAGGACAACGAAGAACGAAGAAGGGATCAATCAGACAAGCCACGGAGAGCCACCGGATTTGTTTCTTGTTCCCTATCTCTTTAAATTATTTGTTGTTGTTTTGACAAACATGCTTATGAATATTCATGCTTTTGACATGTTTAATTTAATCAATTTAGGTTGAATTTAATTCGTGTTGGTTTGATTTCATTTCGCCCTCTTAGATTATTAAAATTGTGTTTATGCTGTTAAAGGCCTCGGTGAAATGTTTGATTAAGTAAAATTATGTTAAGTTATCTGGCATTATAATTGTTTAGATAGATAATGAGTTAATTATTTAAACGCATTGAAATTGTAATTAATGGACACAATACTTAATCTGTGCATGTTTAATTCTTCTAAGGTTGCTGGAGATTAAATTAGCATTGTATTTGACGATACATATGCCTTGCATAACTTGTAGGATTTTTGTGATTAAATTGTTTCAAGATAAAAATACTTTGTTACTTCACATGATCTTTTATATGCTTGTTAGGTTGAATTAATCGTTTGCATCGACATAGGAATATGCAAGGGATTGTTTAATTTAATAAGTATGTATGTGCAATAACATGTTTACTAGTAGAAGTCTGCTTAATCATTCGAATTTGCATAGAAATATGTACAAGTGATGAATGGATTTTTATTTGTAAGTATGTTCATAAGTTAGCAAATTACCGAGTTGCCATGTTTTAACAAGTATAAACACGAGCTTAATAATTCTAAGGTAAGAAATGTGATTAATCCAACACAATTATGTCATCTTGATTAAAATCAATTTTTGAAATCGTGCATTAGAACTTTGTTTTATTTTATTTTTTACTTTGTTTTTCTTTTAGTTTTTAAATATTCCTCAAAACCAAATATTTTTCCGTCACCAAAGTGTTTGAAATCATTTTCATAAATAATTCTTTTACAGTCCCTGCGGGTACGATAACTCGACATTTACTTGTCACTTTATTACTTGTTACGATTGTGTACACTTGCACATTTCCACCGTTCCAAGTTTTTGGCGCCGTTGCCGGGGACTGTTTTCCAAAGACATTATTTGTGAAATTGTTAATTTTGCATTTTGGTCTATTTTTTTCTCTTAAATTTTAATTTTTTGTTTGTGTTTGTTTCAGAGTTTTGATCAAATTATTAACTTACTTCTTCTAAACCCTGAAATTGAAAGGACTTTCTAACAAAGGAGAAGACAAGTGAACTAAAGAAGGACCGGAGATATGAATTTCGAAAATCCAAACCAAAACCCAGGAGGAACATTCGCTTATAATACTCACATCCGATCATTGTTGCCGATGATAGAAACTGTGCCATTCAACACAATGCCATTCCTCTATTCAACGAGCTCAATCTGAGTATTAAGAGACCCGAAATTGAGGCACAACAATTCAAGCTGAAGCCGGTCATGTTCCAGATGTTGCAAAATATGGGTCAATTTAGTAGGATTCCTAATAAAGATCCACGTCTTTATCTTCGACTATTCATGGAAGTGAGTGAATCATTTAAACTAGTCGGAGTGACTGAGGATGCCTTGAGACTGAGATTATTTCCATACTTCTTAAGAGATAGAGCACGAGCGTGGTTGAACTCCCTACCGTCTGGTTCCATAACTACATGGCAAGAGTTGGTTGAACATTTCTTAATGAAATATTTCCCTCCATCTTTAACCGCCAAGATCCGAAATGAAATCACTTCATTTCAGCAACTCGATGAAGAATCTTTATATGAAGCATGGGAGCGGTTTAAGGAGTTATTACGAAAGTGCCCTCATCACGGCATTCCTTACTACGTTCAAATAGAGACTTTCAATATTGGTCTCAATATTCATACTAGAATGATGGTGGATGCCTCAGCAAATGGAGCCCTTCTTTCTAAGTCTTATAACGATGCTTACGAGATTATTGAAAGAATTTCCAGCAATAACTATCAGTGGCCAACCAACCGAGCAGCCCCAGAAAGACGAGTCGCTAGAATACATGAAGTAGGCGCTCTTACTTCACTCGCATCTTAGGTATCATTGATATCCTCAATGCTTAAAAATCTTACTACTAATGGGTCTAATAGTTTTGCAGCACAGCCGCCTAATCAATTTGAGAATATAGCCTGTGTCTATTGTGGGGAGGGACATTTGTTTGAAGAATGTCTGTAACATCCCCAAACCCGGCCCATTCACTACGACCGAATCTGGTTATGTCACTGCGGAAAGACGGGTGAAAAATAATTTTGACTCTAGAGATAAAACATGAAAGTATACTAACTTTTAAAATTCCATGTCTATTTGATGTGGAATGAAAACTTTGATATTATTCTAATGTCCAAAATTGAACCTTAGTGAATATGTATAAAACCCATTTTTGAATAAATAAGTTGTTAAAATTTAATTCATCTTCACATAGCATTCCATTTAACCAAGCAAAAATAAAAATACTTATAAATAATTCCAAAAATAAATTAAAGGCCCTTGTTACATCCTTTATTTAAAACCAAGTATTTAGTATAAACATAACTAAAAACATCTTCTTCGGCATGGGCCACCTTGCATCCTCTCCGAACCCGGTCCAACTTTACGCATCACCTGAAATGGTTAAGAAAATAGGGTGAGTCCACTGACTCAGTGCATAATCACAACACTTATTTCCACACGTATGGGCTTGGCCCAATACCATACTAATCTCATATCAAGCCATGCAAATATGCATATCAGCCCAACCTACAATCCAACCGTAACACCAACCTTAGCAGACTCCCCCTGCCTAAGGCCGTGGCTAATCCACCACTGATCACATCGTGATCCATTGATCTCACCTTGGCTAACTCGCTGCTCAAGGCCGTGGCTGAGCCACCGATCAATCAAAGTGATCCCAACATCATACTCCGTCTACGCTGATGCACATAGCCATCAACCGCCGAGATGGGCACCGAGCCACACCTCCCTTAAGGTAGCACACAGCTCACCATCAAGCGCTAATGTAGCCCGAGCTAACATTAGACCACGTACATCCATGTGCACTCCTTCCTCCATCGATCAAATCCACCTCCCATGTATGTATGTAAAAATGTAGCATGTCAGATCATAACAAAAGAGTAGGCATCACATGTTAATTACCATATCATGTATATATATCATAAATAACTTAATATTAAAGACTTTACTCACCTGATGTCCAATTACCCAAAATAAGCATTCACCACTCAAGCTATTATAATCGGCTACCACACATCATGCATATGTATAAGCATTAGCAAGCAAATAACTGAGAAATAGTGCGATGATTACGCACCTAATTGATACAACCGATCCACTCTCGAAACGCTACTTAATGCTTCTGCAAACGCTGACTATACCACTCCAAAGAAAGTCTCCTACGTTAGGCTCTTCTCCCCTACAATCGGCCTTAGCATCATATACTTAACAACCTTAGACTTAATCGAATACCAAATACATAACTTACCAAAATAAACCCTTACCACCACTTACCAAGTCGACTGCTAACAAACGGAGGCTTGACTGACTACTTCAACCCCAGAGTACCTTTAACAACGATTGCAACTGGAAACCCAATGAGATCTATGCTAATATTCGGCCAAGGTGCTACCAAATTGAAGGAAGGAAATTCGGCACAAAGGTGGGGTGTAGATTCGGTTAGCAATGAAAGAAAATCAATGGAAAGAAGGTAGGAGTTTTGACCAAAGGTTTGAGAAGAGGAAAGAAAGGTATGGGTGGTGTACTTTCGGTTTAGCACAAAATGGAAGAGAAGAGAGATGAAAGGGTGAGTGATTCGGCCAAGGATCCAAAGAAGAGAAAGAGGGAAGATAGCAATGGAGGTTTCGGCTTAGGAGAAATGGGAAGAACAAATGGAAAATTTGTGAAGCAAAATTCGGCAAGAAAGCAAATGGGAAAAAAGCCAAAAAGATGAGCACCTCCCCCCTACTTATACTACTAAAATCGACACCCACCTAACACCCTCCAAAAACCCAAAAATGCCCTCCCCTAGCTCCCCAAAACTGGCCACTACTCAACCCCTCACAAAAATCCCAAGATTTTCTCCTATTTTCACTCTACACCCATCATTCAAACTATTTCAAATTCAAACACCTCAAGTCTTCTCTTAGCCATTCATTCAAAAAGGTTTGAACAAGTCAAAAACCTCCTTTTAAGGTGCCAAAACCGAAACCAACTCTCCCCCCTTGCTCATGACACAAAAACAAATCAAAATGCTGCCTTTGCAGCTCGAACCTGAGACCCCTTCCCCCTGCAAGTGGCGTCACTTCTCCATGCTCTAAGTGGCGCCTACCTTGCCACTCTGCCAAGCCATTCCTTGTGTCATATCCTCACCAAAATTTCTCTTAAGACCCAACTTTGCCAAGCTCCCCTTTTATCCACTAAAAACTAAAAATTTCCTAAGGCATTCCACCACCACCTAGGGTTCTCAGGACCCTTAAAACTCACCCAACCACACACTGAAGTGTGCCAACACCTGAACTATGCACCAAATGCCTAACCCCTAGAATCAGGGTGTTACAATTCTACCCTCCTTAAAATAATTTCGTCCTCGAAATTACTTGTCTAGACTAACAGCCCAATTCCTCCCACTGCGCTATGGCTGCGCACTCTGATCTTAAAGAGCTAACCTACTTTTAGGCACAGTATCTATCATACTCAAGGTTCCAAATACTTTACGAGCAACAAAACAAACAACCACCCCAAAACGAACAAAACAACAGAGAATATTCCAAACATAAGATACTTACCCGCTGACACATCCGGCACATCATTATCCTCCCTCCGACGGACTGCATAAACCAGACCTGGCTGTCTTGCCTCAGTGCCACCATTACCGCGGTCTACTGCTCCCCGACCTCGGCCGGAACCATTCCCTCCATGGTTCGGACCACGACCCCTCGTCGCCTGCTGACCACCTCTGCCCGGCTGCACATAACCTTGGCCCACTGTCTGAGTCCTATTCGGATCCTGGGGACAATCCTTAACCAGATGAGACTTGGACTTGCATCTAAAGCATTCCCGAACCCGATTCCAGCACTCGCCAACATGATACCTTCTGCACTGTGCACACGGACGATCTGGATTTCCGGCGGCTGGCTTAGTAATACGAACAGGAGTCTCGACCCTTGGCCTTTTCTGAAATCTCTCCAACGATTTTGACGATCCCGAGCTCCTCTTATCCCGGTTCCTTTCTCTGTCCCTATTCTGACTCTCAGCCTTCTTGACCTCTTCAGCTATCCGAGCCTTCTCCACTAAAATGGCGAAGTCTCTTTCCCGTTGCGGAGCAATCAAAACTCGCAGCTCATCCCGTAGCCCATCTTCAAATCTGACGCATCTCTCATAATCCGTTGCCACGACGCCCCGAGCATACCGGCTCAAACGCAGAAACTCAGCTTCGTACTCCGCTATTGACTTGCTACCTTGCACCAAATTGAGGAATGCCTTCCTCTGAGCGTCCACATAGCTCGCTCCGACATACTTCCCTTCGAACTTGATCTTAAAGTAAACCCAGTCCACTCGATCCGCAGGGGTACTTTCCTTAATAGTGAGCCACCACTGGTAGGCTTCATCCCGCAGCAACGAAACAACACCCTTAAGCTTCTCCTTAGCAGCTAAGTCTAGGTCGTCCATAATCCTTTCCACTGCCTCAAGCCAGTACTCTGCCACGTTCGGAGCTACCCCAGACACTCCTTTGAAAACCTCAGCTCCATTCGACCTAAGTCTTTCGGGCACTGACTTCCAAGTCCCACTGCCCCTATTGGCTCCTGCCACTCGCTCAAGCATTCGCAGCATAGCCTGTGATACTGCGTCATCCCCTCCTGTCTGATCCTGCTGTTCAACCTCAACAGCTGGTGGCGGCACATCACTCTCTGACCCATGGCGAGACCCAACCGGTTCCGATACTGATATCCTGCCTCTACCACGTCCACGAGTATTGCGACCACGCCCTCTAGAACTCATATCTAGCGCCTCGATTTAATCTGTTTAGAAAGTTTTATGCATTAGAAATTCTTGTTTCACTGTTTTATCCACGAGCAATTTTATGCAATGAAGTTTTCAAGAGTAGTTCTTTCGAGCAATCAAAGTTTCATTCCCTACCCAGGGGTAGTTTCGTCATTTTTCCTAAAGGGGTATTTCGGTAATAACTCAGAGTCAATTTTGAAAATAGTTTTCCAACTTAAAGGTATTTCAAAATTTACAAAATCTCAGGGGTTATCTTGAAAATTTTGTTTTTCAAACCAGATGTGCTGCAAAAATTTCAGAAATCGGGGTTATTTCAGTAATTTTGGAAATCATGGGCATTTTCGTAAATTCTCCAAATTGGAATATCACAACATTTCACAAAATAGGATTTTCTGATATTTGGTAAAATAGGAATATTTCAGTAAAAGTCGAGAGAAATCTAAAAATTTAGAAACCAAGGGTATTTTGGTAATTTTATCAACCAGGGGTATTTTCATAAATTCTCACAAACCAGGGTATCTTAATATTTCGAAATCTCAAGATTTTGGTATTTTGTAAAGTAAAAATCATTTTATCAAAAGTTGAGGGTAGTACGGTAATTTTACAATACATGGGCATTTTTGTAATTTTGCCACTAGGGCATTTTGAAATTTTGTAAATTGAGAAAACGTCTTTCAAAATCAGATTTAGAGTTTACAAACCAAAGGAGTAAATTTGAAAATTTTAAAACTAAGGGTTTGAAATCAGCAAGGCCAAATCCCTTTCGGGTTTTAATAATTGGTTAAGCCTATGAACAAGTCCTCTTGGTTAAGGTGAACCGTAGCTACCCACCAGGTAGGATTCGAGTAAAGAGGAGGTGAGTCGCTAGGACTTCTTAAATACCAAGCTCTTACTGAATACCATTCCTAGACATGCGTACCATGGTTACCACACCTTAACTCGGCGACTTACTTCACAGGTTTGTTTAATAACCTTAAGTCTTATGCATATGTGTGAGTAAACTAATCCTAGGGTCCAATGGTCCTAATATTCTAATCTACGAGCCCAAACTAAGCCCATAATAAATCACACAAACAAATCACTTCAAGAGCTAGAAGTACTTACCTGGTGGACTTCGGGTCGGAGGTACAGGTGCCATGCCAGAATAACCTTAAAAACTTTTTATAAAAACCCACAGTTCGAAAAGCCCATTTTGAAAACTGTTTCGGCCCAAAACCCTCAAAGCCGAGTTTTGAACTGAGCTCTGATACCAAACTGTAACATCCCCAAACCCGGCCCATTCACTACGACCGAATCTGGTTATGTCACTGCGGAAAGACGGGTGAAAAATAATTTTGACTCTAGAGATAAAACATGAAAGTATACTAACTTTTAAAATTCCATGTCTATTTGATGTGGAATGAAAACTTTGATATTATTCTAATGTCCAAAATTGAACCTTAGTGAATATGTATAAAACCCATTTTTGAATAAATAAGTTGTTAAAATTTAATTCATCTTCACATAGCATTCCATTTAACCAAGCAAAAATAAAAATACTTATAAATAATTCCAAAAATAAATTAAAGGCCCTTGTTACATCCTTTATTTAAAACCAAGTATTTAGTATAAACATAACTAAAAACATCTTCTTCGGCATGGGCCACCTTGCATCCTCTCTGAACCCGGTCCAACTTTACGCATCACCTGAAATGGTTAAGAAAATAGGGTGAGTCCACTGACTCAGTGCATAATCACAACACTTATTTCCACACGTATGGGCTTGGCCCAATACCATACTAATCTCATATCAAGCCATGCAAATATGCATATCAGCCCAACCTACAATCCAACCGTAACACCAACCTTAGCAGACTCCCCCTGCCTAAGGCCGTGGCTAATCCACCACTGATCACATCGTGATCCATTGATCTCACCTTGGCTAACTCGCTGCTCAAGGCCGTGGCTGAGCCACCGATCAATCAAAGTGATCCCAACATCATACTCCGTCTACGCTGATGCACATAGCCATTACCGCCGAGATGGGCACCGAGCCACACCTCCCTTAAGGTAGCACACAGCTCACCATCAAGCGCTAATGTAGCCCGAGCTAACATTAGACCACGTACATCCATGTACACTCCTTCCTCCATCGATCAAATCCACCTCCCATGTATGTATGTAAAAATGTAGCATGTCAGATCATAACAAAAGAGTAGGCATCACATGTTAATTACCATATCATGTATATATATCATAAATAACTTAATATCAAAGACTTTACTCACCTGATGTCCAATTACCCAAAATAAGCATTCACCACTCAAGCCATTATAATCGGCTACCACACATCATGCATATGTATAAGCATTAGCAAGCAAATAACTGAGAAATAGTGCGATGATTACGCACCTAATTGATACAACCGATCCACTCTCGAAATGTTACTTAATGCTTCTGCAAACGCTGACTATACCACTCCAAAGAAAGTCTCCTGCGTTAGGCTCTTCTCCCCTACAATCGGCCTTAGCATCATATACTTAACAACCTTAGACTTAATCGAATACCAAATACATAACTTACCAAAATAAACCCTTACCACCACTTACCAAGTCGACTGCTAACAAACGGAGGCTTGACTGACTACTTCAACCCCAGAGTACCTTTAACAACGATTGCAACAGGAAACCCAACGAGATCTATGCTAATATTCGGCCAAGGTGCTACCAAATTGAAGGAAGGAAATTCGGCACAAAGGTGGGGTGTAGATTCGGTTAGCAATGAAAGAAAATCAATGGAAAGGAGGTAGGAGTTTCGACAAAAGGTTTGAGAAGAGGAAAGAAAGGTATGGGTGGTGTACTTTCAGTTTAGCACAAAATGGAAGAGAAGAGAGATGAAAGGGTGAGTGATTCGGCCAAGGATCCAAAGAAGAGAAAGAGGGAAGATAGCAATGGAGGTTTCGGCTTAGGAGAAATGGGAAGAACAAATGGAGAATTTGTGAAACAAAATTCGGCAAGAAAGTAAATGGGAAAAAAGCCAAAAAGATGAGCACCTCCCACCTACTTATACTACTAAAATCGACACCCACCTAACACCCTCCAAAAACCCAAAAATGCCCTCCCCTAGCTCCCCAAAACCGGCCACTACTCAACCCCTCACAAAAATCCCAAGATTTTCTCCTATTTTCACTCTACACCCATCATTCAAACTATTTCAAATTCAAACACCTCAAGTCTTCTCTTAGCCATTCATTCAAAAAGGTTTGAACAAGTCAAAAACCTCCTTTTAAGGTGCCAAAATCGAAACCAACTCTCCCCCCTTGCTCATGACGCAAAAACAAATCAAAATGCTGCCTTTGCAGCTCGAACCTGAGACCCCTTCCCCCTGCAAGTGGCGTCACTTCTCCATGCTCTAAGTGGCGCCTACCTTGCCACTCTGCCAAGCCATTCCTTGTGTCATATCCTCACCAAAATTTCTCTTAAGACCCAACTTTGCCAAGCTCCCCTTTTATCCACTAAAAACTAAAAATTTCCTAAGGCATTCCACCACCACCTAGGGTTCTCAGGACCCCTAAAACTCACCCAACCACACACTGAAGTGTGCCAACACCTGAACTATGCACCAAATGCCTAACCCCTAGAACCAGGGTGTTACAATGTCCGTCGAACCCAGAATCTGTGTACTACATAGGCAATCAGATTCAAAACCGAGGAAGGCAAGGGCTGCAATCCAACTTTTATAACCCATCATGGAGAAACCACCCGAATTTTTCCTGGAGTAACCAAGGGGCTGGAACCAGTACCACTTACACCCAACCCAGACCAACCCAGCCGCCTAATTTTCCGAAACAAGTTCAGAAACCAGTTCAAGCTGAAGCGTCCAATGGCTTGGAGAATTTGCTGAAGGCATACATGGCAAAGAGTGATGCCTTAATCTAGAGCCATGTAGCTACATTGAAGAATCTGGAAAACCAAATGGGCCAGCTTGCAACTGAAATTAGGAACCGACCACAGGGTACCTTACCCATTGATATGAAAAATCTGAGAAATCCGGGAAAAGAGCACTACAAAGCGCTGACACTGAGGAGTGGAAAGACATTGGAGCCCAAGGTGGTTGATGTTCAAGATGAGCCTGTTGTAGCTCAAGAAAAAGAGGAAGTTCAACCAAGTGTTGAAACTCCTGTTTCACAGAAGTCAGATTCAGTGATCCTTGATGAGGTAAACACTAAACCAGTTAGTTCTGATTATCTAACATCCTTGTCATATGCAGAAAAATTTCCACGGAAGAGTTGTCCGGTTAAAGCTAAGATTCCACCATTGACATATCCTCAATAATTCCAGAAGCAGCAACGAGATACTCAGTTGAAAGAAATTTTTGATGACAAGGTGACTTTTAATGACTTTGATGCTGCTAAATCCCCAAATGTAGTTGAAGATTATTCTACTATTTCCAAGATGGAACCGCTGGCTTCTACAGAATTGGAGCTCAATTGTTTAGACAATCCGTTAGAACATATTCTACTGGAGGGTTCACCAAGTGATGATGAAGACAAGGAATGTTTGGCTTGGTTAGAAGCTAATTCTAAGGAATTCACTCAAGAAGTTCCACTCGAATCATTAGAGTTATCATCTCAAGAGTATACGCAACCAAAGTCATTGATTGAAGAGCCAGCTAAATTGGAACTGAAGATTTGGTCTCCTCATGTGAAATATGACTATTTGGGTCTGTCTTCGACTTTACCTGTCATTATTTCAGTTGAGTTCACGAAAGATCAAGAAGAAGAGGCACTTGTGATCTTGGAAAGGCACAAGAAGGGTGTTGGATGGATTATTGTAGATATTCGAGTCACGGGTTGGAGGATTTGTAGGAATTACAGGAAGTTAAAGAAGGCCACCAGGAAAGATCATTACAGATTTTCTTTCCCTAATAAGATGTTGGACAGATTTGATGTGAAAGAATATGATTACTTCTTGGATGATTATGGTTGGTATGACAAATGGCCATTTGACACCACCATGGTCAAAAATGATCCTAAATAAAATGAAGGGAGTTCTCTTCACTTTCTTTATCGTTATTTTATATTTTTAGTTTTTTTTCTCATTTGAATAAAATAGTAGGCTTAGATAAAATTTTCTTTAGTTCATTACATTAATTAAAACTTTGTCTAGGAGATTGGGACTTAAGCGGGACCATCTGTGACCCCTCCAGTCTTTCCTGGGAGTTTAATTTGATGTAATTTTTCAAAAAAATATTTTTCTAAGTAGCCCAAAGAGTTTAAGTATTTGTTTTGTTAAATAAAGGGTCAACTTTTAACCCAAGCACTAATTTTTTTGAGTTTTTTTTTCAGTATAGGAGATTAGGATCCAAAAAGGAGCTACCATTGGGCTTAAGACACTACTAAGAAGGGAAATATTCAACCCTTCTCCTCACAAACCTATAGCACTTACCTTGTTCTACCACAACTCCCCAGTAGCCCAATAGTGCATCTCACTTAACCCCTTAATGTTGTAGCCCTTAACTCCCTGAATTACCACCCCAAACACCTTCATTCGAAGTCAGCAGCTACCACACCTAAACTATCCTTAAAACTACCACCCTCTTCAACTCTAACCCTCAGCTACTCACCCACTTGCCCAAAACTGAAACCACCCTTAACAAATTTCCTAAGTTTGACGCTGAGAGTCCCTTTATCTAGCACCATTCCATGAAGTGAACAGTTTGGTATAATGGCTATGCGGCAACACATGTAGTTGCAGTAACAAGATTACTGGAGATACTCAAAAATACGGGATGACTCAATCAGAGATGCATTTAAAATATATATTTCGTAACTCGTTTATTTTTGTGCATGAATTTCCAGACTTTGTACTTGAACCATGGACTCCAATGTCGAGGAAGGAAAAAGATGAGTCAGATTCTGATGGATCCGCGAACAAATAAAAAAGGGGAGGACTTCAACTTTAGTTTATTTTTATTCTTAAGTTATTCTAGGATTAGGTTAATTAGGAATTTTTATTTTTGCACAATAAAATAAGAGATAGGAAGCATGAATAAAATCCAAACAAGTCTCAAAGGCTAAAGTGTGGCAATAGATATATACATGTCTAGGATTGGATTTTAGAAAGGGCCTAGTACTTAAGCAGTCAATTTTGACTCACCTCCTCTTTTCTACTTATCCTACTTGGTGTATAGTATTTATTCACTTTAAACAATGAGGACATTGTTCACTTTAAGTAGGGGGACCGAAAATTTGAATTGATTCCACTCAGATTAAAATTTTCTTTTAGTTATGATTAGGATATATTTTTGTTCAATAATTTTAAATTTTGTTAATTATGCTAAACTTCAGTATTAATAACGTTCTATTATTTCAATAAGTTATTATGTTAGCTTAATAATGATATAAATGTATTTTTAATAAAGCATGCAAGTTTGTACCATAAAATTTTTAGTTCCCTACGAAAAAATTAGGCATGCATGAAAGCTTAAGTCTTTAGAATTGACTTAGTAATTTCTTGAGGCGAAATCCTAGGAAACATGGAATATTAAAAATGATTTAGGCAACTATTGTTTGGACCGTTTGAGCCTTTCAAGCCGACCCTGATAAAAGTATCCTTTCAAACCCAATTTTGAGACTATATGGCCTAATTTTATTTGGACCTATGCAAAATTTAGCCATCAATTTTCTCTTCATTACTTCTAAAATTGTCCCAAACACTAGACTCAGTACTATTTAGAAGATTGTTTGAAAATAAGTTTGGGGGAGTTAGAAAGAAGTATCAATTGCTCGAAAAATTGTAGTACATGAAGCAAGTGCTCGAGTTTGAGCTTGTTTTTTTTTTTAAAAAAAAAACATGTACTCAAAATAAAATAAGTGATCAAAAGAGCACAAGTTGGGTATCAAGGGTGAAATTTCCGAAGGTTTGAAGATAAACTGAGTCTAGGGTTTTTAAGCAAAAAATTTATCTATCTTTTACCTACCCCTAAGCCCAGCCACGTTACAACCTTATTAAAGACCTATTGATTCAAAATTCCAATGTTACCTACATTAGTGGAAAGAAATTGCTCTGTTCAACATATGAAGACATTAGTTAAGCTTAATGATTGCAGTTTACTTTTTGAATTAGGAATTAAAATCAAATTGGTAGCGAGTAACATGTCTTTATTAAGAAACATTTAGTCTAATTTTGCTAGTATAATAATTGTTGGGAGTAATTTGAATGATATGAATGTTTAAGTAGCATAACTATCAAATTTCTTGTTCTTGAGCATAAGTATGCCAACATCATAATTTTGAAGAAAAATTGTTCTGAAGGAAGTTTTTCAAAGGTGTTTCTGAGAAAATTCTTTTCAAATTTGTGCATTACTCGGGAAATTTATATACTTTTTCATGCCCTTTTTGACCTAAATTCATGTGGTTTCGAGTAAATTCTTGTCGGAAAATAATTAAATATTATAAAATAATTAAAGTGTGCTAAAAATATGAACACGATGAATTTTAATTAATTTTATAGTGAATTTTGTTTAATTTTGACTATTTTCGACAGATTCGCACAAAAGGCAAAAATCAGCTCGGTAGACACTGTTCGAAGAATAAAACCGAGAAGCGATTTGAAGATTCAAGGCGACTTTATTTCTAGCCCAAGACGGTCCAATTATGAATATTTAATCATAATTTAATTAATTTTAATTTATTCCCAATTTAATTAGGGTTAAATAAATTATTTTTAATTAATTATGGAAAAGAGGCCCAGTTGAACCGCATCGGTTGAACCGAACTGATTGAACCGAACCAGCCATCAATTGGGCAGCCCAAACCGTCCACAATGAAGGCCCAAATCAGCTTATTAGCTGATTAATTCAGCTTGCAAAGGAGTCCTTGAAGTTCTTTCAAAACCTCATTCAAACCCCTCCAAAAGTCATGGCTTTTTAGATTGCCCCATGCTATATTTAGCAAAGTTGAAACATTCAACTTTGCCACATGGGATGGCCGGCCAAGGGAGGCCTCTTTTTCTGCTGCTATGTGCTATTTTCATCAGCCTTAAACACCTATAAATACAGCCCCTAGCTGCTCATTCAAAACACACCTCAAGCCTTCACATTCTTCTCTCTCATTTTCTTTCAATTCCCCATTTTCCCTTTTCCCTTTTTGGTGTTCTTGTGCCGATTTCCCCTCTTGGAAAAGAGGTGTTTTCCAGCCATTTGAAGCATCAATTGAAGTGTTCATAAGCCCCCTTGATAGCCGAGGACAACGAAGAACGAAGAAGGGATCAATCAGACAGGCCACGGAGAGCCACCGGATTTGTTTCTTGTTCCCTATCTCTTTAAATTATTTGTTGTTGTTTTGACAAACATGCTTATGAATATTCATGCTTTTGACATGTTTAATTTAATCAATTTAGCTTGAATTTAATTCGTGTTGGTTTGATTTCATTTCGCCCTCTTAGATTATTAAAATTGTGTTTATGCTGTTAAAGGCCTCGGTGAAATGTTTGATTAAGTAAAATTATGTTAAGTTATCTGGCATTATAATTGTTTAGATAGCTAATGAGTTAATTATTTAAACGCATTGAAATTGTAATTAATGGACACAATACTTAATCTATGCATGTTTAATTCTTCTAAGGTAGCTAGAGATTAAATTAGCATTGTATTTGATGATACATATGCCTTGCATAACTTGCAGGATTTTTGTGATTAAATTGTTTCAAGATAAAAATAATTTGTTACTTCACATGATCTTTTATATGCTTGTTAGGTTGAATTAATCGTTTGCATCGGCATAGGAATATGTGAGAGATTGTTTAATTTAATAAGTATGTATGTGCAATAACATGTTTACTAGTAGAAGTCTGTTTAATCGTTCGAATTTGCATAGAAATATGTACAAGAGATGAATGGATTTTTATTTGTAAGTATGTTCATAAGTTAGCAAATTACCGAGTTGCCATGTTTTAACAAGTATAAACACGAGCTTAATAATTCTAAGGTAAGAAATGTGATTAATCCAACACAATTATGTCATCTTGATTAAAATCAGTTTTTGAAATCGTGCATTAGAACTTTGTTTTATTTTATTTTTTACTTTGTTTTTCTTTTAGTTTTTAAATATTCCTCAAAACCAAATATTTTTCCGTCACCAAAGTGTTTGAAATCATTTTCATAAATAATTCTTTCACAGTCCCTGTGGGTACGATAACTCGACATTTACTTGTCACTTTATTACTTGTTATGATTGTGTACACTTGCACATTTCCACCGTTCCAAAGACACGGGCGTGGTACTACACCCACGGCCGTGCCCGAACACCCTGAACGCGCCCAAAAATTCAAAATCCCAAAACACGGGCTTCATCTCTATCTAAACCCCGTCCTTCCAATTTTTTTTCTTTTCTTTTTCAAATTGGCTTTCTTCTTTCGTTTTCCATTATTTACTTTTATTTTTATTTTTATTTTTATTTTTATTTTTATTTCCTTTATTTTTTTATTATTCATTTAGATTTAGCTTAGGATACAATAAAATCAGACCGGCTGCTTCGAGGACTCAATTTCAAACGGTTCAAGACGCTTTCCCACATTCATTTCCAATCCTATCCGGTTTCTTTCCATTGACTTCATCCAAAATTCAGGAAGTTTCACTTCTCTCCCCCATCTTATGATTTTTATGATTATTTTGCTATTATCTATCTTTTTACATTGAGGGAAATGTACATCTTAAGTGTGGGGGGTTAACTATAGTATTATTTGAAAATCCCTGAATTATGCCTTGTTCAAAAGTAAAGTCTCTCATATTATGATTAGAATGAAATTTCCTATGATTTATGATCTTTGTTGATATGTTTTGGAGTAAGTCATTGGTAATTGTGCATTGATGATTAAATTTGAAGGATACTAGAGAATCAAGCATGATAAGTCTATTTTTCAGAAATTAAAAAAAAATTCTAGGTTGTCTACCTGAATTTGAATATTACTTTGAAGTTTGAAATTTACGAGGTTGACATAAAAAAAACCCATAATTTTTGTGAGATTTTGAGCCTTATAGAGCAAATATTCTTTTTCTTGCTCACTTTATTAATTATGAGTTTGCCAACATGGATTTGTTATTCTAGAACTTGCATTGATTATACATGTCGAGACCACATTTTTGATTTGATATACAGAGATGATAAAGGCACTTAGGTTTTAACCCACTTACGCCACTAAACAGCCTACCTCCATAATTAACCCCTAGTGAACCTCGTTGATCCTAACAACCCTTTTATTGACTCACCCACCAATATTAACCCAAAACCCCATTTGTATTTGTTATCACCATTCCTTGACTACCCTATATCAAAATTTGACTTGATTAGTTACCTAATTATATTATTTCATAAGTTGAATTTATCCTTTATTACTTGATTTGTTCTCTAAAAAAAACAACGAAGTATATTCATTATTAGTTTTATGTTAGGTGAGCTTATGCATGTAAATTTCAAGTCTTGAAGAAAAAGCTCGTATTAGAGTATTAGTATTACAAATTTTCATTTGATGCAATTACTTATCATCAGTCTGTGTTTCTAGTTAGGTAATTTGTTAGGTCAATCTCGATTCTAACCTTCTAATTCAGGCTTTATCCATACCCTTAACCTAAGCCCCGTTACAACCCTGCTAAAGACCTTTTGATTTGTGCATCATCTCATTTTATAGTGGTGGAGATTTTCATGTTCGACTTATTGAGTGCTTAATTTTGAACCTTAAACACTTTGAGAGATTTGAGTGAATCTTAAGTGAGGATGTCAACTCTTGTCGATTTTGAATTAGAGGTAACTATTCAGGTAAAGGGAAACGCCTATGTTTTCATACTATAAATGTATGACTTTGATTGTTTGAATCTTTAGGACTCTTTGAATTGAATTATCCATGTATAAATTATCTTTGAATTATGATGAAACACTATTGATGAATGTTATGAATCAAGGAAGTTCGTTTTAATTGTAAGTTGAGAATTTTGCTTGAGGACAAGCAAAAGCTTAAGTGTAGGGGTATTTGATAAACTGTAAAAGTATCATATTTTAATCCCACATTTAGCATACTTTTGGATGATTTATCCTTTGATTTATGTAAAAAGGTGCTCTTAATCCTTTCTTTTCATATTTTATACTCAGGAAAGCACCCAAGGATAAAAAGAACGAGAAACGGGCTTAAAACAGACCAAATTGGGCCAAGAGAGAAATCGACACGGCCTGGCCCAAATAGCACACGGCCGTGCCTCATTAAAAGTCTGAACACGGCCTGGCCACGATTCACACGGACGAGTGCCATGGCCGTGTCCCTGTCGCTGGAAAGAGTAATTTCATTCGGGAAAGGATACTTGGAGGCAAAGAAACACATTCTAAAGCCTATTCAAACACCCTATTAGGAATTCTACTTGAAGTAGGATACTAAGGGGCCAAGTAAGGCATCATAAAGTCTATATAAACACTCGAGGGGGCAACTTGAAAGAGGAGTTTGGCAGGTCGAAACCCGCATCAAAGCTAGGCCAAAGAGCCAAGCCGAGAAGGTCAGATTTAGGGAATAACGCAAGGATAGCCAGTTGGTCCATCCCAAGAAGCCGGAGTTATACTCAAGACGGTGGAATTCTCCTTCAATTCCTTCAGGGGGTTTTAGGGTTTTCTTATGTTTTGTTTTATCTTTTCTCTTGAGATGTTCTTTTTATTCATTATGAACTAAACCCCTCAGATACCCAAAGGGGATGAAACTTAGATGAATTTCGTTATTTGATTTCTGAATTTTATGATAATTACTTAGTTTGTTCTTAATTATGTTGCTTAACCCAAATCTGATGTGCTTAGGTGGAGGAGGAATAGACCCTGCCTAAGAGTAGATCTAACATAATTAAGCAGAGTTAATCGAACGCCTAGAGATAGGGTTACGAGATTTTACTGGATTAGGGTGAAACCTAATATGGGAGTCCATTGATCGATTTATTGCTATTCTAGGTGGTTATTATAAGCGAACGAGAGTTCCACTAATTAACCTAGGGTTAGACGTTATTCGCCTCGAGAGAGGGTTTAATATAGGTTAGGGAGTCCTACGGATCAAGCTAAGTAAAGAAATCGTATAATTCAGGGTTAGGTAAACAAGTGAAGTCTAGGTGGATTCTTCCTGAGGGTATCGTCGTAGTCAACTGAGTTTTTCTTCAAAGTTATTTCCCAAATCGTTTTTTTCGTCTTTGTCTCCTTAGCTTAGTCTTCGTCAATTTAGATTAAAAGCACTCTCACTCCATTTTTAAGGATAAATAATAAAAAGTGTAACACCCCCAAACCCGGCCCAAGAGCCTTGACCGGATCTGGTTATGTCACTGCGGAATGACGGTTGAAAATCTTTGTCTTTAGAATAAAACTTGAAAATTCGTGTTTATTTTCGGGAAGTAATTCCAGTAAAACTATTAAATAATATAAGCTTGGTTTGAATTAAAACTTTATTATATTTTATTATAATATAAATTATTTGGAAAAGATATTTCTAAGTACGATATAAATTCTGTCATCCATAAAAGGAGTACTTTAAACAAAAGTGGCCCTTATTACAACCAATATTAAACAAAACATTCAGTATTAAAAATTTCTTAAAAATAATTAAATTAATCTCCTTCTGCATGGGCCACCTTGCATCCTCTCCGACCCGGTCCGATCAACAAGTCACCTGCGATGTTGGATAAATAATTGGGTGAGTCATACAGACCTAGTGTGTAATTAAACCACTGATATCCACCCACATGCTAGCCACAAATCAACCCAATTATCAAATGCAACATATAAATATAATCATTTAAACATTACCACAATCTGGGCTTGGCCCACATTCAATCCGCATTCAAGTACTAGGCTAGGCCCTTTTCTCATTAATTCACTGATTACTGGGCTTGGCCCATTTCCACGTATGTTCTCATAACATACCAATCCACATGTCATATTGGGCTTGGCCCATTTCCATAGCATTTCATAACGGAACAATGCAACATGAAACCCAACCCAATCCTAAGGTCCATCCACTACACACCCCCTTAACCAGCCTACCACACACTAGGGGACTATCGAGTCACCCTCTCCTTTTCCCTCCAAAAAGGCAACCAATGCCATCCACGATGTAGCGTGTAGCTAACATCAAACCACGATGGGGCACACAGCAACCCACCAAGCCACGATATGGCATAAAGCCGATATCAATCAAGGTAACCACGCGAACTAAATCGCAAAGATCCACAACGCGACCTCAGTCAGCGCCAATCCACGATGTAGCACAAAGCTGACATCAACCACGTACTCAAAGTACACCCTGTCCTTCTTTCATAACCCACCCATGCACATGTAACATGATATAATGACAATATGATGCATGTGCATGTCATTCACAAACATTGGCAGGCTCACATAGTTAAAATCAATTATCACATATTAGCCAATTTGCTACTAACCTGGTCGTCATCATACCCCTTTAGGGTATCCATTACACATATGGCACTGCATTCATTAGTAAACATATAGCACAACAGATATCATACAAATCCCGGAAACAATGGTCTAACTACACACCTTATAACCTGAAGCTCTAAACCCTCGACCACGATGCTATCGTTTAACGAGACTACCGTTATCTGCCTATCGTTTTCTGCTGCACGCCCACACCCCGGTGGCCAATCACGAACAGCCGAGACAGCTCTTTTCTTAAACTTCGGGATGGGGACTTTCCCTTTCCCCCCTTGACTGGCACTTGCATCCATCGACACTTAATCAGAATCACACCATTAATCAACAAGTCATAATCTACTTATTAACGAGTCTAAGTCACTTACTAATATCCTTACTGAAATAATCTGAGATCCCGAAGGCCTTCCTTTGCTTCTGTCGATTTGCCCTATACACCATAGTCAATATAGGTTAACACTAAAGTGCTCATACTATGGCCTAAGGCCGAATATTACAAGTCTCTTACCTTGCTGAGTCTAACCTTGAGAGAATCCCTATTAATCTCCTTGGTGTCGTCTACAAACAACACAAAACAGAGCATCAACTTGGCCCTAGAGATATTCGGCCATACCCAAAACTAAGGCCAACCATTCGGTTTTGGCCACTAACCAAATAACTAGAATACTTACCTACAATCTTTAGATGTCGACAGCACCCCACTTCACCGGTTCGGCCTCAAACTTGATAAAATAGAAGAGAGGTGGAGGGCTAAAGGTTTCGGCTATCAAGGGATTAAAAGAAAACAAAAGAAATATTTGACTAAAAAGCCAAAGGAGAAATCGGCAAGGGTTAAGGTTTGGCTGATCGAAATGCACCTAAAGATAACTAGAAGGATTCGGCAAAGGTCAAAAGAAATTTATGAAAGAAGGCTGCCCATTTAAATAGCAATTTCGGCACATGCTTCCCCCTTGAAGACTCCCATTTTCGGCTGCCACTTCAAAAGCTCCAGGCCACTAATTCAAATTAATTTTGAATTAGCCAACTCCCCCACTATCTATCCATATTTTATCTCTTTATGAAATCAAAACAATAACCCCACCATTATCTCTAATTAATAATAATAATCCTAGAAGATAACTAAGTAGATAAATAAATAAAATAATAAAGAAAATACCAAAAGATCACCCCTCCAGCCGAAATTAAACACTACCAACACCTCTGGCCGGCCACCAAATTCTTTTTAATTCTAAACCAAATTCCCTTCCTATTTAAACTCATATTTTATCTCCCACTCCTATTAAAAAAACAATCCAATAGCAGCCATTATCCCTTATTTCCAATTTAAAACCAACTAAAATAATTCTATATTTATCTAAAATAATAAAATAACAAAAGCCAACCACTACCTATCAGCCGAATTCAAAAAAGAATTAACCAACCTTAGTCTAATAATAATGCTAATATTATCCCTTTTTCTTCCTTACCAATAAATAATAAAATAAAGAACCCATGTGCTTCACAAACTCCTCCAGTCGAATTCTACAAGAACTAAACAGCAGCAGCTTAATCTTTATCCCTTTGGAGCTCCCATGTGCCGTCCAACTAGCAAAAAGCCAAAGAGAAAAAAATAAAATCCAATTGCAGCCTCCAAGGTTCGAACACAGGACCCTTGCTGCTGCACGCCTCTCCTCCAAAGCCCCAGGCCACTCGGCCACATTGTATTTCATGACATAAAGCCACCCCATTTATTCTTAAAGCCTTCATACTCAAGCCCATAACCGCATATGAAAAATAAAACGCCAAAATGCTGCTGCCCCCACTCGAACCAGCGCCCTTGCTCTCCTTCAGCGCCTAAGTGGCGCATGAGAGCCACCTCGCCAGTTGGACTTTCATGTCCACCAAGCCACACCATTTATTCTTAAGGCATACTTAGCCCAGTCCCTTGACGCACAAAAATAAAACAAAATTGCTGCCTTAGCAGCTTGAACCTTTGACCCCTTAGGCGTCACCTTCCCAAGCCCCAAGCAACGCCTCCATGCCACTTTGCCAACTCCTTTCTTGCGTCTTAAACTCCATAAAATTATTTTAAGGCCTTCCTGCCCTATTTCCCTTTTTGCCCTAAAAATCCAAAATTTTCCAAAGCCTACCCCTTTCATCCGAGCGTTCTTAAAACTTTAAAACACATCCAAAAACACCCAAAAACCTTCCAACACTTGAATTATACCTGAATTGCCTAGCCCCTAAACCAGGGTGTTACAAAAAGAAAGTTAGTATTAGTACTTTTAGTTCCTTTGGGTTCGATAATCCGGTCTTGCCTAAGCTATACTACTGTTCGATAGGTACACTTGCCTTTAATCATTGTCAAAGTTAGTCTCCAGGTTCGATTATTCTTTTATAAATTTTAAAGCTATGATTGCAGCGATCAATCATCTAGAACACGGCCTGACCCCTGACTCACACAGCCATGCCTCGTTAAAGAAGTCCGAACACGGCTTGAAGACTTGTCACACGGGCGTGTGACATGGCCGTGTCCCTGTCGTGGCAATGAACAATTTTATTCGGATTTGGATACTTTGGGGCAAAGAAACACATTCCAAGAGCCTATATATCCCCTAAGTTCATCCTTGAAGGGGGCAGTTAGCTAGGCCAAGGAGCCAAGCCGAAAAGGTTAGATTTGTGGGAATCACTCGAGGATAGCCAGTTGATCCATCCCAAGAAGCTGAAATTCTACTCAAGACGGCGGATTTCTCCTTCAATTCCTTCAGGGAGTTTTAGGGATTTCTTATGTTTTGTTTTATCTTTTCTCTTGAGATGTTTTCTTTATTTGTTATGAACTAAATCCTTCAGATACCTGAAGGGGATGAAACCTAGATGAATCTTGTTATTATTTTCTGAATTATATGATAAATACTTAGTTTGTTCTTAATTATGCAAGCTTAATCCAAATTTGATATGCTTAGGTGGAGGAGAAATAGACCCTGCTTAAGAGTAGATCTAGCATAATTAAGCAGAGTTGATCGCACGCCTAGAGATAGGGTGACGAGATTTTGCCGGATTAGGGTTAAACCTAATATGGGAGTCCATAGATCGATTTACTGCTATTCTAGGGGGTTATTATTCGAGAAAGAGATTTCCATTAATTAACCTAGGGTTAGACGTTATTCGCCTTGAGAGAGGGTTTAATATACGTTAGGGAGTCTTACGGATCAAACTAAGTAAATAAATCATATGGTTCAGGATTAAATATGTAACAGCCCAATTACGACCCAAATCGGAAAGGTGGTTTCGGGACCACGAATCCGAATTAGAGAAATGTTTTAATTATTATTTTCATATTAATGTTGTGTGATTAAGCATATGTTAAAATATCATAGATTAATTTGGGTGTTTAAATGATTAATTTAAGTATAGGATTAAATGGAATAAGTATGAAAAAAAATAGCTATTATGAGATTAGGTGGCTAAATTGAATGGTTTTATTTTTGCATGGAATTAAAGTTGCAAATTGACCTTTAATTTTATGATGGTACGGCATGAATCATGACCTATTATTATAGTGTATTTTATATGCTTAATTTATTAGATAGTGGAAAATTAATAATAAACAAATGTGAATAAAGAAAACATGTTTTATCTCATATTTTTCTTCTCCATCTTCTTCACCGAAATCACAAAGAAAAGAGGAAGCTAAAACCTCCATTTCATTCGGTCATTGCATGTTCTATTGAGGTGAGTATTTGAGCTTGGTTTTTATAGGTTTTTACATTTTTGAGTTAGTTATCTCGTGTACTACCAAACCCATGTTGGAATTTTTGAGTTTGAAACATGTTATGGATTCGGCCATGGATGAATGTTCTTGTTTTGCTATGTTTGATGGGAGAATGCTTAGTATATGTTTGAAAGCAATATGTCTAGAGTAGAAAATTTTGATGAAATTGAGTAAATTAGAAATTCATGTTAAAATAAATAGTTGAGGGATTAGATTGCTAAATAAATAGTTTGTATGGACTTATATGGTCCTTAGGGTGATTCGACCATAAGGAATGTATGTTCAATTTTGCGTAATTTGGGAGAAAATTTAGTATGGACTAAATTGAATATATTGTTTTAATAAGGGGTGAATTAGTAAAATTATAAATTATGTGTTAGGATTAAATTGAATGACATATGGGGACTTGAATGAACTTAAGGAGCATTCGGCCTTAGCTCAAAAATGTATAAATTGACATAATTCGAATGAGTGAAAAATTTTGTATTAATTTGTAAACGTATGAAATGTTGAGGGCAAATTGATAATTTGTCTATTTACATGTTTATGGATTAAATTGAATAGAAATGTATTGAAATGAGTTTAAACTGAAATTGTTTAGATCAAGATTCAAAGGAAAAAGGATTGGATAAAGGAAAAGCCAGGTTGAACGACTAATCGAGAAGTTTTAACCGTTATTATCCGAGGTAAGATTTTAAGTAATTTAGTTAAGTTTATGTTTCTCATATTATATGTGTGTTCATGTAAATGTGGATAAGTATATAAAATTCTATATTGTCGAATGAGAAGAGGAAGTTGAAAGCATATTCATAAATGGGTTATTGAGTTTTTCCTTGGTACTTTGGATAGGAATTCATGGATGGATATTTTTCTATGATTTGTTAATGTTGTGTATAGTTTGAGGATTATTAAATTATGGCATAGAAATATTCAATTATAATTCGGTTGTATGTCATGGATTTGGCCGAATATAATGTTTTAATTTGAGGTATAGATGCACTTGGTATGTTTATATGTTTTGTGGTGGATTTGATTTCTTTTGGTTGTTCATATAAGGTGGAAGTAAATAAATTGCAGGACTAATAAACAGTACTAAGTGTATGAATATACATAACCGGGTACTAAGTGTACGATACCGGTCATAAAGCACTAAGTGTGCGGAAATAATGAGTAACGTCACTTAGTGTGCGAGACGTTACTGGGAGACTTTGCACTAAGTGTGCGGAAATAATGAGTAACGACACTTAGTGTGCGAGACGTTACTGAGAGACTTTGCACTAAGAGTGCAGGAATATTGAGTAACGGCACTTAATGTGCGAGACGTTACTAACTATTATTATTAATGATGCAGGTTCAAGGTTCATTAAACGACTTTATTTGCTAATGCTATTATGTTTATGGAATGAGGTTGAATATAGCTTTATACTTTTCATATGAATGGTTAAATTGTGGAAGGTAGGCAAATTTAAGGTATGTGCAAATTAATCATATACATATATACATGGTATAGAAATGGGTTGGTAATTTTCTTTAAGATGGAAATGTTGAATTTTGATAAGTGGTTGTCTTGAATGATAATTACTAATATGTGATGATGATATGGGAAACTAAATATAAGATAGAATATGAATATATCTATATGTATATATATGTGGGTTACTTGTAACATCCTGAATTAATGGGCCTGTGCATTTTGGTGTTGTATGTTTAATGGGTTAGTTTGAGAATTAGAGGTGCGAATTGGGCTCAGGTTTGGGCTGAGGCTTCAGATAAATTTTCTGTTGGGGCACTACAGGGTTTAGAGGTAGGTATCTGTGTTTAAAATGTCAAAATGGGCTTGTGGCCCAAAGTTGGGTGGCGCTATAAAGGAACAGAGGGTGGCGTCACTAGTGGATGGAGAGGGCCCAAGGTTGGTCGCTTGGAGCCCAAGCTTTTGGGCCAATTTCGGCACTTACAAGGGAGCAAGGGGGGGACGGCATCAAGGCTGGAATTTAGGGGATTTTAATGTTTTAATATGTGGATATTAAAGCTGATAAAGGAGGAAGGAGTTGGTGCTAATTAGGCCTCTTTTGGAGGAATTAGTAGATTAAGATACGGAAGAAAGATAGGAGTTATCATTTGGTTGCAGAGTTGGCCGAAAATCAAATACAGGAGAGGGGGGAGAATCGGTTTAGTATGGCAAGGGGTGTGCCGGAAATTTGAAGGCCATATCATTTGTTTTCTTTTCTCATCTTTTCTCTTCCAAAAGCCGAAAACCACCACCTCCCTCACCCTTTCTTTTTCTTTGAAATTTCCTTTTAGCCGAATCTCCTGACCCCCCATTGTTATTCTTCTCCCATTCACTAAAAGCCGAAACTTTTCCATTCTTTTTCTTCTTCTGTTGAAACTTCTTCCTAGCCGAAATCTCTAAGGCTTTTTTTGTTTTCTTTTCCTAAGCCAAAACCGAAACTCCTCACTCAGTTCTTCTAAAAGCTGAAAACGCATCAGCCCTATCTTGTTTATCTTTTCCGGGATTTTCTTAAAAGCCAAAATTCCTAGATCTCTAATCTTCTATGCTTCGATCTTCTTCTATGATTGCCGAATCTTCCTACAAGGGGTAGTCGAAACCTTCTGTAGAGGTAAGTGTCGATTGTGCTATTTTTTCCAATCTTTTCTGCCTTTTAGAGACCATAGCTGAATGGCTACATGGTGGACTGATCTTGTGTTTTCTTTCATGGATGGCATTACGGGATTTGAAGGAGATTTAATTGCCTAGGATTCTAAGCCAGAAATCAGTAGCACTTGAATTATACTACTTCCGGGATTTAATCAATTTAGGTAAAGAGATTTGTCTTTGTCATTTTATTAAATCAGTTTATCTCCAATCTGACATTTAACCTTATTGGGTGGTTACTCAAATCAATCTCTTAAAGTGAAGTCTTTGACCGGCAGTATAGTGATCTGATAATCGCGATTCCGGCTAGGGAGAGCATCAATTTCGATAACATAGCATTAAGCGTAATCAGGTGTGTAATTTCTCACACCATCTCTGTTGTCTGTTAGTTTATATATAAATTTGTTTATATTCTGCTAAATGCCAAAAGCCCGGCATGATTGTTGAAAACCCGTGGAGGGTAAGGGCGACTCATCAGGTTAGTGATTTCTATGATTTTCTTTGAGTAAAATGATTCTGCTGAGTTGATATGATATACATGCATGCCGTTTTCAATGTTTGCTCGGGGTTGGGCGACTGATGTATATGAAAGGGGAAGTGTTTTGTTGTAGTGGCTCTGCCACGATCTGTTGTAGTGGCTCTGCCACAATCTGTTCTGGTGATTAAGTCAGAAATCTGACGATGAGCAGCTAACTACAGTATGACTACCATCGGTGGTGTGTAGCGGTGAGGGTGATTGTAGAAATCCCCATTGGTGTGATCGGCAGGTAGGGGTGGTGTGTAGCGGATGGATCTAAGATTGGGATGGGCTTTGCTTGATTCTGATATGTGATATTCTGTTATTTTGTTCTGTGGGGCTAAGGCCCAGTCTGATTGTGCACGAGGGATTGCACACTGAGTCTTGTGACTCACCCTGTTGTTTAACATTTTTTTTCAGGTAGCACTTAGTGCATCGGACCGGGCTGGAAAGGAGCGCAAGGTGGCCATGCATGGATTTATTTCGACTCAATAAAAACGCTGTTTTAATTACTTTCCTTAGTATTTTCAATTTGTCTGGTTTTATTACGTATTGTAATAAGGCCACTGGCTATTGTTTATTGGTTTTATGTTTTCGTTTTCGGGTTCCAGACACTTAGATTTTATGATTAATTGAAACTAAGGCATGTGTTTAATTAATAAAACTCAAAGGAAAAATTTCAGTTTTTATTCCGTAAGGCATTAAATAAAAAATGTATTTCTTTTACAAATTATCAAATTATTAAGTTTTCCCGTATAAATGCTTAAACTATGTTTTTAAAATTAAAAAAAATGCGACATGTTTTATAAAAATCTTCTTAGTGACATGCCAGATCCGGTCGGGGTGTTTGGGCCGGGTTTGAGGTGTTAGAAATTGGTATCAGAGCCCGGTTCAAAACTCGACTTTGGGGTTTTGGGCTCAAAACGTTTTCTAAAGATGGGTTTTGGAAACATGCATGTTTATAAATAATACAAGATGGTTTTCTCAGCATGGCACCTGCGTCTCCGGCCCAAGTCCGCCAGGTAAGTATTCAGAACTCACTATGTGTTATATATGTATGTGGGCTTGATGGGCTTTAAGGGATGTAGATTATCTTAATTAGAACTCGATGGACTTTAGGCTTAGCTTAAACAACTTCTTAAATCTCATAAGATTTAATCTATCCAAACAAACCCGTGAACAAATTGCTAGGTTAGGGTGTGGCAATAGGCATACGCATGTCTAGGATTGGATTTAGAGAGAGCTTGGTACTTAAGCAGTCCTAGTGACTCACCTCCTCTTAGTGCGTAGTGACTATTCACCCTAGCCATGAGGATTTGTTGACAGGCCAAAATCTATAATTAAAACCCGAAAGGGACCAGCCATCCTATTATGTAAAAATTACTAAATTACCCCTGATTTGTCAAATGACCAAAATATCCCTGATTTGTAAAATTACTAAATTACCCCTGATTTATAAAACGACCAAAATACCCCCGAATTACAAAATTACCAAGATACCCTTATTTCATAAAATCACCAAGGAACCCTATTTTACAAAATTCCCGAAGTACCTCCAAGTTTTGTATAATTTCCAAGACACCCTTGATTTGTGAAAATTTCCCCGAATACTCTGGATTTGCAAAATTACGAAAATTTGTGAAATCACCGAAACACCCCCGGTTTAAAAAAAACCCAAGATTTACAGAATTATCGAACCTTATAAAATTATCACAATACCCTCGTTGCAAAAAAAACTTGTTTTCCAAAAATACTGCTGCTAAAAAAAAACACAACAACAACATCCAAATATCTCTACTTCAAAAAAAAAGAAAAAAAATATACCAATTCAAAGAAAATCACCAAGATACTTTATTTTGGAAAATACCCTATAGGATAAAACTACGGAAAAACCCCTGGGTAGTGAAATGACGAAAATACTCTTATGTGATGAATGTGAGTTCATGGATGTCATATGTATGTTGATGGTTGGTGATTGAATGTATGTGCTTCTTAGAACTAGGACATGCGAACTTGAGACTGAATTGTAGATATAACTACGAATTCGAGCGAACTACTCTTAAAACTACTATTCATAAGACTGTTCGGGGTTAATCAGTGGAAGAAAACTAATAATTCATAAAATTTCTAATCAGATAGATGCGAATCGGTAGAATGAGTACAAGGGGTCGAGGATGTCCACCGCGTGGTCGTGGTAGGGGTAGGATGACCGTGTCAGAGCCAGTAGGGTCTGGCCACGGGTCAAGAAATGAGATGCCGGATCCGTCAGCTGTGGAGGGAGAATTTCGGGACCAGGCGGCCGGAGATGATGCGGTATATAAGGCGATGTTGCGGGTCCTTGAGAGAGTTGCTGGGGCAGGCACGGGTTCAAAAGCTCAAAAATCTGTGTCTGAACGACTCCGAGCCAACGGAGCGGAGGTGTTTAGGGGTGTTTCTGGCGTAGCCCCTAACACAGCTGAGTATTGGTTAGAAGCGAGTGAGCGCATAATGGATGACCTGGACTTCACGGTAGAGGAGAAGTTGAAAGGGGTCGTGTCTCTTCTTCGAGACAAGGCTTACCAGTGGTGGCTCACGGTAAAGGAGGGTACTGCCGCAAACCGGATTGACTGGGATTTCTTTAAGGAGTCATTTTAGGGAAAATATGTTGTGGCCAGCTATGTGGATGCATAGAGGAAGGCATTTCTGAATTTGGTGCAGGGAAGTAAATCTGTGTCCGAGTATGAGGCGAAATTTCTGCGTTTGAGCCGTTACGCTCAAGGAATTGTAGCGACTGACTATGCGCACTGTATACGGTTCGAAGATGGATTGCGGGATGAGTTGAGAGTGTTGGTAGCACCGCAGCGAGAAAGGGACTTTGCCGTTCTGGTCGAGAAAGCTAAAATATCTGAGGAGGTGAAATGGACTGAGAAGCAAAATAAGGATAAGGATCGGAATAGGAATAAGAGAAACTTTAGGCCGTCGGGATCATCTGGGAGTTTTCAGAAAAGGCCTAGGTTTGATGGGCCAGCTCATGCTCCGACATCTGCTACTGGGAGTCAGAATCGATCATGTAACTTGTGCGAGAATGTACATTTCGGGGAGTGCAGAAGGAGAACTGGTGGATGCTTCAGGTGTGGGTCTATAGATCATACGGTGAAAGACTGTCCACAGGTGGATCAGGTACAGCCAGCTGGACGAGGTTCTGATCAGGTGAGGAGGGGTGGTCAGCCATTACCGAGGGGCCGTGGCCCAGGCAGAGGAGGAAATGGGTCTGGTCGGGGTCGTGGAGCACCTGGTAGGGGTGCAGGTAATGTAGACGCGAGACAGCCGGGTCTGGTTTATGCAGCTCGTCGACGGGAGGATGGTGACGCACCGGACGTCATAACCGGTACGTTTCTTATTGCTGATAATCCATTTCTTGCTTTGATTGATATTGGATCGACCCACTCTTACGTTGCATGTTCAGTATACGAGACTTTAAGTATAGAATCTAAAATAACTGCTAGGAAGATGACTGTGGTTAGCCCGTTAGGACAATCTAGGATAGTGGACAAACTATTTAGGAGTGTACCTTTAGAGACTCAAGGAGTAGTGTTTCCGACAGACCTAATGGAATTACCGTTTGGGGAGTTTGACCTTATCTTGGGAATGGATTGGTTGGGTAAACATCGTGCTAAGCTGGATTGTGAGACTAAGCGCATGGTGTTGAGTACCCCGAAAGGCGGGGAGGTGGTTGTACTAGGGGAAAGAAGGGATTATTTGTCCAACGTAGTATCTGTATTGAAGGCTGTTAAGATGATTCGGAAAGGATGCAATGCATTTCTAACTTTTATCAATGCTTTGGATGCTAAGGAGGTGACTGTCGATGAGGTAAGAACAGTAAAGGATTTCGTAGATGTCTTTCCTGAGGAGTTGCCAGGGCTACCTCCAGATCGTGAAGTGGAGTTTGGAATAGAGCTACTCCCGGGTACGGCTCTGGTGTCCATTGCTCCTTACAGAATGGCACCGAAGGAGCTGGTGGAACTCAAAGCTCAGATCCAGGAACTGTTGGATCGAGGGTTTATTCGACCGAGTGTGTCTCTGTGGGAAGCGCCGGTCCTATTTGTGAAGAAGAAGGATGGATCCATGCGTATGTACGTTGACTACCATCAACTAAATAAGATAACGATTAAGAACAAGTACTGGCTACCAAGAATTGACGATCTGTTCGATCAGCTCAAAGGAGCTTTGGTTTTCTCTAAGATAGATTTAAGGTCGGGTTATCATCAGTTAAAGGTAAAGGAAGGGGACATTCACAAGACGGCGTTTCGAACTCGCTACAGACACTATGAATTTTTGGTGATGCCGTTCGGGTTAACAAACGCGCCAGCAGCATTTATGGATATGATGAATAGGGTGTTCCAACCATACCTTGATCAGTTTGTTGTGGTGTTTATTGACGATATTCTAGTTTATTCCAAGTCCGAGGAGGAGCATGATGCACATCTTCATGTGGTGTTGCAAGTTCTAATGGAGAAGCAGTTGTTTGCTAAGTTCAGTAAGTGTGAGTTCTGGCTGAGGGAAGTAACTTTCTTAGGACATGTGATTTCTGCAGAGGGAATTAGGGTTGACCCTCGGAAGATAGAAGCTGTATTGGATTGGAAACCGCCAAAGTCTATGGCAGAGATTCGAAGTTTCTTGGGATTGGCAGGGTACTACAAGAGGTTTGTTGAGGGGTTCTCATTAATTGCGGCACCTCTAACTAAGTTGTTGAGGAAGGGAGTACCGTTTGTTTGGACCGACAAACAGCAGGAGAGCTTTGAGAAGCTAAAGAAAATTTTGACAGAAGCACCGGTGTTAATTCAGCCAGAGGCAAGAAAAGAGTTTACCGTCTACTATGATGCGTCACACACGGATTTAGGATGTGTGTTGATGCAAGATGGAAAGCTTGTTTCCTATGCGTCTCGACAATTAAGACCACATGAGTTGAACTACCCCACGCATGATTTGGAATTGGCTGCGGTAGTGTTCACTCTGAAGATCTGGAGACACTACCTGTATGGGGAGAAGTCTATGATTTACACTGACCATAAGAGTCTGAAGTATCTCATTACCCAGAAGGAGTTGAATCTAAGACAACGTAGGTGGATTGAACTTTTGAAGGACTATGACTGCTCGATCGAATATCATCCTGGCAAGGCTAACGTGGTGGCGGATGCGTTGAGTCGGAAGGCGATAGCAGATTTAAGGGAGATGTTCACTCGTCTCAGCCTGTATAAAGATGGCAGTTTGGTAGCTGAACTCCAAGTGAGACCAGTGTGGACTAGTCAGATCAAAGAGAAGCAGCTTCTAGACGATGTCTTGAGTGCTCGATTCTGGCAAGTGCAAAATGGTGAAGGAGAATATTATAGTTTGAATGGTGAGGGAGTTCTATGTTTCCGTAAGAGAATTTGTATGCCAAAGGATGTTGAGTTAAGGTAGATGATCCTGCGGGAGGCGCATAGTAGCCCATGCGCTATGCATCCTGGAGGGGTTAAGATGTACCGGGATTTGCGAGAGCAATTCTGGTGGCCAGGTCTGAAGCGAGAGGTAACAGAATTCGTGGGTAAATGTTTGATGTGTCAGCAGGTGAAGGCGGAACACCAGTTGCCTTCAGGGTTGTTGCAGCCGGTGAAGATTCCACAGTGGAAATGGGAAAGAATCACGATGGATTTTGTCAGTGGGTTACCTCTCACGCCCACTAAGAAGGATTCAATTTGGGTGATTATTGATCGGCTGACGAAGTCTGCTCACTTCATACCGGTTCGGGTTGACTATTCTCTGCAAAGGTTGGCTAAGCTGTACGTGGTTGAGGTTGTGAGACTACATGGTGTACCTGTGTCGATTATATCGGATAGACACCCTAGGTTCACGTCACAATTCTAGAAGGCTCTGCATCAGGCAATGGGAACAAGGCTAGACTTCAGTACCGCTTTCCATCCGCAGACTGATGGTCAGTCTGAGAGGGTAATCCAGGTCTTGGAGGATATGTTAAGGGGTTGCATCATTGATTTCAGGGGTAGTTGGGAGGAGTATTTACCTTTGGCGGAATTTGCGTACAACAACAGCTACCAATCTAGTATTCAGATGGCGTCTTATGAGGCGTTATACGGACGGAGATATCGTACTCCTACTTGTTGGACAAAGTTGGGTGAGCGTCAGGTGTTGGGTCTAGAACTAGTTTCGGATACGGAAGGGAAAGTTAAGTTGATTCGGGCTCGGTTGAAAGAAGCGTCTGATCCACAGAAATCTTATGCGGATCTAAAATGGAAAGAGTTGGAATTTGCGGTGGGTGATCAAGTTTTTCTGAAAGTCTCACCATGGAAAAAGGTGATGAGGTTCGGTCGAAAGGGCAAGCTAAGTCCTCGGTTTATTGGACCTTATCGGGTGCTAGAACGTGTGGGACCAGTGGCGTATCGACTGGAGTTGCCTCCAGAGTTGGAGCAGATACATGACGTGTTTCATGTCTCGATGCTAAGACGTTATCGTTCTGATCCATCGCACATTGTGCCAGTGGAAGAGATTGAAGTAAGGCCAAACTTGTCCTTTAAGGAGGAGCCAGTGCAAATCTTGGATCGAGACGTAAATGTGTTGAGAAGGAAGTCCGTCCCTTTGGTCAAGGTTTTATGGCAAAGCCACGGCGCAGAGGAAGCGACATGGGAGCCAGAGGATGTTATGCGACAGCAATATCCCCATCTCTTTTGATCAGGTAAATTTCGGGGCCGAAATTTCTTTAAGGGGGTAGAACTGTAACATCCTGAATTAATGGGCCTATGCATTTTGGTGTTGTATGTTTAATGGGTTAGTTTGAGAATTAGAGGTGCGAATTGGGCTCAGGTTTGGGCTGAGGCTTCGGTTAAATTTTCTGTTGGGGCACTACAAGGTTTAAGGTAGGTATCTGTGTTTAAAATGTCAAAATGGGCTTGTGGCCCAAAGTTGGGTGGCACTACAAAGGAATAGAGGGTGGCGTCACTAGTTGATGGAGAGGGCCCAAGGTTGGCCGCTTGGAGCCCAAGCTTTTGGGCCAATTTCGGTACTTACAAGGGAGCAAGGGGGGACGGCATCAAGGCTGGAATTTAGGGGATTTTAATGTTTTAATATGTGGATATTAAAGCTGATAAAGGAGGGAGGAGTTGGTGCTAATTAGGCCTCTTTTGGAGGAGTTAGTAGATTAAGATAAGGAAGAAAGATAGGAGTTATCATTTGGTTGCAGGGTTGGCCGAAAATCAAACACAGGAGAGGAGGGAGAATAGGTTTAGTATGGCAAAGGGTGTGCCGGAAATTTGAAGGCCATCTCATTTGTTTTGTTTTCTCATCTTTTCTCTTCCAAAGGCCGAAAACCACCACCTCCCTCACCCTTTCTTTTTCTTTGAAATTTCCTTTTAGCCGATTCTCCTGACCCCCCATTGTTATTCTTCTCCCATTCACTAAAAGCCGAAACTTTTCCATTCTTTTTCTTCTTCTGCTAAAACTTCTTCCTAGCCAAAATATCTAAGGCTCTTTTTGTTTTCTTTTCCTAAGCCAAAACCAAAACTCCTCACTCAGTTCTTCTAAAAGCTAAAAACGCATCAGCCCTCTCTTGTTTATCTTTTCCAGGATTTTCTTAAAAGCCGAAATTCCTAGATCTCTAATCTTCTACGCTTCGATCTTCTTCAGTGATTGTTGAATCTTCCTGCAAGGGGTAGTCGAAACCTTCTATAGAGGTAAGTGTCGATTGTGCTATTTTTTCCAATCTTTTCCGGCTTTTAGAGACCATAGCCGAATGGCTATATGGTGGACTGATCTTGTGTTTTCTTTCATGGCTGGCATTCCGGGATTTGAAGGAGATTTAATCGCCTAGGATTCTAAGCCAAAAATCGGTAGCACTTGAATTATACTACTTTCGGGATTTAATCAATTTAGATAAGGAGATTTGTCTTAGTCATTTTATTAAATCGGTTTATCTCCAATCTGACATTTAACCTTGTTGGGTGGTTACTCAAATCAATCTCTTAAAGTGAAGTCTTTGACCGGCAGTATAGTGATCTGATAATCGTGATTCCGGCTAGGGAGAGCATCAATTTCGATAACATAGCATTAAGCGTAATCAGGTGTGTAATTTCTCACACCAACTCTGTTGTATGTTAGTTTATATATAAATCTGTTTATATTCTGCTAAATGCTGAAATCCCGGCATGATTGTTGAAAACCCGTGGAGGGTAAGGGCGACTCATCAGGTTAGTGATTTCTATGATTTTCTTTGAGTAAAATGATTCTGCTAAGTTGATATAATATACATGCATGCCGTTTTCTATGTTTGCCCGGGGTTGGGCGACTGATGTATATGAAAGGGGAAGTGTTCTGTTGTAGTGGCTCTGCCACGATCTGTTCTGGTGACTAAGTCACAAATCTGACGATGAGCAGCTAACTGCAGCATGACTGCCATCAGTGGTGTGTAGCGGTGAGGGTGATTGTAGAAATCCCCATTGGTGTGATCGGCAGGTAAGGGTGGTGTGTAGCGGATGGATCTAGGATTGGGATGGGCTTTGCTTGATTCTGATATGTGATATTCTGTTATTCCGTTATGTGGGGCAAGGCCCAGTCTGATGGTGCACGAGGGATTGCACACTGAGTCTTGTGACTCACCCCGTTGTTTAACATTTTTTTTCAGGTAGCACTTAGTGCATTGGACCGGGCTGGAAAGGAGCGCAAGGTGGCCATGCATGGATTTATTTCGACTCAATAAAGGATGCTGTTTTAATTACTTTCCTTAGTATTTTCAATTTGTCTGGTTTTATTTCGTATTGTAATAAGGCCACTGGCTATTGTTTATTGGTTTTATGTTTTCGTTTTCGGGTTCCATACACTTAGATTTTATGATTAATTGAAACTGAGGCATGTGTTTAATTAATAAAACTCAAGGGCAAAATTTCAGTTTTTATTCCTTAAGGCATTAAATAAAAAATGTATTTCTTTTACAAATTATCAAGTTATTAAGTTTTCCCGTATAAATGCTTAAACTATGTTTTTAAAATTAAAAAAAAATGCGACATGTTTTATAAAAATCTTCTTAGTGACATGCCAGATTCAGTCGGGGTGTTTGGGCCGGGTTTGGGGTGTTACATTACTAAGAACTTTATACCTGAATATCCGAACTTAGGTGTGGTTTTTATGAAAGAAAGTTTGATATGAATTTCTAAATTGCTTAAATCTTACTAAGCTATGAAAGCTTATTCGATGTGGTTGATGTTGTAAATTGTAGATTTTCCTTGGGGTGTCCTTCTCGGCTCGGGAATCAAGTTTGAAGCTCATCACACTACCAACGATATTTTGGTACCCTTTTTGTGTATAAAATTTACGACTATGGCATGTATAGACTATACTCTTTTGATCTAGTCAAATTATCAGTTTAAGAAATGTATTATCGCCATATGAAAATGGCTTTACCTTTAGGTTTGAGTTAATGTCTATGCTTGAAATGTTGTTTGAGTGTAACCTATCAATGACTTTAAAATCTCGATATATATATATATATATATATATTAGGTGCATTTGCATGAGATCACGCATGGTATATTAAACTTACACTACTAGTGAATGATAATTTATAAACATTTAGCCTTTATATCTATCTTGTGGAGTATTTAAGATTTATTTTTGGATATTCTATGAATATACGGGTAAGTGACCTAAATGGTAAAATCTTAAATGTTACATATAGTTAAGTGGTGTTCATAATTTCGTGTTTTTGCTATAAGGACAAATGCCGTGTAATAAGCTGATTTTAGTAATAACATAAATTGAGTTGAGATCTTTATAATTGAAATGTCATATTTAGTTGGATTTACAATTGCATGTATGTAATAAATTCTCTTGATGTGTTTCGGTAATGAGAGATTTATTAATATTTTGGTCCGGTTATGTGAATGGTGTTAATTATGATAATATGTAACCACATGTATGTATATTTAGACTTTGTGATCTTTATCTAGTTTTAGGAAGTCTTCGGAGTGTTTGCATATTCGGTTAAGGTGATGTAATTAACCAAATGAATAGTATTCTTGGATATATGTTGTGTTTGTTTATTTTTGGTTTCATTTTAAAAAGGGGTTAAGATGTGCATGATATTATTTTAAGCATGCTTTTAAAATGTAAATTGTTCATTATGTGAGCTGTAATGTTTATGGTGTCTTGTAAAATGTTTAGTAATGCCCCACAACTCTAATCCGGCGACGGTTACGGGTGAAGCGTGTTACAAAATAACAAGTGAAGTCTAGGTGGTTTCTTTCTGAGGGTGTCATCTTAATCAACTGAGTTTTTCCTAAAGTTATTTTCCCAATTCATCCTTTTTGTCTTTGTGTCTTTGGCTTAGTAATTAGTTTAGATTATATTAACGCAACCTCACTTATTTTAGGCTAAATAATAAAAAGAAAGTTAGTATTAGTACTTTTAGTTCCTTTGGGTTCGATAATCCGGTCTTGCCTAAGCTATACTGCTATTCGATAGGTACACTTGCCTTCAATCGTTGTCAGAGTTAGTTTCTAGGTTTGATCATTCTCTTTATAAATTTTAAAACTCGACAGACACACGATCATATCTCATAAATCAAATATTAATAAGATTCGTCTTAGGTTTCATCCCTTTAGGTATTTAAGGGATTTAGTTCATACTAATAGAGGGAAACATATTAGAATAGGGAAAACAACAAAACATAAGAAAAACCCAAAAAACTTTTAAAGAACTTGATGGGGAATCCTCAGTCTTGATGGAGTTCCTTCTCCTAAGCTGTTCCCGAGGGCTGTCTTGGAGTATTTTCTCCTTCTATTCGGCGTCTATTCGACGTCCTATTGACCTCCTCTTTTAGGTTGCCCCCTAGGGTGTTTATATAGGCTTTGAGATGCCTTTCTTGGCCCAAAAGTAACCTTTTCCGAATAGAATTAAACCTAGGGACGGCAGGGACACGCCCGTGGTGGACTTCTTCGGCCATGGTCGATTCTGCTCGCCACCCACGGCCATGTGATCTGCCCGTGGCCGATGGTCCAGGTCGTGTGATTTCCTAAGTAGACCCATTTTGCCTCTTTTTGGCCTGTTTCTCGTTCTTTTGAACTTCCTAAGCTCTCATGAGTATAAAACATGAAATTAAGAGATTAAGTGTATCGAATTCAACAAATCCAATGGAAAATCATCCAAAATTAAGCCAAGCATGGGGTTAAAATATGTGTAAATTATGGTTTATGAACAAGTAATGTACCCAACATACCCCTTATGGGTTGAATCATCTTTAGAGCATAAAGCCTCCACTTATATTAAAGCACATGAGTTGCATACGCATGGTCAGTGACTAACTCAGGATTTATGTAAACACACCATGAACATCACAATTGAATTAATTCACAAACGGATTTAGAATTCATTCATCTTGGGTCCGGTCCAATGTATCATTCTACCAATGAATACATTTATGTCTCTACTTGTGTAGTCAACTGCTCTGATAGCCAAGACTAGCCATTTCCCCAATTGAAATTGTAGACGACATAATAATCCTTCTCAGTATTTGAATCAAATGCTCACTTTGATTCTTTTACGAGATTACGGACTCAATTAGATTATCTATTGAAGTAAGTTGTCTTTCTTGCAATGTAAACATTCTTTACAATGCCACTTATCTTCAGTTTGAACTTTATACAATCAACGAGCTAATATTTGCTTGTCACAATTTCGCTATGCATGCAAAATGTAAAAGTCAAAAAATAAAAAAGACATAATAGTGAAATGTGAAATTAACTTTATTTATTCATCGTTCAAATAAATACAAAATAGTTAGATGTTTACTACAATATGGACATATTTCCCAACAATGTCCCACTAGCCCTAGTGAAGTAAATGTGTCGTGTTTCGCATTCTCATATCCTCAACGTGTTTGTTAAAACTCCTAGTTACAAGAGTCTTAGTAAATGGATCCACAAGGTTATTTTCAAAAGCTACTTTCATCACATTTACAATTGATTTGGCTATTGCCTCTCGTATCAAGTGATACTTCCAATCAATGTGTTTCGTCCTTTTCTGACTTCTCATTTCCTTGGTATTTGCTATTGTAAAACTGTTATTAGAATACAATGTTATAGCTTTTTCCATACTAGGAATAACTTCATGTTCAATTAAGAAATTTCGAAGCCATATTGCTTCTTTCGTTGCCTCAGAAGCAGCCACATACTCGGCCTCCATAGCAGAGTCAACAATGCAAGTTTGTTTTACACTTCTCCATACTATGGCTCCACGGCCTAGATGACTACATTTCCTGACGTTGATTTCTTTGAATCTTTATAGGTTTAGAAGTCTACGTTTGTGCATCCAACAGGAGTAAGGTCCTCTCTAGAATACACAAGCATATAATCTCCGTTTCTTTTAAGATACCTTAATATATGCTTTACAGCTTGCCAATGCCTGAGACCTAGATTCACCTTATATCGATTAACCATTCCTACTACAAAATAGATATCTGGACGTGTGCAAAGCATCAGATACATAAGGTTTCCAATTGACGAAGCATAAGGAACCTTACTCATATGCTCTCTTTCTTCTGCTATTTTAAGACAATATCTAAAGAAAGACAAAAACCTAATCCAATCGACTGAACGTTTAGCTTTGTTTCGGTCATTGCAAAACATTCTAGTACCTTATCGATGTATGAAGCTTGAGATAGAGCTATTGTTTTATTCTTCTAGTCCATTAAGGATTCGAATTCTAAGAATATAACTAGCTTCACCCAAGCCCTTCATACTTAAACTATTAAGATAACCACAATTTAACCGATGACAATTCTTCTACATCATTTCTGATAAGTAGAATATCATCGACATGCAAAACGAGGAATACCACCTTTTTGTCCTTTATATGCTTATAAATGCAAGATTCATCAGCGTTTTGCTTGAATCCAAAAGTCTTGATCGTTTAATCAAATCTTTTATTCCATGAGTTGGACGGCTGCTTAAGTCCATGAATGGATTTTAGCAGTTTGTAAACTTTCTGCTCCTTTCCTTTGACAACATAGCTAGTGGGTTGAACCATGTTAATGGTTTCATAAAGATAATCATTTAAGAATGTTGTCTTGACATCCATTTGCCAAATCCCGTAATCGAGAGCAATGGTAATGGATAATAGTATGCGAATAGACTTGAGCATGGCTACCGGAGAAAAGGTCTCATCATAATTGATGCCTTCTTTCTTTATGTAGCCTTTCCCTACAAGTCTAGCTTTGTGTGTTTCCACTTTTCCTTCCGCATTTCTCTTATTCTTGTAGATCCACTTACACCCTATGAGTTTAATCTCAATTGGTAAGTCTACAAGTTCTCACACTGTATTGGATTTCATAGAATCCATCTCGGCATCCATGATCTATTTCCAGAGCTTGGAGTCAACGTCCTGCATAGCCTCCTTATATATGAGTGGATCATCATCCTCATGATTGACTTCATTATTATAAATACTACCATCATAGATGAATAAGTCTAGTTTCTTAGAAACTCTCCCACTACGACGGATTCCCCTATACTTGTTGATCTTTTGCAGGTCTTTCTACAATTTTCTCGACAATTGAACTTGGTGATTGTTCTACCACTCCTGAAAGTTACTTGAGTACCACTTTACTTTGAGGCTAAAAGTTATCCATGTAGCTTTCCTCGAGAAAAGTAGCATTAGTAGAAACTTTAATTGTATTATCTTTCGGATTATAGAATAATCCCCCATTTGTTCCTTTTGGATATCCTGCAAACATGCACAATTTTTTTCGTGCATCCAACTTCTTTGCATCCTTATCCAGAATGTGTGCTGGAAAACCCCATATTCTAAAGTGATTTAGAGCGGGTTTTTTTCTATGCCATAGTTCATAAGGTGTCTTACAAGAAGACTTGGTTGGCACATCATTCAGAATATAGCAAGCTGTTTGTATTGCATATCCCTAGAAGGAAGTAGGAATTTGTGAATAGCTTAAAATTGAATGAACTATGTCAAGCAAGGTTTTGTTCCTTCTCTTAGCTATGCCATTCTGCTGTTGAGTAGGGGATAAAATTTCATTCTCTATGAGGTATCCTAAGAACTCACCGAACAAATATTCCTCACCTCAGTCAAACTGAAAATCCTTTATGGATAAACCTAATTGCTTTTCCTCTTCCACACGAAACTCTCGAAATTTATCAAAGGTATCGTTTTTGCTGTGTATTAGATACACATATCCATATCGAGAATAGTTGTCAATAAAAGTCACATAATAATCGTAACTTCCTCAGGCATTGATGCTCATGGGACCACATATATCAGTGTGCCCAAGTTTTAAAGGTTGGTTAGCCCTTGTACCTTTCGCATTAAAAGACCACTTAGTCATTAAAAAACCACTTAGCCCTTGTACCTTCCAAGCAAGATTCATATTGTGGAAGAGTAACTTCCTTAAGCATACTTAAGGGACCATTTTTCATGAGTCTAGTGATTCTTTCTTGGTTAATATGACCAAGTCTTAAGTGGCATAGGTACCCTTCATTAGAGTGAGAAATTTTAAGCTTTTTATTCACTATTTCAGTTTGAAGCATCGAGTAGTTATTTGGTTTGATAAAGTAGAAATTGTTTTCCATCCATCCATTACAAATTAAAAATTGTTTTCCATCCATCCATTACAAATTAAAAAAATGAATTCTGTGAATAGCAATCTCTTTATTGAATGTCATGGTATAACCGTCATAAAATAAACATACTACAGAAATTAAGTTCCTCGTAAAATAAGGTACATAAACCACGTTATTTAAAAAAATCTTCCTAAAATTATCAAAGTATATAATAACTTCTTCCACTACTTCGGTTAAAACATAGCTCCTATCTCCGGTCCGCAACGAGAGGCTCTTGTCATGCAGACTTCTCTTTTTGCTGAACCTCTGTAAAGAAACACACAATTGGTTAGTGGCTTGATAAACCGTAATAGTAACATATTTTAAGCTCACATTTAGCATGCTTTTGGATTATTTAAGCCTTGAATTGTGTAAATTGGTGCTTTTAATCCTTTGTTTTCATGTTTTATACCCAGAAAAGCACCGGAGGATGAAAAGAATGAGAAATGGGCCCAAAACGGAGTAAATGGGCCATATCACAAAATCAACACTGCCTGGGCCCAAGCCACACGGTCGTGCCTCATCAAACAGACTCGAACACGGCCTGGCCACGATTCACACAGGCGTGTGCCATGGGCGTGTCCCTGACGTGAGAAAGAAGAGTTTCAGTCGGATTAGGGTACTTAGAGGCAAAGAAAGCCATTCCAAAGAGCCTATATATACACCCTAGAGGCCAACCTTCAGGGAGTGTCCAGCTAGGCCAAGGAGCTGAGCCAGAGGGATTAGAATTGTGGAATTTACTTGAAGAAAGCTAGTTGATTCATCTCAAGAAGTCGGAGTCATACTCAAGACGGAGGATCTCTCCTTCAATTCCTTCAGGGAGTTTTAGGGTTTTATTATGTTTTGTTTTATCTTTTCTTCTGAGATGTTTTCTTTTATTGTTATGAGCTAAACCCTCAGATACCTGAGGGGGATGAAACCTAAGATGAATCTTGTTATCATTTGCTGAACTATATGATAAATGTTTGACTTGTTCTTAGTTATGTGTTCTTAATTCTTGTGTTGATATTTCCGGGATATTAATTCAAGTATGATGTGCTTAGGTGGAGGAGCAAAAGTCCCTGCCTAAGAGTAGATCTAGCATAATTAAGCGGAGTTGATCGCACGCCTAGAGACAGGGTGACGAGATTTTGCCGGATTAGGGTGAAACCTAATATGGGAGTCCATAGATCGAGTTAATGCAATTCTAGGGGTTTTAATTAGAAAGAGATTTCAATTAACCAACCTAGGGTTAGATGTTAGTCGCCTCGAGAGAGGGATTAATATAAATTAGGGAATCTTACGGATCAAGTCAAGTGAATAAATCGTCTGGTTCAGAGTTAGATAACAAGTGAAGTCTAGGTGGATTCTTTCTCGGGTATTGTTTTAATCAATTGGTTTTTCCTAAAGTTATTTTCCCAATTCATTCTCTTTGTCTTTAGAGTCTTTAGTTTAGTAGTTAGTTAATTTTAGATTAGATAAAAATTCATTCAATCCTTAGGCTAAATAATAAAAAGAAAGTTAGTATTAGTACTTTTGGTTCCTTTGGGTTCGACAATCCGGTCTTGCCTTAACTATAATACTGTTCGATGGGTGCGCTTGCCTCAAATCGTTGTCATAGTTAGTTTCCAGGTTCGATCATTCTTTATATAAATTTTAAGACTTTGACATCGCATAAAACAACGATCATGGCTCCAGAATCAATAACCCAATTGTTAATTGATTCTTCCACTAAGCAAGCTTCAACCACAAAGAGTTCCATACCTTTGCCCTTTTCGGCTAGGTAATCAAAATACTCCTTTTAGTTTGATTTAAAATGTCATTTTCTGTTGCAGAAGAAACATTTGATAATTTTAGGATTTTTTGACTTATTAGCATTCTTCCTATCTACATGAGGTGGAACCGAAGACTTAGTCAGTTTCTTCTTTCCTTAGCTTTTTGTTTCCCCTTTGTAACGACCCGAGTGTCAATGGTGTTGGAAAGTGTGATTTTGGGACCCGCTTTCGTAAATCAGACTAGTAAATATTTTATTAAATTTTTAATAAAAAATATTTACAAAGTTATATATATATTTAAATTAATAGAATTTTGGTTAGATAATCTCGTTGATTTAGTGCTCAATTTAAGTACAGGGACTAAATCGCGTAAGTGGTAAAAGTGTGATTATTATTAAATTAAAAGCTAAATTGTAATTAAGGGATTTATCTAATAAATAAACCATTATATAAATGGTTACTATAGTGGTCGGTTATGACTTACATATGTGTTTAATATATTATAAAATTTTAGTTAAAATTTTATGTGAATATATTAAATAAAATAAAAACAAAAGGTAAGAAAAAAATCTTAGTGGAGGGGAATAGAAAGTTTCTTTCTCAATTAGCATGCAAAATTTGAAACAATAGGGAGAATAAGACGAAACAACCATGGGAGTTTAAGCTTTCAAGCTTTATTTGGGGTCGATTTCCTCAAGAAACTTGGTAATTTCCTTAAGTCCTACATTAAGTTTTGTTCTCTTGGAAAATAGGTCTAGACCGAAGGCTGGATGGAGGCAAAAAGACCTCCTCCAATTGTGTAAATGATTTGTTTTGTGGTTAATTAGCTAAGGGAAAAGGACAAGGCAACAACAAGAAAGGAAAAAAGCTCACGCAAGGTTAGGCTCAATGTGGAATTTGGCTAGTAAGTTCATTTCATCTTCATTCTTGTTAGTTTGTTGTTCTTTTGGCTAGTAAGTGAAATGAAATGAAGAAAAAATTGGTGATTGTGGACTATTGAATAAGCTGCTGTAGCATGCAAACATCATGTATGTTTACTAGTTTTTGGTTTGACTTTATGAGCTAAATGGTTGGATTGTTGTTGCCCAAATATTAAATTAAAATTTGTCAATTTGGTTCTTGTATTAAAATGGTTTGAATATGATGAAGCTGGAGGTTAAAACGTTAGTTAGTGTTGTCCTAATGGTGGAGTAATTAGGCTACTTAAATGCTGCAAGATTATGATGTCCTAATGTTGTGATTTAAGTTGTGTAATATTGTGACTATGCTGTCTTAAACACATCAATTAAAAATGAAATAATGTTGTAATTCAATTTTTTTTTAGTATCAATAATTATGATGTCTCAAAGTTGTTAATTAAAGAGTGTTTATTGCAACCATTTATGAAGCTTGTGGAAGTAAATGAAGACTGATTTAATTGCTATAGATTAATGACTGAATTTCAATTAATATGCTGAATTAATGGTGTTTAATTAGTTTTGTATTTTTTTTGTTGGCTATTGTTGGATAAAAAAAAGGGCAGAGAAGTGACATTTAAATGTTGACTAACTATGTATATTGATGTAAATCCATGCTATCCTTAATATGCAAATTAACATGTTTATATGTTGGGATTATTGAGATTTTGAAATTTATGGTATCTAAATGATCTGTATGAATGTGTCTAAAGGTTGATAAATTTCCTATTGTTTGACAATGTTATTGTAGGTTAAATACTTGATAATGGTGTTATATTTAAGCTGCTTCAATTTTGGGCTAATTAAATATTTTATTATAGGTTAAACATCATGAAATGTTACTATTTTGGTGTTCTTTAAAATTGGAAAAAGAAAAGACTATAAAATTTCTGATTGATTGTCTAGAATCGTTGCAATTGTAGGAAACAACCTATTTGTATAAACTCTTGGCATTACCTTGTTCGATATTAATGTTGCTAAATACTATCTGAATCAGGACAATTAAGAAGTGAATATTTCAATTTACGCCATTTGATGCTAACTAAAGCATATGTTAACAGTTGCATATGCTATTTATTCGATTAAATAAATGATAGTGGGTCATTTACTTTTCTTCATTGGTTGTTTTGTTGAATCTTTAAGCTGGTTTGAGTGATGGAAATTAAGAGAAAGGTTGGTGAAATTCTTGGTTCTCGAGGAAACTATTGATGCATGCAAGTTGCGAGCATGTTGTTGAAAGTTTTATTCATAAATGTGGTCTGCTTGAAGGAGTTTATTGTTGTTCAAATGAATTTCTTTTTATGCTTATTCATATTGTTCATATATCAAGTAATTGTTGTAGACAAAATGGTTGTAAATTACGTGGTCCAAATGCTAAAACTTTAGGCATTTAAATGTTGCAAATGATTATGTTAATGTTGGAATTGGAATAATTAAATGTGGTTGTTTTGTATGTTATAAAGATTTCACAAATATGGTTGTTTTTACATGTTACAATATTGTCCAAATGTGATTGTTCGTATGTTTAATTGCATGCCCAAAGTTGGATAATTCTATGTAATTTGGTTGAACTAATATTCATGCCTTAATTGAGTTTAAATTTATGTCCCAAGCTAGTAAATTTCATTTTATATTGCTAGAATTAATATATGTTATAATCAAAGTTTAGTTGTGGTTCAAAATTGGACAACTTCATATTATTTGGTTGGACTAAATAAACGATTTGATTTAAATTTGGTTGCTGCTCAAGAGCTGGAGTTTTTCATGTTATTCTGTGATGGTGAAGTACATTGCAATGACTTGTATTTCTCAAAAAGAAAGGAAAGACAAAACTGTTGATGAATGACTCGGAATTTATAGTTTGTGTTCTATAATTCGAACTACTTCGTTTGCCAAATATATGAACTATATTGCAAGGTAAGATCTTAAGGAGAGTTGAAAATGATTAAAAATATTGGCTGGACTGATTTGATTCGGAATGGTTGCTTACGATGAGGACTAAATTGAATAGTTGTGGAAATATTGTATTTTGATATAAGTATTAAATATGATCTGTCCTGAAATATGGGATATTTTCTTTACGTATATGTATTGATGGATAATAGATGAATTAATGGTATTAATTTGGAGAATTGTTTATAAAGGAAATTGAAACAATGATGATTTAAAGATATCGATATTAAGTCCATAAATGTGAATCTATTATGTAATGATTAAATTATTTCAATTATAATATAAAGAGATGTATATGGTATAAATATAGTAGATTGATCGATAAGAAGTAAATGGAATCGTATTCTTAGTTGACTTATTATGAAATGAAACTTTCTATACTAAATTGCATTTGTTCCTGTTGTTAAGTTAGGCATACATATTTTATAATTCTTCAAATGTTAGATATAGAGATACCACTAGGTTATACTCAACGTATGGTTTTGTTTCCCATACGTAGGTTAGGTACTTAGCGATTCGATCATTGATTCAGAATCCAGCATAAATCTCAAACTCAAGTATAGAGGTGATTTCTTTCTAGTCTTAGCATGTACGTAGGATGTCAAATGGTTATATTACAAATTGTGAGTATTTTGTTAGCATTCTGGAAATTAATGAATTGCACATTGTATTTGATTATATATGAATAAATTGATATTTAATAGATATTTGGACTATGAAACAAAATCAAATGTATTGTTTTTTCTTGTAGCACCTTATAGCTTGGGTTTGATGATCGGACCGGGGATGGGGTGTTACACCCTTAGAGGACGAGGGACTCATAGCTAATTTTGCCTTAGGTTTCTCCTGACCAGTTTGCTACCATTCAGCATCAACTTATAGGATTGTAATTCCTTCATGAGCTGAGTCAAGGTAAGTGCCTTATTCCTTAAGTTGTAAGTGACCCTAAAAGTAGCAAACTCCTTGGTTAAGGATTTGAACACTATTTCAATTTGTGAGTTCACGTCTAGTTCAACCCCATTGTCTTCCGCTTCCACAAAGAATCCCATAAGTTTAAGCATATGTTCTTTGACCGGAGTGCCAATTTTCTGTTAAGAATTCATCAAATTTGTAATAGCAGATTATCGAGCCAATGTGACTTGGCCTCTGAGTAAATCCTCCAAATTTGTAATGATCTCTTTGGCAGTACAGAAATTCTCATATTGCTTTTGCAACACACTACTCATGCTCGCTAACATATAACAGTGAGCAATCAAGTTAGAATCCCTCTATCAATTTCTCGCTTTGGGTGAGCTTCAAGAGGGCGTGTTTCATTAGGAATGAATTTGTGTTTCTCACAGCTAAGAACTATCAGCAAGATTTATTTCCACTATCCTCAAGCTCATGTTTGCCAAGTGTGGGCTCGCTTAGAATCATAAAATTTTTTAGAAAAATTACAAGTGGGGTAATTTTACAATTTCTCTAAACTTTTGGGTCAAGTTGTAAATCAGAAAAATATCTCTATAAATTTTCTGGAATAATCTCTTCAAAGAATTTTCTCTTTACAACTTTCTCTTGAATTCAAGTGTGTGTAAATAATGACCCAAGACTCTCTTTATATAGGGAGAGTTTAGAGAGTTCAATTATGGTTAAATTTAATCACTTTAATATTAAATTAATATAATATTTATCAAGATAAATATAATATTAAATCTTATTAAAATAATAGAATGTTTATCTATAAGATAAACATTAAATTACATTAAATATTAAGATAATCACTTTAATATTAAATTAATAAAATACTATACAGATAACTATTAAAAATAAATTTAATATTAAACTATTAAAATAATATTATTTTTAGAATAATTAATCTGAAATCAAATTCTCTAGTAGAGTCCTAATAGGAGTGTAACTCTTCCATTTCTCAACCACCGAAAATCAACCGTCACCGGCCACCAGGATGCTACCGTCTCAGCCACCGGCACGCCGTGTCCGGTGGTGCAGGTGTGACTCCTTCACGGAACCCTGAGTCGGTTCGTTCCAGGTCAATGACGACTCGATCGATCCAGTTTAGCCACCGGTTGGACCGTCGGCCCGGTTTCTCATACCGAGCTCGGTTCGACCAGTTTTTGGGTCTTGGACTTGATTTTGGGCTTTCGAACCCAATTTTCGATCTTAGATCCAATTTTCAAGTTCAATTACCCATTGGGCCAATTGTCTTACTTGAAAATTAACTTCCAAAAATATCATATTAATTTTAATTAATTTGATTAATTTAATTTTACTTGATCAAAATTAATTTTTCCAAAAATCACTTAGATTTTCCAAATTAATTTTTCAAGAAAATTCTTTAATTAAATTTTCTAGGTGAACAATTCTTATGACCACCTAATTTAATTCCAAATCGAATAAATCAACTCAATTAAATTATTTCCAAAATTGTAGAATTTACTTCTGATTCAAATGTAGCCCGATCGAGCTTTTGTTGAGCTAGTGGAGGAACCAATCAGAAATATACAATTCGGCTCTAGTGATTGCAATTATGTCCAAAAGCATCTTTCCGATAATTCACAATTACTTAATCATGGAGTCAGTCACAAGAAGTACCATGATTGAAAACTCCTTATTGTATACTCTTCATGAAAGCAATTCATCCTGCTGGTTTGTCCAATGACCTCGTCATATGTGTGTTACCCTCATATGATATCCTTGATTTCTTTGAGTTAAACCCATTCACTCAATACAATCATACTTTATCTCATTGTCATTATTGTGTCTTCTTTATGATTAATATGATCACTGCTAATAAATGACTATTACAAATTGCTCGTTTGAGAACTAGCAACCCGTAGCCACATTTCATATTTATCAATCCACACAATGCCAATGAGAGTATATCATTAACTCTTTAATTGAGCTATGAATTCCACTGTTGCTGGTAAAGCCATGCCATACACAAGTCATGTACCCAACATACTGGCTATGGGATCGATCATCTTTAGAGCATAAACCTCTACTTACATCAAAGCATATGAGTTGCATACGCATGGTCAGTGACTAACTCAGGATTTAGGTAAATCACACCATGAAAGTCACAAGTGAATTAATTCACAAATCGATTTAGAATTAATTCATCTTGGGTCCAGTCCAATGTATCATTCTACCAATGAATGATAACATGTTAATTTGCATGGTTTCTTGTGTTTAATTCGGTTTATTTCTGAATCAATCCCTACTAAATTCTATCTCCTACTTCAATTTGGAATTGAATTACTCTCCTTTTTCTCTTTCAAATTGGCATGAAGCATTCTGCTAATTTCAATTGCAATTGTCTTGTTTTTACTAAATTGGCTAATTGCTTTCCAAGTGCTTTTCTTTCCCATTCTTCACCACCTTTGTCAAATTACTTTCCAAGTTCACAAAGCATGAACAATTTCATGCTTAACTAAATTCCATCTTAGCTTTAGGCCGGTGTCCTTTTCGGTCGAGAATCATGAGATTCGCAAGCGGTATTCATTTTTTTCCTAAGTATCGGGATAGACCAATCATCCCTTAAAGTCAAACTCAATTTCAAGGCAAAGTGCACGTTGGGTTAGAGTCATCTTTACTGACAGTTGGAGATTCGAGTCGGCCGTGCTGTATTCGAATTTCTGAGAACAAATCAAGGAAGAATTGATCGGGTTTAAACAACCCACGCGGTTGAGACTGTTGATTTTAGTTGGGTTCTTCAGAACGCAAGGCTATCGGAATCTTCAATCGGGAACACGTGTATCTCGGTTAGATAATATGTAAGGGTTGGTTTGTAGAACATATTGGGACCAACTACGAGAGGAAGAATTGGTGGTTAGGACGTTCTTAATCGCTATAACCAGCTTATCATTTGGAGGAGAAGATCAATTTTTGACGATCGATTCTTAACACGGAATTTACCGAGTCTAAGGCTAAGGCTTATTTTATCTGTTTACACAAGTCTAAATTTATCTCCAATTTGCATTTATTTTCAATATTAATCAATCATTTATTTAAGCTGATTAGATTATTTACTCTCTTAAACATTCTCAAACTCCCCCGATTTAATTGTTTTTTTTTGTTGCAGGTACGTTTGGAGTCGTGGGCACGACTCTTGACACGACCCTTGATGCGACAAATATTCTGTTCATAAGTGAACAGAGAAGTTGATTACGATATCCAATCCATGTGGATTCGACCCTACTACCACTATTTACTACGATTTATAGTTAATTTAGTAGGAATTATTTTTGGTGGTTTTGATGCCCATCAAATTTTGGCGCCGTTGCCGGGGATTGGAGATATTTTTCTAATTTTTGTTTGTTTACCTTATGACCAGATCAGAACCGGGAACTCTAGAGTTTGAACCAGAAATCGAGAAATTGGCCCGACAACTGTGGAACGAAGCCATTCAACATGGTAAACGACAAAAGCTCGAATTTGAAACTGTAACACCCCAAACCCGGCCCAAACGCTACGACCAGATCTGGCATGCTACAGGTTGAATGTTAAAGTTCAAATTCTTTGCTTACTTTGAAAAACATAGATTTGGAAAAAAATAACTTTCCGGTAGCACATTGTGTTGGAAACTTTGCTTGTGGGTTTTGGAAATCTCAGTCCGTGTTAACCAAGTAGTCATTAAGTGTGTGATTTTCGAAGGAAACCTTAGCTTTTGCGTTGAACATGTTTGGAAAACCCATTTTCATTTCTCCATATAATTAATTCTTTGAAATTATAAGTTTATAATCCATGAACATGAACAACGATAAACCGAAAATTTAAGCTAAGAGGCCTTATTACATGCTAACGAAAATAACCCGAAATAAAGAAAACAAAGGGAAACCAGAAATAAGTTCACTTAAATAAAAGACTTTATGGCCCCTCGAGTCCGCCTCGGCGCCCATATCCAGGATCTACTGCTCACCTGAAAGGTTAAGAAAAATAAAGGGTGAGTCACCAAGACTCAGTGTGTAAATCCCTGAATAACATAAACGGCTTGAGGCCCATAAACACATTTTGGGCCTTAGCCCACAAAAAAACAACAGAACAACTACATGCTGAATGACCCAACCCAACCTAAAATTCCATCCTCTACACGCCAACCCTTACCAGCCATCACACCACGGGGATTCCTACAATCAACCCACCAACCGCTACGCGCTAATTTGACAACCATGCTGTCGATCATATTATTCAGGAACCAGATTAACGTGGCATAGCCACCGATCACTATTGTGACCTAAATATGCATATCGTGGTTTAACCACCGATCACTAAGTGACCTATTAACATGCTCTTCCCCTTCATCATATCAATCTCGTGCCCCATGCATACACACATGCCATAACAAAAGTAGTATACCATTCACAGAGCAACAGGTTAACACATACATCGATACTCATAGAGAAAATACTATGTTTACGTACCTGGCATCCTTAGCCTAACCCCTACGGGTTATTCGACTGTCCACACAGCCTTTTTCCGGCTTTTCAGCCCATAACAGGTATAATACAGCAAAACTTATGTGATAAAGATCTACACACCTGATTACAGTCAAGATGATACTTTCTATGTCGACACTATCAGTAGCCGATACGACTGCTAACTGCCTATGGTTTTGCTCCGAAGCCGGTCCACAACCCGGTGGCCAATCCCGAACCGCTGACACTGCTCGTTCCTTAAACTTAGGGATTGGGTTTACAGATCCAATCCCCTCCTTCGCCTGATCGACATTTGATTCCATCAAAAGACCTTATCAGTTGCCACCATCACAACATATGGTTGTTAATCCATAACATAGGGTTAAGATCACAAATACGATATACGAACCTAACGAAAATTTAAAGAGAACCCCTTACCTTGAAATCCCGAAAAGAGGTATGGGACTCAGAGACTAACAGTTTCCAGCTTTTGGGATCTAGATGATTCGATCTACTTTGATTCCCGAAATGTCGCCCCAAGATGAGAACACAAGAACAGTCAAGACGTTACTCAAAAGACAACCTTGCCACGCTCACTAGCCTTTCGGCTTTGGCCTCCAAAAACCAAAAGAGAAAGGAAACAGAAGAAATCGGCACTTACCTTAACACCAACAGAATCGGCTACTCCTAACAGGTTTCGGCTTCTGTGAAAATCAAAAGAAAGATGGTGCACAGGGATCTAGGGAGTTTCGGCTTAATGAAGAAATCGGCAAATAGAAAAAGAAAAGAACAATGAACATTCGGCTTATAGGAAAAGAATGGAGAAGAGAATTGAAATTAAGGGTTTCGGCTTTTTGAGAAAGAAACGATTGAGAAGAGAGGAGTAGAATGGAAGGAAAAGAAGCAATAGAAACGGTAAAGAAAAGAAGATTTCGGCAGACTAGAGGTAGGTTCGGCTTTAGCAGAATAATGAGAAAAGAGAATGGGAGAATAAAGATCCAAATGCTGAAAATGAAGAGATATTCCCCTCACTTAAACACAATTTCGGCACTCACTACACAAAAGCCGAAAATGCCTATTTTGAAACTCAAAAACTCATCCTATCAATAGGGAAATTTCGGCACCCCTTAGCCACATCAAAACCGATTCCCTCCTCCCTCAAAGAGTTGGAAATTCAGCCACCTCCTTGCTCCCTAGATAACTCCTAACCTTTCTCCCTTATCTTTATCTGATCACACCTCCACATGTGGCCTAGATAACACCACCTCTTCCCCCCTTTATTCGCCACATTATCAGCCATATTATCCACATTATCCATTCAATTAATCTCCCTAATTTCAAGCATTCTAGTCGTCCCAACTCTGCTCCCCTTTAACACCAAAAATAATTAAAATAAAAAGGGTATCATGCGACTCGAACCTTGAACCTCCTTATCTGCTTAACACGCCACCTCATAGCCCCTAAATAACGCCATTGACCACTGGGCCACAAGCCCATTTTTGTGTCTTAACTCACAGATAATATCTTTTAAGCCCTATCCCACCTGGCTCTCCCCTAGAGTGCCCAAACAGAAAATTTTAACTAAGGCCTCGGCCCAACTCTGAGCCCAATCTGAACCCCTTAAACACTCTAATTAACACATTAAGCATAACAACACATAAAATGCAAAGCCCCACCAATTCAGGATGTTACAGTTCTACCCCCTTAAAGAAATTTCGGCCTCGAAATTACCTGATCAGAATAGATGTGGGTACTGCTCCCGTATCGCCTCCTCTGGTTCCCATGTAGCCTCCTCAAAACCGTGATTCCGCCATAGAACCTTAACCAATGAAATCGTCTTCCTTCGCAATACTTGGACATCACGATCCAAGATTTCCACTGGTTCCCCTTCAAAGGATAGGTCGGGTCTTACTTCGATTTCTTCCACTAGCACCACATGGGATGGATCCAAACGATATCGTCTTAACATAGAGACATGAAACACATTGTGAATCTGACTTAACTCTAAAGGTAGCTCAAGCTGATAGGCTACCGGTCCCACTCGTTTCACCACCCGGTACGGTCCGATGAATCTGGGACTTAATTTACCTTTCCGTCCAAACCTTAATACTTTCTTCCATGGCGACACCTTCAAGAAAACCCTGTCTCCCACTGTAAATTCTATGTCCTTACGCTTCGGGTTAGCATAGGACTTCTATCTGTCCGATGCTTCCTTTAATCGAGCCCGAATTAACTCAACCTTCTCCTCTGTCTCGGTAACCAATTCTGGACCCAAAATCCGACGTTCCCCTAATTCCGTCCAATAGGTAGGAGTACGACACTTCCGCCCGTACAATGCTTCATATGGCACCATCTGAATACTAGACTGGTAGCTATTGTTGTACGCAAACTCCGCCAACGGCAAGAACTCTTCCCAACTACCCCTGAAATCAATGACACAACCCCTTAGCATGTCCTCTAAGATCTGAATTACCCGCTCAGACTGACCATCGGTCTGAGGATGTAACACTGTACTGAAATCCAACTTCATACCCAACGCTTGATGCAACGCCTTCCAAAATCGTGATGTGAATCTAGGGTCCCTGTCCGATATGATTGATACTGGTACTCCATGTAGTCTCACCACCTCCGCTATATATAGCTTAGCCAACTTCTACAGAGAGTAATCGACACGTACTGGTATGAAATGAGCAGACTTTCTCAAGCGGTCAACAATCACCCAAACTGAATCTTTCTTAGTAGGTGTGAGAGGTAGCCCACTAACAAATTCCATAGTGATCCTTTCCCATTTCCACTGTGGAATCTTCACCGGCTGCAATAACCCTGTTGGTAACTGATGCTCCGCCTTTACCTGCAGACAGGTCAAACACTTACTCACAAATTCAGTCACCTCCCGCTTCAGGCTTGGCCACCAAAACTGTTCTCACAAATCCCGATACATCTTACTCCTTCCAGGGTGCATAGCGTATGGACTACTATGCGCTTCCAACAAAATCTTACGCCTCAACTCAGGATCTTTCGGCATGCAAATTCTTCCTCGAAAACATAATAGCCCTTCCTCATTCACACTGAATTCTATTGATCCATCACTTGATCCTACCTGAAACTTCCCTTTTAGCAACTCATCGGTTTGCTGCCTCTCCTTAACCTGACTGACCCAAGAGGGTTTCACTTGAAGTTCAGCTAATAAACTCCCATCATCGTATAAACTAAGGTGAGCAAACATTGCTCTCAAATTAGAGATTACTTTACGACTTAGAGCACCCGCTACCACGTTAGCTTTACCCGGATGGTACTCGATCGAGCAGTCATAATCCTTTAACAACTCGATCCACCTTATTTGCCTTAGATTCAACTCCTTCTGGGTTAAAAGGTATTTTAAGCTCTTATGATCGGTATAAATGACGGATTTCTCCCCGTACAGATAATGTCTCCAAATCTTCAAAGCAAAAACCACTGCCGCCAATTCCAAATCATGCGTGAGATAATTCGATTCGTGTGGTCTTAACTGTCGAGATGCATACGCAACAACCTTTCCATCTTGCATCAATACGCATCCTAATCCCGTGTGTGAAGCATCATAATAAATCACGAACTCCTTTCCAGCCTCCGGCTGAATCAACACCGAAGCCTCTGTCAAGATCCTTTTTAACCTCTCGAAACTCTCTTGCTGCTTATCAGACCAAACAAACGGAACCCCTTTCTGCAACAACTTAGTCAACGGTGCCGCGATCAATGAAAATCCTTCAACAAACCTTCTGTAATACCCGGCCAAACCAAGAAAACTCTAAATGTCTGCTACCGACTTAGGCGGCTTCCAATCCAACACGGCTTCAATCTTCCGGGGATCGACTCTTATCCCTTCTGCCGACACCACGTGGCCTAGAAAAGTAACTTTACTTAGCCAAAATTCGTACTTACTGAATTTGGCATAGAGCTGCTTCTCCCTCAGAATCTGCAGAACCACCCGAAGATGTGAATCATGCTCATCCTTTGATCTTGAATAAACCAGGATGTCATCTATAAATACCACGACAAACCGATCCAAGTAGGGTTGGAACACTCGGTTCATCATGTCCATAAACACCGCTGGCGCGTTGGTCCACCCAAATGGCATCACCATGAATTTGTAGTGACCATAGCGAGTTCTGAAAGCCGTCTTATGAATATCTGCCTCCTTGACCTTAAGCTGATGGTACCCTGATCTCAGATCTACCTTTGAGAAGACTGAAGCCCCCTTCAACTGATCGAACAAGTCATCGATCCTCGGCAACGGGTATTTATTCTTGATTGTCAACTTATTCAACTGGCGATAGTCAATGCACATACTCATTGATCCATCCTTCTTCTTAACGAATAACACTGGCGCTCCCCAAGGCGACACACTTGGTCAAATAAACCCTCTATCCAGCAACTCTTGGATCTGTGCCTTTAATTCCACCAACTCCTTCGGTGCCATTCTGTATGGAGCGATAGATATTGGTGCTGCTCCCGGAAGAAGATCAATACCAAACTCCACTTCACGGTCCGGAGGTAATCCCGGAAGCTCTTCTGGGAAAACATCAGGAAATTCCTTCACCGTCCTAACATCCCCGACAGTTAGTTCCTTGGCTTCCAGAGACCGAACAAACATTAGAATTGCCTCGCATCCTTTCCTCACCATCCTTTCCACTCTTAAGGCAGACACCAAATTTGACAAACAGTTCCCCCTTTCACCTATCATCAACACTTCGCCACCCTCGGGAGTTTTTAACACCATACGCTTGGCTGCACAATCTACACTAGCTTGATACCTCACCAGCCAGTCCATGCCTAAGATTAAATCAAACTCCCCAGACGGTAATTCCATCAGATCAGTCAAGAAAACTATTCCCTGAACTTCTAAAGGTACCTCTCGATAAAGCTTATTTACCACCACAGAGTGTCCTAATGGGCTAATTACAGTCATCTCCCTAGAGGTAACCTCAGAATCTACGCTTAAAGTTCTAGACACCCTACTAGCAACATATGAATGCGTCGACCCAATATCAATCAATGCAGTGTAAGGCAAACCAAAAATTAAAAATGTATCGGTTATGACATCCGGTGCGTCAGCCTCCTCTCGATGCCTGGCAGCATAGACCAACCTCGGCTGTCTCGCCTCCGTGTTTTCTGCCCCTCTGCTGGTGCTCCACGGCCCCGACTGGAACCGTTACCACCCCTGGCTGGACCACGACCCTTCTGCGGCTGCTGACCTCCTCTACCCGGCTGAGCATACCCGTGACCTGCGGGCCCTGCACCGTCCCGTGGCTGTGGACAATCTCTAATCTGATGGTCTGTAGATCCAGACCTGAAACACTTCCCATTGCTCGACCAATACTCACCTGAATGGAATTTACCACATCGAGCACACCTCTATGTCTGGCTAGCAGCAGCAGGTCTCTCAACCTGACTCGGCCCCTCTGACCTAGGTCTTTTCTGAGTACGCCCAGCTGCCTCGGACGATCCAAAATTCCTCTTACTTCTACCCCTATCTCTATCCCGATTCAGTTTCTCTGTCTGCTTTACCTCCTCAGCTATCTTAGCTTTTTCCACAAGCACAGCAAATTCCCTCTCCCGCTGTGGAGCTATCAATACACGCAGCTCATCCCTCAGACCATCTTTAAATCGAACACAACGTTCATGGTCTGTGGCCACCATCCCTCGAGCATAACGGCTAAGGCGTAAGAATTCCGCGTTATACGCAGCCACTGACCTACTTCCCTAAACCAGATTCAGAAATGCTCTGCGCTGCACATCCACATAACTCGACCCGATGTATTTACTCTGAAACGCCATTCTGAAGAAATTCCAGGTGATACAGTCAGCCACCGTACCATCCTTAACCGTAAGCCACCATTGATAAGCTTCGTCCCGCAGGAGAGATACAACCCCTTTCAATTTTTCCTCTTCCGTGAAATCCAGATCATCCATTATACGCTCAACCGCCTCCAACCAATACTCAGCTGTACTCGGGGCTATACCAAAAATTCCCCTAAACATTTTTGCCTCATTGGCCCTAAGTCGCTCCGACACAGATTCCCGAGCTCCTGTACCCATGCCTGTCCCAGCAACTCTCTCTAAAACCCGTAACATCGCCTGAGATGCCGCATCATCTCCTGCCATCTGGTCCTGAAATTCCACATCCGCAGCTGGTGGAACTGGCATCCCATCTCCTGACCCATGGCCAGATCCTACTGGTTCTGACACGGCCATCCTGCCCCTACCACGACCACGCGCCGGACGTCCTCGACCCCTAGTACTCATACTACCGATTCACTTTTATCTGTTTAGAAGTTTTATTAATCAATACTTTCTTCCACTAATTAATAACGATCAATCTTATGAAAAGTAGTTTCAATAGTAGTTCTCGCGAGTTCGAAATTACATATACCGAGTTTAGTCTTAAGTCTGTATCTCCTAGTTCTAAGAATCACATACATTCAACACCCACATGCATTCTAACAGAACATCACATAAATGCATCAAACATACGAGTAACATCCATAAACTCACCTTCGTCACACAAGGGTATTTTCGTCATTTCACTACCCAGGGGTATTTTCGTAATTCTACCCTACAGGGGCATTTTTGTAATTTCACAAAATAGGTCTTGGTAAATTTTTTTCGAAATAGCGGCTATTTTGGTATTTTTGCAACGCAGGGGTATTTTGAAATTTTTTTCAAATCGGGGGTATTTTGGTAATTTCATAGATTTCGATAATTTCGTAAACCGGGGTATTTTGGTAATTTTGTAAATCTGGGGTATTTCGGGTAAATTTGCAAAACATGGATATTTTGGTAATTTACAAAACTAAGGGTATTTGGCCCCTTTCGGGTTTTAGTTATGGTTTCGGCTCATCAACAAGTCCTCGAGGCTAAGGTGAATAGTCACTACGCACCAGGTTGGATTCCAGCGAAGAGGAGGTGGGCCACTAGGACCGCTTAAGTACCAAGCTCTCCCTGGATCCAATCCTAGACATGCATATGCCTGTTGCCACACCCTAACCCAGCAACTTGTTCACGGACATGTTTAGTTAGATTAAGTCTTATGAATTTAAAGAGTTGTTTAAACTAGGCCTAAGGTCCATTAATTCTTAACATACTAATCTACGTCCCCATAGAGTCCATCAAACCCAACATGCATGCCTCAACAAGAGTTAGAATACTTACCTGCGTGGATCAGGTGCTGGTAGACTCGAAGGCCATATCTCAACCAAAGCATTTTCACCAATTTTATAAACTACTACTGGACCCATCTCACAGCCCGAGTTTTGCAACCGAGCTCTGATAACAAAATGTAACACCCCAAACCTGGCCCAAACACTACGACCAGATCTGGCATGCTACAGGTTGAATGTTAAAGTTCAAATTCTCTGCTTACTTTGAAAAACATAGATTTGGAAAAAAATAACTTTTCGGTAGCACATTGTGTTGGAAACTTTGCTTGTGGGTTTTGGAAATCCCAGTCCGTGTTAACCAAATAGTCATTAAGTGTGTGATTTTCGAAGGAAACCTTAGCTTTTGCGTTGAACGTGTTTGGAAAACCCATTTTCATTTCTCCATATAATTAAGTCTTTGAAATTATAAGTTTAAAATCCATGAACATGAACAACGATAAATCGAAAATTTAAGCTAAGAGGCCTTATTACATGCTAACGAAAATAACCCGAAATAAAGAAAACAAAGGGAAACCAGAAATAAGTTCACTTAAATAAAAGACTTTATGGCCCCTCGAGTCTGCCTCGGCTCCCATATCCAGGATCTACTGCTCACCTGAAAGGTTAAGAAAAATAAAGGGTGAGTCACCAAGACTCAGTGTGTAAATCCCTGAATCACATAAACGGCTTGAGGCCCATAAACACATTCTGGGCCTTGGCCCACAAAAAAAACAACAGAACAGGTACATGCTGAATGACCCAACCCAACCTAAAATTCTATCCTCTACACGCCAACCCTTACCAGCCATCGCACCACGGGGATTCCTACAATCAACCCACCAACCGCTACGCGCTAATTTGACAGCCATGCTGTCGATCATATTATTCAGGAACCAGATTAACGTGGCATAGCCACCGATCACTATTGTGACCTAAATATGCATATCGTGGTTTAACCATCGATCACTAAGTGACCTATTAACATGCTCTTCCCCTTCATCATATCAATCTCGTGCCCCATGTATACACACATGCCATAACAAAAGTAGTATACCATTCACAGAGTAACAGGTTAACACATACATCGATACACATAGAGAAAATACTATGTTTACGTACCTGGCATCCCTAGCCTAACCCCTACGGGTTATTCGACTGTCCACACAGCCTTTTTTCAGCTTTTCAGCCCATAACAGGTATAATACAGCAAAACTTATGTGATAAAGATCTACACACCTGATTACAGTTAAGATGATACTTTCTATGTCGACACTATCAGTAGCCGATACGACTGCTAACTACCTATGGTTTTGTTTCGAAGTCGGTCTACAACCCGGTGGCCAATCCCGAACTGCTGACACCACTCGTTTCTTAAACTTAGGGATTGGGTTTACAGATCCAATCCCCTCCTTCGCCTGATCGACATTTGATTCCATCAAAAGACCTTATCAGTTGCTACCATCACAACATATGGTTGTTAATCCATAACATAGGGTTAAGATCACAAATACGATAAATGAACCTAACGAAAATCTAAAGAGAACCCCTTACCTTGAAATCCCGAAAAGAGGTATGGGACTCAGAGACTAACATTTTCGGCTTTTGGGATATAGATGATTCGATCTACTTTCATTCCCGAAATGTCACCCCAAGATGAGAACACAAGAACAGTCAAGACGTTACTCAAAAGACAACCTTGCCACGCTCACTAGCCTTTCAGCTTTGGCCTCCAAAAACTGAAAGAGAAAGGAAACAGAAGAAATCGGCACTTACCTTAACACCAACAGAATCGGCTACTCCTAACAGGTTTCGGCTTCTGCGAAAATCAAAAGAAAGATGGTGCATAGGGATCTAGGGAGTTTCAGCTTAATGAAGAAATCGGCAAATAGAAAAAGAAAAGAACAATGAACATTCGGCTTATAGGAAAAGAATGGAGAAGAGAATTGAAATTAAGGGTTTCGGCTTTTTGAGAAAGAAACGATTGAGAATAGAGGAGTAGAATGGAAGGAAAAGAAGCAATAGAAACGGTAAAGAAAAGAGGATTTCGGCAGAGTAGAGGTAGGTTCGGCTTTAGCAGAATAATGAGAAAAGAGAATGGGAGAATAAAGACCCAAATGCCGAAAATGAAGAGATATTCCCCTCACTTAAACACAATTTCGGCACTTACTACACAAAAGTCGAAAATGCCTATTTTGAAACTCAAAAACTCATCCTATCAACAGGGAAATTTCGGCACCCCTTAGCCACATCAAAACCGATTCCCTCCTCCCTCAAAGAGTTGGAAATTCGGGCACCTCCTTGCTCTCTAGATAACTCCTAACCTTTCTCCCTTATCTTTATCTGATCACAACTCCACAAGTGGCCTAGATAACACCACCTGTAACACCCCAAACCCGGCCCATACGTTTCGACCAGATCTGGTATGCTACGGGTTGAACGTTAAAATCTTTTGCTAAGTTGGTTTTAGAAAACCATAAGTTATTAGGCAATATTTGAATAAATAAGTGACATTTGAAAAGAAACCTTGTATTATTATTATTTGGTATAAATAAACCCCTAACATAAATTCATAAGTTGCAAATATTAAAAAAAACTACTTAGGTGAATATAAACTATAGTGCCTTATTACCTAAATATTCCCAAAACAAAACTTAAAGGAAAACCGAAAATAATCTATAGAAATAAAAACTTGAAGGCCCCTCGAGTCTGTCTCGGCTCCCATGTCCACGATCTACTTCTCATCTGAAAAGTTAGGGAAAAATAATAGGGTGAGTCACCAAGACTCAGTGTGTAAATCTCGAAAACACATAAAAGGCTTGGGCCCACAAACACATTATGAGCCCTGGCCCATACACAATGGCAACAATCATAATCACATGACAGATAATAAATGATGCAAAGCCCAACCCATCCTAGACTTCCATCCTCTACACACCAACTCGTACCAACCATCACACCTTGGGGATTTCTACAATCAACCCACCAACCGCTACACACCATATCTACAGTCATACTGCCTACTCCTTATCAATCAGGAATTTTAACGTGGGTTTTCTACCACCGATCACCAAGTGACCTAACATTTCATTTCGTGGGTTTTCTACCACCGATCACCATGTGATCTAACATTTCATTAGGTGGGTTTTCTACCACTGATCACTATGTGATCTAACATTTCATTAGGTGGGTTTTCTACCACCGATCACCATGTGATCTAACATTTCATTAGATGGGGTTTCTACCACCGATCACCATGTGACCAATCATGCTCTTCCTCTTTTCATACCAAACCCATCCCATGCATACATTCATGCAAAATCAAACAATCTACTACATAAGAGATTACAGTCTTTCTCATACACGATACACATAGAGAAGTTCTATGATTACGTACTTGGCATTCCTTGCCTAACCCTTTTTGGGTTTCATTCGACTGTCCACACAGCCACTTTACGGCTTTTTAGCCCATAACATAAACATACATATATTCATACAGATTATTAGTGTGTTAGAGATCTACACACGACTGTTCATACAGCCTCATTTTCTGGCTTTTCAGCCCCTAACAGGTATAATCCAAAATAAAACTTATGTGATAAGGATCTACACACCTGATTACCAATAAAACGATGCTTTCTATGTCGACGCTATCCGTAGTCGACACAACTGCTATCTTTCTAAGGTGTTGTTCAGAAGCCGATCCACAACCAAGTGGCCAATCTCGAACGACGGATACCGCTTGTTTCTTAAACTTAGGGATTCTCTCCTTTGCCTGATCCATATTTAATTCCATCACAAGTCCTTATCAGAACTACTATCACAATATTTGATCGTTAATCCTCATCATAAAGTTAGGATCTTACATATAATGAATGAATCTAGTAAAAATCTAGGGAAAATCTTCTTACCTTAAAATCTCGAAATTGGAGACTAACGTTTTTCGGCTTTTAGATCTAATCGACCAAGCTTTCTTCAAATCCCGGAATGCCGCCCAACATAGAATCATTAAACTATTAGCTTTTCGGCTTTTGCCTTTAAAAAACCGGAATAGAATATGAGCAACTAGTAGAATTCTACACTTACCTTAACACAGGGATTTCGGCTAGCACTAGAGAGGAGATTCGGCAATGCCAGAGAAAAGATTTAAATGCCGAAATAGATAGAACTAATTCTCAAATAGGATAAATAAAGAAAAACTATGGAGATTTTGGCTTTTTAGAGAAATCGGCTCAAGGGGAAAAAGAATAGAGAAGAGGTTTCAGCTTTTGAAGAAATTGAAGAAACGAAAATTGGAGAGGGAGAGGCTAAGGAATTTGGCACAAAGAAAGAAGAGAGAATTAGGGTTTTAATTGCCAGAATCAAGGAGCTATCCCCCCTATTTATAGAAATTTCGGCACCTCTTGTATAAAACTGAAAATGCCCTTCCAAATTAATTAAAATTCAAGCTAAATGAAAGGGAAAATTCGGCACCCCTTTGCCATGCAGTAGCCGATTTCTTTACTCCTCTAAGTGGTGGATTTTCGGCCATTACCTTCCTTGTAGATAGGCTCCTATCTTTTCTCCTTTTTATCTTCTAAATTATCAATTATAAAATCCATATAAATCCTCCTATTTTTGAGCCTTGTAGCCGTCCACCTCATTAAACCCTAATGCCAAAATTTAACTCACTTACATTAAAAGATTTGGGCTACATGAAACTTAAATTTTGGGCCCTTAACTCCTTATGTGTGGCGTCACTCCTTGCTCCATTTTAAGTGCCGAAAATGGCCCAAAAACATAGGCTCCTTGTGGCCAAAACTTGGGCCTCTTTAATTGTTAATGGCGCCACCTTCTAATTCCCTTACAGTGCCACCTATTGTTGGGCCACAAGCCCACGTTTGTATTTTTAACATAATTACCACCTTTTAACTCTATAATGCCCAATCTAATAATTTAACCAAAGCCTTTGCCTAATCCTGAGCCCAATTTGGACCCCTATCACTTAATTTAACATATTAAACCTATCCCTACACTAAATGCATAGGCCTATAAATTTAGGATGTTACACCACCTCTTCCCCCCTTTATTCGCCACATTATCAGCCATATTATCCACATTATCCATTCAATTAATCTCCCTAATTTCAAGCATTCTAGCCGTCCCAACTCTGCTCCCCTTTAACACCAAAAATAATTAAAATAAAAAGGGTATCATGCGACTCGAACCTTGAACATCTTTAACTGCTTAGCACGCCACCTCATAGCCCCTAAATAACGCCACTGACCACTGGGCCACAAGCCCATTTTTGTGTCTTAACTCACAGATAATATCTTTTAAACCCTATCCCACCTGGCTCTCCCCTAGAGTGCCCAAACAAAAAATTTTAACTAAGGCCTCGGCCCAACCCTGAGCCCAATCTGAACCCCTTAAACACTCTAATTAACACATTAAGCATAACAACACATTAAATGCAAAGCCCCACCAATTCAGGATGTTACAGAAACCATATCATACACCAAGGAAATTTTCTCGTTTGACGAACCCAACGAGATGGCTGAACAGATGATACATCAACTTGCTGCGGCACCAGATGAACAACAACCCTTATGTATAACCTATCCGATTGGAGGACGCCATTCGAGTTAAAGTCAGGTTTGATTCATTTATTACCCACTTTTCGTGGATTACAGAATGAGAATCCGCACACCCACCTTAAAGAATTCCATATGGTGTGCACAAGCATGAAGCCTCAGGGAGTAACAGAAGACCAAATCAAACTTTGTGCTTTTCCTTTCTCACTAGCCGACTCTGCTAGAGAGTGGCTATTTTATTTACCTCTGGGATCTGTCAACACATGGTCTAACGTGTCTCGTTTGTTTCTTGACAGATTCTTCCCTGCAGCTCGAACAGATGAACTAAAGAGGGACATTGTGGGAATCCGTCAAAAGGACGCTGAATCGCTCTATGATTACTGGGAGCGATACAAAAAGTTGTGTGCAAGTTGCCCACAACATGGACTGACTAAATAATCACTCTTTTAGTGTTTCTATAAGGGCTTAGTCCCGATGGAAATGAAGATGATAGATGCTGCAAGTGGGGGGCACTAGTCAATATGACTCTTCAAGGAGCACGAGAGTTGATTTCGACCATGGCTGCTAACTCTCAACAACTCTGACCGGCCACAGAACCCACAAGACGGGTTTATGGGTTAATTTCTCTATCTCTAGAAGATAAAATTGATAAGCTGACTAATGTTGTTCAAACTTTACTTACAGATAAAATGATCCCAGCACGGTTGTGTGAAATTTGCGCTAAACCAGACCATCCGACGGACTCCTGTCCGATTTTACATGAGGATTCAACAGAACAAGCAAATGCTGTCGGGAACTTTCCAGGACCGCCCTAGAGGTGATACGACCCCTACTCAAACTCGTATAATGTGGGGTGGAAAGATCACCCGAATTTAAGTTATGGGTGGAACCCTCGGTTCAATCAGCCTTACCAATAGAGGCTGCCCCCGAATCAACAATTACCGCCCCAAAAGTCATCTTTGGAAGCCATAGTGGAAAGGCTAGCCAATAGTACTGAGAATTTTTAACTAAAGACTGAAATGCATTTGCAGGAGTTAGATAAGCAAGTGAGCAAGCTTGCACTCACGGTTAGCTGTTTGGAATCCCAAGGTAAGCTGCCGTCCCAAATTGAGCATAATCCTCGACACAATGTAAGTGCTATGATGTTAAGAAGTGAGAAGGTAAGCTATCGTCCCAAATTCAGCCCGTACCTGGCATGAGTCGTGCCCACGACGCTGGTCTAGATGAGAAGAAACTTGACAAAGAGACTCCAGTAGAGTCAACACCACAAAAATCATTTGCAGTACAACCTTCGTTTCTTGGAAGACTTGTCCAATGCAAGAAGAAGCGAGAAGAGAAGGAGATCCTTAACACCTTTCGAAAGGTAGAAATCAACATACCTCTTCTCGATGTGATTAAAAAAATTCCACGGTATGCAAAATTCTTAAAATAATTATGCACAAGTAAGAGGAAGCTCATGGGCAATGAAAAGGTGAGTGTAAAAGAAAATTTCTCCGCCGTTTTACAAAGGAAAATACCACCTAAATATAAGGACCAAGGTATGTTTTCCATATCTTGTAAAATAGGTAGTGTAACGGCCCGATTTAGGGGCTAGTCGAAATAGTGATCTCGGGATCACTAATCCGAGATTAGAAAAAAATTATTTTCATGTTATATTATGAGTCAGAGCATGATAGCATATGTGCATGAAAATTTTGTTGTTTTAATTTTAACGATTTCATGTTTAATCGCGAAAAGGGACTAAATCGCATAAAGTGCGAAAGTTCCATTCTACAAGCTAAAGTACCAAATAGTTATAGACTGTTAATTGGATGCCTTTAAAAGGAAATTAGACCCCCAATAGTTGCTTGGTCGGCCATTGGCTAACCTAGGAGACAAAGATGGACGATGTTGGTCAAAGTTGGTGAAAGTTGGTGACCAATTTGACTAGTTTAATATTAGAATAAGGAAACAAAGATATCATCTTTCTCTCCATTTTCCTTCACCGAAAATAGCAAGAAAAATAGGGGCTGAAAGCTTCAAAAATTTCAGCACACTCTTCTCTTCACAAGTAAGTGATCTAGTGATCTTTTCTTGAAAATAGTTGTACTTTTGAGACCCCTAAAGCTTAAGCTTTCAAATGAGGGGACTAATGTGCAATATGGTGAAGAGTCTAGAGTTTTACCATGAGAGCTATCATTGTTATTTGCTGCATTTTTGTGGAAGAAATTGAGTCTTAGTTGTTAGATGAACAACTTTTGTGAAAAGTGTTGTCTTGAAAACACCTAATCGGACATTGATGAAAAGGTTACAAATTTGTAGTAATTATGTGAAATGTTGAGTTTTGATGATAGCTATAAGAGTATTAAATGTTCACCTAGACTCGTTGAAGGTAGAAATGTGATTAGAATTAATTTTCGAGCCTAGGGGCAAAATGGTCATTTTGCCAAAGTCTAAGGGCAAAATAGTAATTTTTCCTAAGCATGATTATTGAAATGCTTTTATTAATGTGGTGATTAAAATGAGCTAAATTGATATTATAGAGCAAGAAGAACCGAAAGTCCACCTCGATCGAGGAAAGAACAAAGTCTTGGACTAAACCAACGAGTTAGCTCATTTTGAAATCGAGGTAAGTTGTATGTGATTAATGCAATAATTATGTTAGCATAATTGAGAATGCTTGATATCCTAATGATGCATAATGCTCTATTAAATTGATGATAGATGAGATGTTGAAGTCCTAGTGGACCATATTAAATATGAAAATGCTATTATCGAGATATAAAGTGGATAAGGTCCCGTATAAGACCATGTCCGGGACATGGCCTCGGCACCGAGTTAAGATCCCATATAAGACCATATCTGGAATATGGCTTCGTTAATGAATATGGAAATAGTATAAGACCATATCCAGGATCTGACATCGATACTCGACGTGAAATTCCATATAAGACCATATCCGGGATATGGCATTGGCATTTAAAAGTGACTCTATGTAAGACCACCTCGAGAATGTGGCAATGGCTTCATATTTACATGAATGATAATGGACACGCATCTTTAACTATCCCTAATGATTAAAGGAATAAGTAGATGAGTATAGAAGTATAAATGAAAGTTTTATTGACGTCATGTGATTGAGTGAAAACAGGTACTCGTGAATGAGTCATGGAGAAACGATTACGAGGTATGGCACGGTATGTGCTAAATAAGGGCAATTGTAAGTAAGTATGGCAAGGAGCCTATGACTTGTGTATGGTTAGTTAATGCCATGGATGGATTATATTATGAGCTTATTATGGCTATTTAATTCCATGCAAACTTACTAAGCTTTATGCTCACCCCTTTCATTGCCCTTTCTCCTTGTAGTATTGCCAAGATAACTCGGGGATCGTGGACGTAGGAGTTCGGGAATCACACTATCGACATCACTTTGGTATAACAATTTAGACTTATTTTGAATATGGCATGTATAAGACTCGAGTATTTTGTTAAGTTGTAATTGTTAGTCAAAGTGTCGGCCATGTAAATTATTAAAGTCATTTTGTAAATGGCCTTATAAGTTAGGCAAATACTTGGAAAATTCTACTACTTAATAAAGATGAATTTTATGAAGTATATGCCTTTATGTACGTCTTGATTCTTTGAGCTCCTAGAGGTACCTACGGGTTATCTTTTATATTGGAATGAGTACTTAGATGTGCCTTTGGGATAGGAGTTGTATTGTTTTGAATGGAAGTATGTATGTGTGCAACGTAGGGTGACTAAGGGCTTGGTAAATAGCCTGCTAATCTTCCACATGGGTAGACACACGGGCGTGTGTCTAGACCGTGTAGGAGGCACGGCTTGCCCATGGGTGTATGCCCAGGCCGTGTGAAGTCTGCACCTTGCACTTGGAATTTAAACCGCCACATGGCTAAAGCACACAGACGTGTGTATAGACCGTGTGGATAGGTCAGAATACCAAGGTTTGGCACACGAGCTAGGGCCACGGGCGTGTTGTAACACCCTGAATAATTGGGTATGTGCATTTTATGTGTTTGAATGCTTAAAAACTTTAATTTGAGGATTTGAGGTACTAATTGGGCTCAGGAATGGGCTGAGATCTCAGTTAAAATATTCTGTTTGGGTATTATGAAGTTTTAAAGTAGGCATCTAAGTTAAAAATGTCAAATTGGGCTTGGGGCCCAAAGTTAGGAGGCGCCACAAGGAAGGAAGAGGGTGGCGTCACTAGTGCATGAGAAGGGCCCAAATTTTGACAGCTTGAAGCCCAAGTTTTAGGGCTAAAATTCGGCACTTAAATGAGTAAGGGGGGACTGCACAAGGCTAATTTTTAGGAAATTTTATTATGATTAATTATGGGGATAATAGGTAGATAATGAAGAGAGGAATTAGGGATATTTTTAGGAGATAACAGATTAAGATAAGGGAGAAGGGATAGGAGCTATCATGTGTGGCAGTGTTGGCCGAAAATCAACCTCTGCTAAGGGGAGAAATCGGTTTTCTATATGCAGAGGGGGTGCCGAAATCTTGAAGCCTCTCTTTTATTTTCTTTTCTCATCTTCTTCCTCTCAAAAGCTGAAAACCATCATCTTCTTCACGTTTTCTTCCTCTCTGAAATTTCCTGGTTGGCCGAATCCTCTAACCTCTATTATTATTCTTCTTCTAATCTCTAAAAGTCGAAACTACATCTCTATTATTCTATTCTCCTCCTTAATATTCATTGGCCGAATCTCTCTTAGCCATCTCTTCAATTATTAAATCTTCTAAAAGCCGAAATCCTTAGATCTCACCTCCTGAAGTTGCCGAATCTTCTTTAGTGGAGCCTGCTTATGCCAAAATTTGAAGGGAATTTTAGGTAAGTATCGATTTGTGAAATCCAAATCTTTTCCGGCTTTCAAAGTCCCTTGTCGAATGGCTATCTAGTGACTAATCTATTATTTTTCTCTTATTTTCGGCATTCCGGGATCTGAAGTGGGGCCAATCGCATAGATCTCTAAGTTACAGTTCGGCAACACTCGAATCGTGTTACTTTTGGGATTTCAAGGTAAGAAGAATCTATTAGTTTCAAAGTGTAAATTCGGGTATTTATTAACCCTTGGCCGATTGTAGGAGAGGCCCTATTTTCACATCTTTCCGGCTTTTTGAGCAAAGTTGTAGATCAGTTTAGCAAGGGTATCGACATTAATCAGGTGTGTAACCTTTCACACTATTAGATTGGTTGCTAATATATATATGTATAAATCTGCTATACTCTGTTAAATGCCGAAATCCTGGTATAACGTTTGAAAACCCGAGAAGGGTAAAGGCTAAATATCAGGTTAGTGTTTTCTGTCATTCCTCAGTGCATGTTTCTGTTAAAAACGATACGATTCATATGTTGATTTCTATGTATGCTTGGTGTTGGGTGATTAATGAAAGGGGAAGTGATCTGTTCTGGTGGCTTATGCCATTTCAGCCTGGTGACTCTGTCACATACTCTGTTTCTGGTGGCTCTAGCCATTTCAGCCTGGTGACTCTGTCACAACTTTGACGATGAGCAGCTAACTGCAGCATGACTGCCATCGATGGTGTGTAGCGGTGTGGGTTGATTGTAGAAATCCCCAATGGTGTGATTGGCAGTTAAGGGTGGTGTGTAGCGGATGGAAACCTAGGATTGGGTTGGGTTTTATGTATGTTATCTTCTATGTATGTTATCTATTATGTTATGTGCTATATTCTGATCTGTGGGCTAAGGCCCAATCTGATGGTGCACGAGGGTTGCACACTGAGTCTCGCGACTCACCCTACTATTTTAACAATTTCAGGTGACACTTAGCGTATCGGACCGGGCTGGAGAGGAGAGCATGGTGGCCATGCGATAGAGGACTAAGAACTTCCGCAAAAGACTTTATTTCATTTATTTATTTTCAAGATACTTATTTTAAGTGGGTTTTAAATATGGTTGTAACAAGGCCACGGGCCATTAGACTATTATACTTTGTTTTGGTTTTAATTCATAAATCAACAAATTAAATTTCTGTCATATTTAAACTTATCAAGTTATTACGTTTTCCCGAACAGATGACTAAATACAAGAAAAATATTTCCCGAAATCGCGACATCTTTTACAAAATCTTTTTAGTGACATGCCAGATCCGGTAGTAGTGTTTGGGTCGGGTTTGGGGTGTTACAGATTGGTATCAGGGCTCGGTTCAAAACTTGACTCTGGGGTTTTGGGCTCAAAACATTTTCTAAAAATGGGCTTTTGAAACATGCATGTTTTAAAATGATAACAGGTCTGTTAGCTTGGCATGGCACCTGTGTCTTCGGCCCAAGTCCGCCAGGTAAGTATTCTAAACCATTGTGTGATCTATATGTGGGCTTGATGGGCTTTATGGGACGTAGATTAGTTAGATTAGAACCTGATGGACTCTAGGCCTAGCTGAAACAACTCCTAAAATCTCATAAGACTTAATTTCTCTAAACAAACCCGTAAATGAGTCCCAAGGGTTGGGTGTGGCAACAGGCATACGCATGTCTAGGATTGGATCCGGAAGAGCCTAGTATTTAAGCAGTCCTAGTGACTCACCTCCTCTTTGTTGGAATCCTATCTGGTGCGTAGTGACTGTTCACCCTAATCATGAGGACTTGTTGACAGGCTAAACCTCATAATTAAAACCCGAAAGGGACCAGCCACCCTATTTGAAAAAAAAATCCCCAAGTTTTGTAAATTTTTCAAAATACATTTGATTTGTGAAAACTTCCAATCAACCATGAATTTATAAAATACCTATGTTTCGAAAATTTACTCGAAAATCTCATGTTTACAAGAGTAAACCGGACTATGAAACTAGATTTACCAAAAGTACCCATGTTTTAAAAAAAACAACAACAACAAAAATATCCATGGTTTGTGAAATTACCAAACTACCCTTGTTTTGCAAAATGACCAAAATGACCCTGATTTGTAAAATTATCGAAATACCCCTGGACTTCAAAGTTACCGAAATACCCCCGGGATTGCAAAATTACCAAAATACCCTTATTCCACAAAATCACCAAGGAACCCTATTTTGAAAATTACGAAAATACCCCTGTAGGATAAAATTACGAAAATACCCCTAGGTAGTGGAACAACGAAAACACCCTTACGTGATGAATGTAAGTGCTTGGATGCTATTTGTATGTTGATGATTGAATGTATGTGTTTCCTAGAATTAGAGGATACGGGCTTGAAACTGTATTGTGAATGTGAATTCGAAAGAACTACTCTTAAAACTATTATTCATAAGACTGTCCGTGGCTAATTAGTGGAAGAAAATTAATGATTCATAAAATTCTTAATCAGATAAACGCCAATCGGAAGAATGAGTACAAGGGGTCGAGGACGTCCACCGCGTGGACGCAGTAGGGGTAGGATGACTTTGTCTGAGACAGTAGGGTCTGGCCACGGGTCAGGGAACGAAATGTCGGATCCTCCAGCTATGGAGGGAGAATTACGGGATCAGGCGACCAAAGATGATGCTGTATCCCAGGCGATGTTGAGGGTTTTAGAGAGAGTTGCTGAAGTGGGCATGGGCACAGGAGCCCGGAAATCTGTACCGAAACGGCTTAGGGTCAATGGGGCAGAAGTGTTTAGGGGAGTTTCTGGCGTAGTCCCTAACGCAACAGAGTATTGGATAGAGGCGACTGAGCGCATAATGGATGACTTAGATTTCACGGTGGAGGAGAAGTTGAAAGGGGTCATGTCTCTTCTTCGAGACGAGGCTTATCAGTGGTGGCTCACGATGAATGAGGGTACTGCCGCAGATCGGATTGACTGAGACTTCTTTAAGGAGTCATTCCAGGGAAAGTATGTTGGGGCCAGCTATGTGGATGCACAGAGGAAGGCATTTCTGAATCTAGTGCAGGGAAATAAGTCTGTGGCTGAATATGAGGCGGAGTTTCTACGCTTGAGCCGTTACGCTCGAGGAATGGTAGCAACTGAATATGAACGTTGTGTTCGGTTCGAGGATGGATTACGGAATAAGTTAAGGGTTTTGATAGCACCGCAGAGAGAGAGAGAGATTTTGCGGTTTTGGTGGAAAAGGTTAAGATAGCTGAGGAGGTAAAACGGACTGAGAGACAGGAAAGAGATAAGGAACGAGAAATTTTGGGCCGGCAGGAGCATCTGGGAATTTGCAAAAAAGACCTAGGTCTGATGGGCCAGCTCGTGCTTCGACACCTGCTGTGGGGAATCAGAATCGATTATGTAATTGGTGCGGAAAAGCACATTCTGGGGAGTGTAGAAGAAGAACGGGTGGATGTTTCAGGTGTGGATCCATGGAGCATCTGATTAAGGACTGTCCGCAAGTGGATCAGGTACAGCCAACGGGCTGAGGTTCTGACCAGACTAGGAGAGGTGCAGGTAATGTAGATGCGAGGCATTCGGGTCTAGTTTATGCAGTTCATCGACAGGAGGATGGTGAAGCACCAGATGTCATAACCAGTACGTTTCTTATTGCTGATAACCCTTTACTTGCCTTGATTGATATTGGGTCAACCCACTCCTATGTTGCATGTTCGATATCTGAGACCCTAAGTAGAGACTCTAAAACAACTACTAGGAAGATGACCGTGGTTAGTCCCCTAGGACAATCTAGGGTGGTGGACAAGCTATTTAAGGATGTACCGTTAGAGACTTAAGGGGTAGTGTTCCCGGCAGACTTAATGGAGTTGCCATTTGGAGAGTTTGATCTTATCCTAGGAATGGATTGGTTGACTAAGCATCATGCTAAGTTGGATTGTGAGACCAAGCGTGTGGTGTTGAGTACCCCGAAAGGCGGGGAGGTGGTTGTGTTAGGGGAAAGAAGGAACTATTTGTCCAACGTAGTGTCGGCATTGAAGGCTGTTAAGATCATTCGGACGGGATGCAATGCATTCCTAGCTTTTATTAGTGCTTTGGACGCTAAGGAGGTGACTGTCAATGAGGTTCAAACAGTCAAGGATTTCGCGGATGTCTTTCCAAAGGAGTTGCCAGGATTACCCCTGGATCGCGAGGTGGAGTTTGGAATAGAACTACTTTCGGGTATGGCTCCGGTATCCATTGCTCCTTATCGAATGCCACCGAAGGAGTTGGTGGAACTCAAAGCACAGATCCAGGAGCTTTTGGATCGAGGATTTATTCGACCAAGTGTGTCTCCATGGGGAGCGCCGGTCCTATTCATGAAAAAGAAAGACGGATCCATGCGTATGTGCGTGGACTATCGTCAACTGAATAAGTTGACGATTAAGAACAAGTACCCATTGCCAAGAATCGACGACCTGTTCGATCAGCTTAAAGGAGCTTCGGCCTTTTCAAAGATTGATCTAAGGTCGGGTTATCATCAGTTAAAGGTGAAGGAAGGGGACATTCATAAGACGGCGTTTCGAACACGCTACGGTCATTATGAGTTCTTGGTAATACCGTTCGGTTTGACGAACGCACCAGCAGCATTTATGGATATGATGAACCGGGTGTTTCAACCATACCTTGATCGGTTCGTGGTGGTGTTCATCGACGATATATTGGTTTATTCCAAGTCCGAGGAGGAGCATGATACACATCTTCGTGTGGTGTTGCAAATTTTGAGGGAGAAGCAGCTGTACGCAAAGTTCAGTAAGTGTGAGTTCTGGCTGAAGGAAGTGACTTTCTTAGGGCATGTAGTTTCCGCTGAGGGAATTAGGGTAGATCCTCGGAAGATAGAAGCTGTATTAGATTGGAAACCGCCGAAGTCCGTGGCGAAAATTCGGAGTTTCTTGGGATTGGCAGGGTATTACAAGAGATTTGTTGAGGGGTTCTCTTCAATAGCGGCTATTGTTTGCATGGATTGACAAACAGCAAGAAAGCTTTGAGAAGCTGAAGAGAATCTTGACGGAAGCGCCAGTGTTAATTCAGCCAGAGGCGGGAAAAGAATTTATCATCTATTGTGATGCGTCACACACGGGTTTAGGATGTGTGTTGATGCAAGACGAAAAAGTTGTTGCATATGCGTCTCGACAGTTGCGACCGCATGAATTGAACTGCCCTACGCACGATTTAGAATTGGCGGCGGTAGTGTTTGCTCTTAAGATTTGGAGGCATTACCTGTATGGGGAGAAGTTGGTTGTTTACACGGATCATAAGAGTCTGAAGTATATCCTTACCCAGAAGGAATTGAATCTGAGGCAACGTAGGTGGATTGAACTCTTGAACGACTATGATTGTTCGATCGAATACCATCTGGGTAAGGCTAACGTGGTGGCAGATGCGTTGAGTAGGAAGGCGATACGAATTTGAGGGCGATGTTCGCTCATCTTAGCCTGTATGAAGATGGCAGTTTGGTAGTCGAACTTCAAGTAATACCTATGTGGACAAGACAGATCAAGGAGAAGCAACTTTTGGATGATGTTTTGAGTACTCGAATCCGACAAGTGCAGAATGGTGAGGGAGAGGACTATAGTTGGAATGGTGATGGAGTTTTGTGTTTCCATGGGAAGATTTGTATTGCAAAAGATGTGGAGTTAAGGTAGATGATTCTTCGAGAATCGCATAGTAGCCCTTATGCTATGCATCCGGGAGGAGTTAAGATGTATCGGGATTTGTGAGAGCAATTCTGGTGGCCAGGTCTGAAGCGAGAAGTGACGGAGTTCGTGGAGAAGTGTTTGACGTGCCAGCAGTGAAAGTTGAACATCAATGCCCTCGGGATTGTTTTAGCCGATGAAGATTCCCCAATGGAAATGGGAAAGAATCATGATGGATTTTGTTAGTGGGTTACCTCTTATGCCCACTAAGAAGGATTGGAAGGATTGGGAAAGAATCCCCAATGTAACTTGCAGGAATGTAGATCTCGATGTTAAGCAAGAGGAATTATTGGAAACACAAAGATTTATATACTTTTTCATACCTAATTTTACTTAAAATCATGCATTTCCGATAGAATTTTAGTTATAAAGTAATTAATTTTTATAAAATAATTAAATTGTATTAAAAATATGAACATGTTAATTTTTAGTCAATTTTACAATCATTTTTAGTGAATTTTGATTATTTTTGACAGATTCGTACAAAGGGTGAAAATTGACCCGGCAGACACCGTTAGAAGAACAAAACCGAGAAGCAATTCGAAGCAACAAGGCGAAATAATTTCTAGCCTAAGATGGTTCAAATATGTGTATTAATTCATAATATAATTAATTTTAATTTATCCCCAATTTAATTTGGGCTAAATAAATAAATTTTAATTAATTATGGAAAAAGGGCCCAGTTGAACCGCACCAGTTGAACCAAATTGAGCGAACCGAACCAGCCACCAATTGGGCAGCCCAGAACCATTCAAATGCTGACCCAAATCATAATTTTAGCTGATTAAATGAGCTTGAAAAAGGCCCTTGGAAGACTTCCAAATTGCATTCAAACCCCTCCTTAAATTAAGGCTTTACGGATTTGCCTCAGGCTAATTTTAGCAAAGTTGAAAGTCTCAACCTTGCCATGTAAGATGGCCGGCCATGAGGGGGCACTTTGGCTGCTGAAATTTTCTATTTTTAGCAGCCATCCTCAGCTATATAAACCCCCCTTTGCTGCCCATTCAAACCATCCCTCAACACTCTCATTCTCTCATCACTTCTCTTCTCTCCATTCTCTCTTTTTTCTTCAAAAAAAACCAAGCCTTCTTGTGCCGATTTCCCCTCTTGGAAAAGAGGTGTTTTCGTAGCCATTTGGGGCAGCAAGAGAGCGTTCGTAGAAGCCTTGATCGGCAAGGATAGCAGAGACGAAAGAAGGAGCAATCAGTCAAGCCGCAGAGAAACACCGGATTTGCTTCTTGTTCCTTATCTTTTTAATTTCTGTTGTTTTTATGATGAACATATCTATGAATATTCATGTCTTTGAAATGGTTATTTTAATCAATCTAGCTTGAATTAATTCGTGTTGGGTTGATTTCATTTCGTCCTCTTGATTTGTTAAATTTATGTTTATGCTGTTATAGGCCTCGGTAAAATGCTTGATTAAGTAAAATCATGCCTAAGTTATACTGGCAACATAATTGTTTAGATAACTAAAGAATTAATTATTTAAACGCATTGAAATTGTAATTAAAGGACACAGTACTTAATCAGTGCATGTTTAATTCTTCTAAGGCAGCTGAAGATTAGATTAGCATTGTATTTGGCGATTCATATGCCTCACATAGTCTTTTATATGCTTATTAGGTTGAATTAATCGTTTGAATCGACATAGGAATATACGAGAGATTGTTTAATTTAATAAGTATGTATGTGCAATAACATGTTTATCTTTATAAATCTGTTTAATCGGTCGAATTGGCATAGAAATATGTGCAAGAGATGAATGGATTTTTTATTTGTAAATGTGTTCATAAGTTAGCAAATTACCGAGTTGCCGTGATTTATTCGTAACAAGTATAAGCATAAGTTTAATAATTCTAAGGTAAGGAAATATAATTAATCCAACACAATTATATCATCTTGATTAAATCACATTTGGAATAGTGCACTAGAATTTCTTTGTTTTATTTTAATTATTTTACTTAGTTTTTAACTCTTCGTTTTTTTTATCTCTTTTTAAAATCAAATATTTTTCCTTCACCAAAGTGTTTAAAATTACTTTCATAAACAATTATTTTACAGTCCCTGTGGGTACGATAACTCGACATTTACTTGTCACTTTATTACTTGTTGTGATTGTGTATACTTGCACATTTCCATCGTTCCAAGTTTTTGGCGCCGTTGCCGGGGACTATTTTCAAAAGCCATTATTTGTGAATTTGTTAGTCTTACATTTTGGTTTAATTTTCTGTTTAATTTTTAACTTAATTAATTTTTCTGTGAATATTTCAGGTGTTTATGAGTATTGACCGAATTATCGATTTACTCCCCGTAGACCTTGAGATAGAACGAACCTTGTAACAGCCTGATTTTGGCCCTAATCGGAACGGTGGTTTTGGGACCACGAATTTGAGTTAGAAAAATATTTTTATATTATATTTGATGTCTATGATATATGTTTGAGCATGTGTTAAAATATCGTGGGTTAATTTGTTTGTTAGAGTGTTCATTTTAAGAAAGAGGACTAAATTGCAAAAGTGGTAAAAGTAGCCTTTATTTAAATTGGGTGGTTAAATTGACTTGTCTTCTTTATTATGTGGATTTAAGTTTCAAATTAGCCATTTGGCATGTTACTGGATGGCACAATGCTTCCACTATGTATTTATTTATTAGTTTTATATGTTAAATGATAATAATAATACATAAAATATATTATAAACATATTATAATGAAAACATAAAAGAAAAAGTGGCATGTTCATATTTTATTTTTCTTGTTATCACCGAAACTAAAGAAGAGAAGAAAGAACTCAAGCTCTCAAATATTCGATCCTTTGCAAGCTTGATTAGATCAAGAACAAAAAGAAACGGGATTGGATCAGGTAAAAGCTAAGTTGAACGAATAGCTAGAAAACCTAAACCGTCAATTTCCGAGGTAAGTTTTTAAGCAATTAGGTTGAATTGATTTCTAGTCTATATTATGTGCATATGTTAAATGGTGGTAAGTATTTTAAATTATAAAGTGCCGAATGTGTTATTGAAATTAGTATGAATTGGCCGAATGTAAGGTTTGGTATGTGTATAAATAAACTTTGACTAATTGAGTTGTTTGATTTTATATGCATGAATTAAGAGATAGTTAAATGTGAAAATGAAATGAGAGAGATGATTGATTTGAATAGGTGAATATATATTTATGTGTATATTGAGTGTGCCGAATGTGATGGTGTGTGATAGGGAAATTGAGTTATTGTTGAACATTTAAATATATATGTAAATATGAACGAAAATGGAATTATAAATGTTCTTATGAACAAAAGAAGGTTCGGATAAGGGGCACTATGTGTGCGAGCTTAAATACCGAGCACTGTGTGTGCAAAATCGGTCAAATTGCACTATGTGTGCGGAAAAATAAGTAATGGCACTAAGTTTGCGATACATTACTAGTAAATGGCACTATGTGTGCTCTTTCTCAAGTAACGGCACTAAGTGTGCGATACGTTACATGAATTGCACTGTGTGTGTGGATTTACGGATCGTACAAAGACATAAACCAAGGAATGGGATATCCAGGAAGTGATACTTAGGTAAGTGATGCATGATAATCGAGTAACTTAGTACTAAAGAGGTAAGTTGTTCTTGTATATGAAATTATAGTATTGAGATGTGATCATTAATCTTTGAGCTTGTTCGAAAGGGATAAATGGTATGTTAGTATTCGATTTTGAGACCTATTGAATATGGTAATTGTTAAATGGTAACATGCTATATGTATTTGCATTTACGAGTTCATTGATGATCAAGTTGGATTGATTAAAATTTGTATAAAGATTAGTTGTATATTTCACCTTTGCTTATAACTTACTAAGCTATGTTAGCTTACTATAGTGTTTGTTTGACTATTTTATAGATTTTGAAGTCTAAGCTCGAGCTCGAGGATCATCGTCAGAGTCAATCACACTATCAACTATCTTTGGTACCTTATTTTTAGTTGAACTTTTGGAGTTATGGCATGTATAGACTATGTCTCTTTTGGTTTGTTTTTGAATGGTGTGTAAATGTGTATAAATGCCATGTGAAAATGGCTATACTTTTACGCTTAAGTATGGTTTAGTCATGTTTGATTATGGTATTATTATTTGTGTATGTTCAGACATATTATAAGTTTATTTCATATCATGTTAGGTGTGATATTTGAGTATATGAACTTGGTTTGAGTAGGATTTATAATGCATTTTGGTTGATGGATATCCTTATGCTTATTATATATGTGTATTTACAAGACAGGTTATGAGAGAACCAGGTCATATTTTTTTATATGTAATTATTGAATGTAAATTATTAATGATCAAATTGTAGGATATTTTAGTAAATAATCGGCCATGACATTGACTTAATTAGGAACTTTAAATTTTTCATTGGATGTTCAAGTGTATTCGGCCATGAGGATTGAATGGCTAAATTATTGATGTGAACATGCAGTTAAGGTGCGCATGGGGTGGAATAAATATAATAGTATGAGTAAGTTTATATGAGGGATTTAATCTTTATGTTTTAGACCATATATGTCATTTATAAGTAATTGACCTATAATGTAAATGAGTGATATTGGTAATTGGCAAAGCTTACGCATATATATATATATATATATAACCATATGCATATTCGGCCCTTGCTTCTAAAATGACCAAATGAATAGTATTTTTACTATTTGAATGAAAATTTGCTCATATATGATGTCGTAACCATTTTTGAAAACGGGAATCGACTTGGTTTTGAAAATAAGAAATGGGAGTCGCCACCAATCTTTTATTAGGTGTGATCGGATCACCTTCGTTTTAATAAAACATTTTGATTTACTAAAACAATGTTTTTGGTCTACGAAAATTTGAGAAAATAGGCTCGGGAGTCGGTTACATGCGAGGAAGGATTAGCACCCTCGTCATGCCCAAAATTGGTACCGAATTGATTAGTTAATGTCCCAATGTCGAAAGTTGAAAATTTTTGAAAAGAATTTAAAAGTATTTTAGCTTCTCGGATTTAATATCAAGATTTTCTTGTTGCGAAGGAGTAAAATATCACATCCAGTACATAGGACACAATGATTTTAATCCTCGATTCTAAGATCATCTCTTAACCCTCGAGACTCATATATTAAAACATCAAAAGGATACTCGAATATTTAGCCAAACGAAAGAACCGAGACCCAACACATAGGGTACGATCTCTCGAATTTCCGAATATCGAATACTGCCTTATTTTGAAAATTTTAGTTTTGGATGAAGTTGATAAGAAAATTAGGTTATATTTTGAAAAAACGTTGTTTAAACCATGAATGAGACTATGCTCGGCATACAGTGGTAATGTAACACGAATTTGGTGCAACAATAATAATATACATACAACACCCAACGTGGGAATCTTTAATCTAAAGTATACACGCATGACTAACAATAACGATAATGGAACAATAATATAAACAAATAATATGAAAATACGAATAAACGGATTATAATGCATGCAAGAACAGTAATCACATAGCTTACATTATTTAAGCAATTTACAACATCAATAATCAAAGACGGATAAATTACAAAACACAAGCACTTTGAAATGATAATAAATTAGTTTAAAAATAGATGATGTAAAAAGGTTTTAAAATCGATGATATACGAAATGATTTTTAAAGGTGGTGTGTAAAAAGTTTCAAACAAGATGGTGTATATACATACATAATACATATATCTCTACGTATAAAGTAAAAAAAACGTGAAAGACCTAAAATGACTAATAAATCAATTGTAATAAATAATATAGGGAAGATTTTGAAAGAAATAATGTATATGAAAATCTTAAAATAATATATATAAAAAGTAAGAAAAGAGTACACGAAAGCTTAAGACACATAATAATAATAATAACAATAATATTAATAATAATAATAATAATAATAATAATAGTAAAACTTGGAAGAAAAATAAACGAATAATCTCTTTTAAAACAGGTAAAAAAAGACGAATGGGACTCCGAATAAAAAGTGAGGACCAAGGTTGCAAATAGACCTAATGGAAAGGGGGCAAGGATCGGATTGAAATGAAATAGAAATTATAGGGTCTGATTTTAAGAATGACAAAATGCTAAATCGGGCTGAAATCAGTGCGACGAAAAAGGAGAGCGGGGTTATTGCGCAAATATCCCCTCAATGGGATATGCGCAGTAACTCCTGCAAGAAACGGCGCCGTTTTGTTTTCTACTTAAGAAACCCTAAAACTCCTTTTAAAACATTTTGACCTTCCTTTCCCTTAACCCCAGCCGCTGTAGCCTCTTCTTCTCCCCCCTTTTCTTTTTAAAGAAAAGAGACCCCGAAAACCCTCTCTCTCCCCTCGTTTGTCCGACGATCGGACTACGTTTCTGCCGCCTATCGCACCACCACCAGGTCCGGTGACCAACGGTGTGTGAGGACGAGATCCTGCCCCGTTCGAAGGCACGTTTCAAGGCTTCGGCTCTAAATCTCCCACAAACGCCAAGACCATACGTCCCTCCGGTCCTTTTAGCCCGATTTCGGCACTGGAAAAGGGGTATTTGACGACGGAGAGGTATATTTTCCTTTTTTATTTAATCGTTTGTTCTTAACATAATAAATAAAACGATAATAGAGCAGTAGATGAAGAATAATAAATCAACCTTGGAATTGTTTTTTTTTTTTTGCTGCTAGTAATGCCGAAAAAAGGAACCTTTTGTTACAAGATTGGCTCTGATTCGATTATACCCGAATCTACAAAGTCTTTGGCTTGGTGTTCTTGTGTTTTCTGGTTGTGTATTCGGGAAGGGGGGAAGAGAGTTTGCGATTTTTAATTGCTTTTTTCTTTCTAAGAACGGAGGAGCCCCCTTTTACATCGGCTCTGAACCGCTTTATAGCCAAAAATACAAACTATATTTATTTTTCTATTATTTTTCCCCATCCTCCTCTGTTGTTTCCTTGTTTTCTATTTTGCAGGTGTGGGCGAGGACATGTGACGATCGTTGGCCAGTGCGCTGGTGGAGTCGGGGGCCGAGACGCATGGTCGTGCGAGGCGTGGGGAAGGGAGACGCGCGTGGCTCGGGGAATGACGCGCGCGTAGAGCAGACGCGCGTATGGGGAAACGCGAAATTAAAGTGGCGTGCGTGGTGTCCGCGGGGAGGCCAAAGGGCCTGTGGTGCTGGCGGCTGGGGCAACTAAGAGCTAGGGCTCTGAAAGTTTTAAGGCCTTGTGAGCTGTTGGGCCACTGCAAGATTGGGTTAGGGGTTGGTTTAATTTGTATTGGGCTGTATTAAATTTGGGCCCATGTTTGGTCTCTTGTGATTGAACTCTGTTTTTGTAAGGGACTTTGGACTTTATTAATGGACTGTTGGGCTTATTATTTTCTTATTCATGGACTTTCATAATAGAATTTGGTTTTTCTTTTTTCGGTTTTATTTTGACTAATGGGCTCGGGTTTGGGTTTTATTATTTGACGGGCTCGGGTTCAATTAACGAGCCGGGCAGAAATTGGCGATTACATATGATATTAATGATATTGTTTGTGATATGATGTGTTTGTTAACATCTTGTTATTAAAGTGGAAATAGATGTTTAATCATGATACTATGGATTGATTATGTAACAGCCCAATTACGACCCTAATCAGAACGGTGGTTTCGGAACCACGAATCCATATTTGAACGGAATAATTTTATTATTTCTTTTATAGTTATTAATTTTTTTTTTGTTTATCGTATGTTCGTGTTTAATGATTATGTTTGAATGTGTGTGCTAGAAATTTTGTTGGGGTAATTTATAACCTATGCGAAAATGCTAGTAGGGACTTAGTTGCATAGATATGAGATTATTGGTTAAGGTAGAAATTAGGGCTTAAGTGAATTGGCCATCTTTTGGTTGGTCTTTGCATGACAATTTGACCATTATGAATAATGGGAGTAGACAGCAACAAGGTTAAATGGGTAGTAAAGATTATTTTATTTTATTTTTAGTTAGTGGGGTAACAAAGGATCAATGAATATTAATAAAATAAGGAAAACATAATTGTTTCATATCTTTTCTTCTCCATCTTCTTGGCCAAAACATCAAGAAAGGAGAAAGCTTAACTCTCCATCTTCTTTTGGTTTGCATGTCTTATTAAGGTAAGCCTTTAAGCAAGATTTTTATGAATTCTTGTATTTTTAATTAAGTCTCCCTAAGTACTATCAAGCCCATGTGAAATTTTTGAGTTTTAAAGCATGCAAAGATTCGGCCATGGATGAAATGTCTTGCTTGGTTGAGTTTGATGGTGAAAGGTTATACATGTGTTTGAGATTAATATGTTTTGAATAGGAAAATTTGGATAATTGTAGTAGGATGACTTAAACCATGAAAACTCATAACGTGAGGGAGTAATTTGTTAAATAATTGAAGGGTATAGATTTGTATGTGGATAATGGAGATTCGGTCCTTAAGGGATCAATTTAAATTTCGTATATTTTACAATTTTTGCCATGGGAACTAGTTTGAAAAATATGAAAATTTGAGGGATGGAAGGGGAAATCTTATAATTACGAATGAGGATTAAAATGAATAGCATTGTATAACTTAGAATGAGCTTAAGAGTAGTTGGCCTTAGCTCAATAATGTATAAATTTTAAATAGTTTGAATGAAAAGAAAATAATATATATAGTATTAAATCGTAAGTAATTCAAACTTTGAGTGAGAAATTGGAAGCATGGTGTAAATAAGCATTTTGAATACAAATGAATGAATTTATTTGAATGGGCTCTTTCTTGTAAATAAGCAAAAATTTGCATGTTGTTATAAGTAAGTTACATGACTAGAGAAAATTGATAAAGGTTGAGTATTGTTTAGGTGTATATTCGGTTTGTATGCATAGTTAGTTAATAGAAATCATGAAATGATTGAGTATACATGTGTATAAGGGTATGGCCGAATGTGGTAAGAAAATGATACGAATGAATCTTTGTGTGTTAGTAATTAAATTTTGGATAAGTGAAATGAAGAATGTATTAGACAAAAGTGAAGTTTATGTATTCACATGATATGTGCTTGAATGTGGGGACGAGTTTAGAAACGAATTATACTTACATATTATTAATAACAGAAGGTAGCATGCTATCATTGGGATTGTTGTTTTTATAAATACTTTGACTTGTGTGAGGTTTAGTAACATCATAACCCTAATCTGGCGATGGATACGGGTTAGGGGTGTTACATTTGATTGGTATCAGAGCTACGGTTTAGTCAGTTCTCGGACTTACGTAGCGCGTGAGAGTCTATCTATACATGCCATATTTTGTGATAAGATAAAGTGATGACTTCTGATAGAAAAAAATGTGTGTTCTTTTTATATAGTAATGGATCCCGATTCTGAACGAGCGGTAGCTGATGACGTTGAGAGTGTAGCGCCTGTTCCTATGCAAGGGACCGCGCCAGAAGACTCTCGACCGTATACGAGTAATCCAGATGAGGGGGCCCGACAAGCTTTTTATACTACGTGACTGATTGGTTCAATCAGTACCTGCGAACCAATACGGCTGTCCATCCACCTCAGAATCCGATTAATCCTCCTGTAGTATCGGTGGTACCCCCTATTGCCAATCCTGAAAGAATAAATAAGCCTCCTGTCGATCGCATTAGAAAACACGGAGCTCAAGAATTCAGAGCCGAGGATGATGACGATGCAGAGAGAGCCGAATTTTGGCTCGATAATACTGTTCCTATTTTTGACAAGCTGTCTTGCACACCTGATGAATGTTTGAAGTGTGCCATATCATTATTACGGGATTCTGCCTACTATTGGTGGAATACACTCGTTTCGGTTGTCCCAAAAGAGAGGGTGACATGGGATTTCTTTCAGACTGATTCCATAAGAAGTATATAAGTCAACGCTTTATAGACTCTAAGCGTAAAGAATTTCTTGAGCTTAAACAGGGTCGCATGACCGCATCCAAATATGAGCGTAAATTTGTGCGACTTAGTCGCTATGCTCGTGAGTGCATTTCATCAAAGGCTACTATGTGCCGTAGATTTGAAGATGACCTAAATGAAGATATAAAACTTTTGGTTGGAATTCTTGAAATCAATGAGTTTGTTGTACTAGTTGAACGGGCTTGTAAAGAAAAAGAGCTAGGAAAAGAAAAGCAGAAAGCTGAGCTTGATTCTAAAGATGTTCGGAAGAGATCTGCTAGTAAATTCTCGCAGATGGCAACGAAGAAGTTCAAGAATGATGGTAGTCGATCCAAACCTAATACCGGGATTTTTATACGAGAATGACCAACAGCAAATTCCCGAGCTATATCAGTTGCTAGTGTTGGCAATGCTCGATCGAACAAACCTGAGTGTCAGCAGTGTGGCAGACAACATTTTGGAGAGTGCTGGGGTAAATCTATTTCTCGCACTTGTTATAAGTGTGGCTCGCAGGATCATTTCATTCGAGATTGCCCGGAGGCTGCCAAAAAGGGTACTGTTCGGAGTGTGAAACCTAGTGGCACTACAGTTAGAGGTAGACCATCTCAGATTGGAGGGGGTAGGAGTGGTGCACAGAGGGGGACTACAGATGCGGTAGTGAATTGTAGATGAAAGACTATTGATTTGAGACGTCAGAATAACTAGATCATTAGAATAGAGTCTGCGGATTTGAATGGACTACCTGCTGTGATATCTCTGATGTTAGCTCGGCAGTATTTAAGACAGGGTTGTGAGGCTTATCTTGCATATGTGATTGACAGCAAGGTAACCGAAAAGAAGATTAAATTAGTACCGGTTGTTTGTGAATACCCAGATGTATTTCCGGAAGAATTAATGGGATTACCACTTACTCGTGAGGTAGAATTTGGTATTGAATTAGTACCAGGGACCACTCCAATTTTGATAGCTCCGTACAGAATGGCACCGACTGAATTAAAAGAATTGAAGGCTCAGTTGCAAGAATTATCGGATAAAGGTTTCGCTCGACCGAGTTTTTCTCCCTGGGGTGCGCCCGTTCTATTTGTGAAAAAGAAGGACGGAACTTTGAGAATGTGTATTACCTATCGACCGCTCAATAAAGTTACCGTAAAGAATAAATACCCGTTGCCACGTATCGACGATTTATTCGATCAACTTAAGGGAGCTTCAGTGTTCTCAAAAATTGATTTGAGGTTGGGATATTACCAGCTGCGAGTTCAGGAATCAAATATACCAAAGATTGCTTTTCGGACAAGATATGGTCACTATGAATTCTTAGTGATGCCGTTTGGGCTCACTAACGCCCCAACATTTTTTATGGATTTGATGAATCGGGTATTCAAGCAGTATCTAGATCGGTTTGTGGTTGTTTTTATAGATGATATACTGATCTATTCGTGAGATGAAATTGAACATGCTGAGCATTTAAGGTTGGTGTTGCAGATTTTGCGTGATAAACAATTGTACGGAAATTTAGCAAGTGTGAGTTCTGGTTGAGTGAAGTTAGTTTTCTCGGACATGTGGTTTCAACGTCGGGTATTCAGGTTGACCCGGGTAAAGTTTCAGCAATACTTGATTGGAAACCTCCGCAGAATGTTTCTGAGGTTCGTAGTTTTTTTGGGGGGCTAGCCGGATATTACAGACGCTTCATGAAAGGGTTTTCTATGATAGCATCTCCGATGACAAAGCTACTTCGGAAAGATGTAAAATTTGAGTGGTCGGAAAAGTGTCAGAAGAGTTTTAATCAACTGAAGACCTTGTTAACGGAGGCTTCGGTACTCGTTCAGCCAGAATTGGGTAAGGAGTTTGTTGTTTTCAGCGATGCATCTTTAAATGGGCTGGGTTGTGTATTGATGCAAGAAGGTAAAGTCGTAGCCTATGCCTCGAGATAGTTGAAACCGCACGAGAGAAATTACCCGACTCATGATCTTGAATTGGTCGCTATAGTCTTTGCTTTGAAGATATGGCGTCACTATTTATTCGGTGAGAAATGTCACATCTATTCGGATCATAGGAGTCTAAAGTATTTAATGACTCAGAGGGACTTGAATTTGAGACAGTGACGATGGTTAGAGTTGTTGAAAGATTATGAGCTCGTGATTGATTATCACCCGGGAAAGGCTAACGTTGTTGCAGATGCTTTAAGTCAGAAGTCATTATTTGCTCTTCGTGCGTTGAACGTACATATGGCTATGTCTGGTGATGGTTCGATAGTAGCTAAATTAAAAGCAATACCGTTGTTTATTCAACAAGTTAGCGATGCCCAAAAAGTTGACAAAGATTCGTTAGCAAGACGAGTTCAGTGTGAAAGTAACGTTGAATCAGAGTTTCGAATTGATGAGAATGACTGTCTGAAATTCAAAGGCTGATTATGTGTTTCGAGGAATGTGGAATTGATTCAATATGGGTTATAGTAGATAGATTGACAAAATCGGCCCATTTCATCCCAATACGTACGGATTTCTCACTCAATAAATTAGCCGAGCTGTACTTGTCGCAGATTGTATGGTTACGCGGAGTACCTGTTTCTATTGTGTCAGATAGAGATCCGAGATTCACATCGCAGTTTTGGAAGAAACTGCAAGATGCTTTAGGTACTAAGTTACATTTCAGTACGGCTTTTCACCCTCAGTCGGATGGTCAGTCCGAGCGTGTTATCCAAATACTCGAGGATATGTTGAGATGTTGCGTTCTTGAGTTTGAGGGTACATGGGAGCGATACTTGCCTTTGATTAAATTTGCGTATAATAATAGCTTTCAATCTAGTATCAAAATGGCCCCCTACGAAGCTTTGTATGGTCGTAAATGTCGTACGCCTTTGTACTAGACCGAACTCAGTGAAAACAAGATACTCGGGGTTGATTTGATTAAACAAACTGAACAGAAGGTGGCGGTAATTCGTGATAGTTTGAACGCGGCATCAGATCGTCAAAAGTCTTACTCAGATTTGGAACGTAAGGATATTGAGTTCCAGATTGGAGATCGAGTGTTTTTAAAAGTTTCCCCGTGGAAGAAGATATTTAGATTTGGTCATAAAGGAAAGTTGAGTTCGAGATTTATTGGGCCGTATGAGGTTATTGAGCGTATCGGGCCGGTGGTGTACAGATTGAGGTTACTATCTGAGTTAGACAAGATCCATAATGTTTTCCACGTGTCGATGCTTAGAAGATACAGATCCGACCCTTCTCACGCAATTAGTCCATCAGAAATTGAAATTCAGCCCGATTTGACTTATGAAGAAGAACTGATTCGCATCTTAGCTCATGAAGTGAAAGAGTTGCGAAATAAGAAAATATTGTTAGTTAAAGTATTATGGCATAAGCACGGAATAGAAGAAGCAACTTGGGAAATCGAGGAATCAAAGAAAGAACGTTATCCACACTTATTTGCGAGTAATATTTTCAAAGACGAAAATTCTTTTAGGGGGAGGAGTTGTAACAGCCCAATTACGACCCTAATCGGAACGGTAGTTTCGGAACCACGAATCCATATTTGAACGGAACAATTTCATTATTTCTTTTATAGTTATTAATTTTTTTGTTTATCGTATGTTCGTGTTTAATGATTATGTTTGAATGTGTGTGCTAGAAAGTTTTTTGGGGTAATTTATAACCTATGCAAAAATGCTAGTAGGGACTTAGTTGCATAGATATGAGATTATTGGTTAAGGTAGAAATTAGGACTTAAGTGAATTGGCCATCTTTTGGTTGGTCTTTGCATGACAATTTGACCATTATGAATAATGGGAGTGGACGGCAACAAGGTTAAATGGGTAGTAAAGATTATTTTATTTTATTTTTAATTAGTGGGGTAACAAAGGATCAATGAATATTAATAAAATAAGGAAAACATAATTGTTTCATATCTTTTCTTCTCCATCTTCTTGGCCGAAATATCAAGAAAGGAGAAAGCTTAACTCTCCATCTTCTTTTGGTTTGCATGTCTTATTAAGGTAAGCTTTTAAGCAAGATTTTTATGAATTCTTGTATTTTTAATTAAGTCTCCCTAAGTACTATCAAGCCCATGTGAAATTTTTGAGTTTTAAAGCATGCTAAGATTCGGCCATGGATGAAATGTCTTGCTTGGTTGAGTTTGATGGTGAAAGGTTATACATGTGTTTGAGATTAATATGTTTTGAATAGGAAATTTTGGATAATTGTAGTAGGATGACTTAAACCATGAAAACTCATAACGTGAGGGAGTAACTTGTTAAATAATTGAAGGGTATAGATTTGTATGTGGATAATGGAGATTCGGTCCTTAAGGGATCAATTTAAATTTCATATATTTTACAATTTTTGCCATGGGAACTAGTTTGAAAAATATGAAAATTCGAGGGATGGAAGGGGAAATCTTATAATTACGAATGAGGATTAAAATGAATAGCATTGTATAACTTAGAATGAGCTTAAGAGTAGTTGGCCTTAGCTCAATAATGTATAAATTTTAAATAGTTTGAATGAAAAGAAAATAATATATATATAGTATAAAATCGTAAGAAATTCAAACTTTGAGTGAGAAATTGGAAGCATGGTGTAATTAAGCATTTTGAATACAAATGAATAAATTTATTTGAATGGGCTCTTTCTTGTGGATTTTGTTTTAGATCAAGGCAAGAAAGAACTAGAAACGGATCGGGGGAAGGCAATAATAAACGAGTAGCTAGAACAAAAAAATTTAGCTCATCAACTATCAAGTAAGTTGTAAGCAATTGATTTCATTTGAATGATTGCTAAATTAAAGAGTTTAGCGTCAATCTAGATCCTATTTAAAATTATATCCTCAATTGCCGAATGTGATAGATAGTTTTAAAGGAAAATTGTCAAGTATGGAAGTGGTGGAATTATGTATATATATATATATATATTATATATATATATGCGGTCTGATATGAGTGATCAAGGGTGTATAAGAAAAATAAATAATCATATATATATATATATGTTTGCGAATATACTATGGAATGAGACAAATTCATGTGTTAATTAAGTTGGATACGACTATATGCATGAAATTCGTATTTGGAATTTGAGTGGTAGATTATGTAGTAAGCAATGGTTGAGGCATAATTCGAGACAATGGATGGTAACATTTATAAAGTTTCTTTTCATTCATAAATTTGATATGTGCATGTAGTTGAATTTGAGAAACTGAAGTGAGATGAGAAGTTAAATTTTTACCTTAGAATATATATATATATATATATATATATATTACTTACATTGCACTATGTGTGCGAATCTTAATTATTGAGCACTAAATGTGCAAATTCGGTTTATAGGCACTGTGTGTGCGAGAATATAAAGTAACGGCTCTATGTGAGCGATACGTTACGGAAAGTTAGCACTGTGTGTGCGGAAAATGTAAAGTAACGGCTCTATGTGAGCAATATGTTACGGAAAGTTAGCACTGTGTGTGCGGAAAATGTAAAGTAACGGCTCTATGTGAGCGACACGTTACGGAAAGTTGACAGTGTATGTGGGGTATTCAGATTTTGTAAAGAATGAAAACTCTTGACGGAGGTAAAACGAGAGAGTTAGGTATGTATGTATAAGCTTGATTCTCTTTGTTTTTCTTTTGGTTGAAATGTATATACAAGCCATGCGAAAATGGCTAAGGCTAGGTCATTTTGAACTTTCTTGAATTTATGTCATGGATAAAGTATTATAGAATTATAAATCTTGATGAATAGTAATTGATGTTTGTTCATATATGATCTATCTATCTATATGATTTTTGAATGGTGGAAGCGAAAATTTGCATGTTGTTATAAGTAAGTTACATGACTAGAGAAAATTGATAAAGGTTGAGTATTGTTTAGGTGTATATTCGGTTTGTATGCATAGTTAGTTAATAGAAATCATGAAATGATTGAGTATACATGTGTATAAGGGTATGGCCGAATGTGGTAAGAAAATGATACGAATGAATCTTGGTGTGTTAGTTATTAAATTTTGGATAAGTGAAATGAAGAATGTATTAGACAAAAGTGAAGTTTATGTATTCACATGATATGTGCTTGAATGTGGGGACGAGTTTAGAAACGAATTATACTTACATATTATTAATAACAGAAGGTAGCATGCTATCATTGGGATTGTTGTTTTTATAAGTACTTTGACTTGTGTGAGGTTTAGTAACATCATAACCCTAACCTGGCGACGGATACGGGTTAGGGGTGTAACAGATTATGCATCAATTTTTATAACAGTGTTTATAAAAGTGTCATGACTTGTGGTTAGATGAGTAATGCCTCGTAACCCTAATCCGGCGACGGATACTGGTTAAGGGTGTTACAAACCTTTCGACAATATAGAAGACAAGCGAATCAAAGAAGGATCGAAGAGATGAATTTCGAGAATATGAATCAAGAAAGCGGAGCAAACCTTGCTCAAAATCCTATCCTTTTTAATAATGATAGGGATAGAGCCTTAAGACAATATGTCGTGCCAGTGTTCAATGATCTTAATCTGGGTATTAGAAGACCCGAAATCGAGGCATAACAATTTTAGCTGAAGCCAGTCATGTTTTAGATGCTTCAAACAGTGGGCCAATTCAGTGGAATGCCTACTGAAGACCCTCATCTGCACTTGAGACTATTCATAGAGGTGAATGAGTCTTTCAAATTAGCCGGAGTACCCGAAGATGCACTACGATTGAAGTTGATCCCATATTCGCTAAGGGATAGAGCTCGAGCCCGGTTCAACTCATTGCCACCGAACTCAATTTCCACATGGCAAGAGTTAGCAAAGAGATTTCTTATGAAGTATTTCCCGCCTAGTAAGAATGCTAGGTTGAGGAACGAGATCACTGCCTTCCAACAAATGGATGACGAATCCTTGTATGAGGCATGGGAAATATTTAAAAGAGTTATTACAAAAGTGCCATCATCATGGAATTCCACATTGCATCCAACTAGAGACGTTTTACACTGGTCTCAACACTCACACGAGGATGGTAGTGGACGCTTCTGCTAATGGTGCTCTCTTTTCTAAGTCTTATAATGAGGCTTATGAAATTATCGAGGGGATCACTAGCAACAACTATCAATGGCTAACCAATCGAGCAGCGTCAGGAAGACAAGTCGCTGGAATACATGAAGTAGACGCTCTTACTTCACTCGCATCTCAGGTATCATCAATATCCTAAATGCTTAAAAATCTTACTACTAATGGGTTTAATATTTTTGCAGCACAGCCGCCAAATCAATTTGAGAATATAGCCTGTGTCTATTGTGGGGAAGGACAGTTTTTTAAATAATGTCCGTCAAACCCAGAATCTGTATACTACATGGGTAATCAGAACCAAAACTGAGGAAGGCAAGGGCTGTAATCCAATTTTTATAACCTATCGTGGAGAAACCACCCGAATTTTTCCTAGAGTAACCAAGGGGCTGGAACCAATAACACTTACACCCAATCCGGACCAACCCAGCTGCCTAGTTTCCCTCACCAAGTTCAGAAACCAGATCAAGCTGAAGCATCCAATAGCTTGGGGAGTTTGTTGAAGGCATACATGGCAAAGAATGATGCCTTAATCCAAAGCCAAGCAGCTGCATTGAAGAATCTGGAAAACCAAATGGGCCAGCTTGCAACTGAACTTAGGAACCGACCACAGGGTACCTTACCTAGTGATACGGAAATTTTGAGAAATCCAGGAAAGGAGCACTACAAAGCGCTGACATTGAGGAGTAGAAAGACGGTAGAGCCTAATACCATTGAAGCTGAAAAAGAGTAAGCTGAGGCTCAAGACTCAGAGGAAGTTCAACCGAGTGTTGAAATTCCAGTTTCACAAGAACCAGAATCTGCAAAACCCGACAAGGTAACCTCAAAACCAGCTAAATCTGATCAACTAACAACTCCATTAGATGCAGAATTACCACAAAAGACTAATCAACCATTACCAGTTCCAGTAAAGAAACCATCACCACTTTACCCTCAAAGACTTCAGAAGCAGAGTCAGGAGATTCAATTCAAGAAGTTCCTTGACGTACTTAAGCAACTTCACATCAACATCCCGTTGGTTGAAGCACTTGAGCAAATGCCGAATTATATCAAGTTCATGAAAGATATCCTGTCTAAGAAACGAAGACTTGGAGAATTTGAGACGGTAGCCCTGGCGAAGGAATGCATTGCATATCTTTAGGACAAACTACCCCCAAAATTGAAGGATCCTGGATGTTTTACCATACCGTGCAATATTGGAGCAACCTATTATGGTAAGGCATTATGTGACTTAGGTGCGAGTATTAACTTGATACCTATGTCAATATTTAGAAAGTTGGGAATCGGTGAAGTTAGACCTACTACGGTTACACTTCAACTAGCATATCGATCCTTAGCACATCCAGAAGGAAAAATTGAAGATGTATTGGTACGTGTAGATAAATTTATCTTTCCTGCTAACTTTGTAATTCTAGACATTCAAGCAGACAAAGAAGTGTCAATTATCATAGGAAAACCATTCTTAGCAACTGGAAGGACCCTTATTGATGTGCAGAAGGGTGAGTTGACTATGCGTATTCAGGATGATCAAGTAACATTTAATGTTTTTAAGTCAATGCGATTTCCTAACACAATTGATGATTGTTCTGTAGTATGCGATTTAGAGGAATTAATAGTGGAGAAGGAACTCAACTATGTTGAGGATCCGTTGGAATGAATTCTAACATCAGACTCTCCAATTGATGAAGAGGAGAATGAATACTTAGCTTTTCTAGAAGCTAATCAAAAGGGATTTAATTCGCAATCCCCGTTTTGAATCTTTGGAATTAGAAAAAAGGGATTACACCCAGCCAAAAGCATCAATCGAGGAGCCACCTAAGTTAGAACTCAAGGTATTACCTACACACTTAAAATATGTTTATTTAGGTAATGCTTATACTCTGCCTGTGATTGTTTCAGCAGAATTAACTACTGAACAATAAGTGAAACTTATCATAGTTTTGAAACAATTCAAGAAGGCTATCGGATGGACCATAACCAATATTCGTGGTATTAGCCCATTTGTATGCATGCACAAGATTATATTAGAATATGGCGAGAGAGGAACGATTGATGGACAATGGAGACTGAACCCCATCATGAAGGATGTAGTAAAGAAGGAAATTATCAAGTGGTTGGATGCGGGTATAATTTACCCCATCTCAGACAGTTCATGGGTAAGTCTGGTCCAGTGCGTGCCGAAGAAATGAGGTATCATGGTCATTGAGAACGAGAATAATGAGTTGATATCGACCAGAACGATTACGGGATGGAGAATTTGCATCGATTACTGAAAGCTGAACAAGGAGACCAGGAAAGATCACTTTCCTTTGCCGTTCTTGGACCAGATACTTGATAGACTCGCGGGGCGAGACTATTACTGCTTTCTCAATGGATACTCAGGGTATAATCAGATTACAGTAGCACCGGATGATCAGCACAAGACAACATTCACCTGCCCGTACAATACATTTGCATTTAGACGCATGCCATTTGGTTTATGTAATGCACTTGCTACATTTCAAAGATGTATGATGTCAATTTTCACTGACATGGTTGAGAAGTATTTAGAAGTTTTTATGGATGACTTTTCAGTATTTGGAGACACTTATGATGATTGTTTAGCCAAGCTAGCTAAGGTACTAAGACGATGTGAAGAAACAAACCTAGTACTCAACTGGGAAAAGTGCCATTTCATGGTACAAGAAGGGATTGTTCTAGGGCATCGAATATCGAGATGTGGAATCGAGGTAGACAAAGCAAAGGTAGACGTTATTGAGAAACTCCTATCTCCAACATCTGTAAAGGGTGTTAGTAGTTTCTTGGGCCACGCCTGTTTTTATCATAGATTTATCAAAAACTTCTCCAAAATTGCAAAACCTTTGTACAAATTATTGGAGAAGGACGTGACATTTTGATGATGAATGTTTAAGAGCATTCAAAGATTTGAAAAATGGACTAGTTACGACACCCATCAGCGTCACACCAGATTGGGATCTGCCATTTGAATTGATGTGTGATGGAAGTGACTTCGCAATTGGAGTTGTCGTAGGCCAGCGAAGGAACAAAGTTTTTCACCCCATCTACTACGCAAGTCGGACTCTAACAGGAGCACAACTGAATTATACGGTAACAAAAAAAGAGTTACTTGCTATTGTATCTGCTTTTGACAAGTTTCGATCTTATCTTGTAGGTACCAAAGTGACTGTTTATACGGACCACTCGGCAATTAAATATTTACTGGCCAAGAAAGACGCTAAACCGAGATTGATTCGGTGGGTACTTCTACTTCAAGAGTTCGATCTAGAAATTCAAGATCGAAAGGGAGTAGAAAACCAAGTAGCAGATCACTTGTCCAGGTTGGAGCCGCAATAGGAAATTCTCCACTTGTACCGATTCAGGAGACATTTCCAGATGAACACATACTGAAGGTAAATCATGTCCATAATATTCCTTGGTTTGCTGATATTGCTAACTATTTAGCTTGTGGTTTGATATCGATTAATAAAACATATCAACAAAGGAAAAAGTTTATTCACGATGCGAAGTACTATTTCTGGGAAGACCATATTTGTTTAAAAAGTGTGCAGATCAGATGATCAGGAGATGTTTGGCAGAAGATGAAATACCGAAGATTTTATACCACTGTCACTCAGCTCCGAGTGGGGACCACTTCGGAGTTACTCACACTGCGGCCAAAGTATTACAAGACGGATGCTTTTGGCCCACACTATTCAAGGATGCATATGCTTATGTAAAGAGTTGTGATCGATGTCAGAGAGTTGGAAATGTCACCAACAGAAATGATATGCCTCGAACAAATATCATTGAGGTAGAATTGTTCGATGTTTGCGGTATTGACTTTCTTGGTCCTTTCCCTTTGTCTTTTGGTCACAGGTACATATTGGTAGCAGTATATTATGTGTCCAAGTGGGTCGAGGCTGAAGCTTATCCGACGAACGATGCTAAGGTTGTGATGAAGTTCTTACAGAAACACGTGTTCACAAGGTTTGGAACCCCAAGAGCTATTATCAGCGATGAAGGGACCCATTTTGTGAACAAGTGGTTAAAATGATTATTAAATAAACATGAAGTGAAACATAAGGTTGCTACAGCTTACCATCAGCAAACGAATGGGCAAGCTGAGCTAGCGAATAAGGAGATCAAAGGCATACTTGAGAAGGTAGTTTGCCTGAACTGACGAGATTGGTCCAAAATACTAGATGATGCTTTATGGGCTTACAGAACAGCATACAAGACACCTTTAGGAATGTCACCCTACAGGTTGGTCTTTGGGAAAGACTGTCCTCTACCTCTGGAGTTAGAGCACAAAGCTTACTGGGCTCTTCGATGACTCAACTTGGATCTTAAGCTTGCTAAAGAGAAACGGATGCTCCAACTCAATGAGCTAGAGGAATTCCAAATGTTCTCATACGAAAATGTCAAATTACTCAAAGAAAGACTCAAGAAATGGCATGACAAGCACATTCGAGTTAAAGAATTTGAAGCAGGTCAGCAAGTCTTGTTATTTAATTCCAGATTGAAGTTCTTCCCTGTTAAGTTAAAATCACGTTGGTCCGGTCCATTTACGATTCACCGCGTCTGTCCATATGGAGTTGTTGAACTCCAAGGTAAGGGAGGTAATTTTCAAGTCAATGCTCAGCGTTTGAAACATTACTACAGAGAAAAACCTGAACGGGATCAAGTCTTGTTCAGTTTATCGGATATTTAAATTTTCTTATTTTTAATAAATTATTTAGGGTATATTTTCGAGTGTATTATGTTTAAATAAATTCTGTCTAGGAGATTAGAACTTAAGCGAGACCGCTTGTGACCCCTCCAATCTTTCTTGGGAATTGATTTTTACATAATTTTTCGAGAACTTATTCCCTAAATGACAAAATAAATTTTTAATTTTTCAAATAAAAGGGTCAAATTTTGATCCAAGTTTTAATTAGCAACTCAATTTTAAATTTTCATTAAGTCTAGGGACTTAATTGAAGTATTTTTAAAGTTTGATTGCTCTTTTTTTAATAAAAATTTAGGTGCCTCTCTTTGTAAATATTTTTAAAAGGCATCTAGAATAAATATTTTTACTTAATATTATATATTTATAAACTATTAATAAACTTTAATATATAATTATATCCATTATAATTTATATATTAATTTTTATCAACTTAGCTTAGAATTAGGATTAATTTTATTTAATTATATTTTATGTTTATTTTAATAATTTAATAGCAATTGATAAATTCATATGCATATATTTTATTATTAGTTGTTGTTAACTTTGAGTAGGACTAGACTTAGAATATTTAAATTATTAAATTTCTCTAAGAATTTCACTCTTCTTCCTACTCCTTCCATTATATATTCCATCCATCTATCCTATTCTTCTCATCCATTCAACACCTAAAACCTCAAAGCACCCTAACCTTTGAGTGTCGAAAAGTCCCCAAGCAGTCGGCCAGCACATCACACGCACACCTACTGCCCAGGCTTCTGCCTCACGCCTACTGCCTCCAGCTCACGTCGCACGCACCAGCGCCCCACACATTCGGACTAGCCCTTGTGCGCGCTACCTGCTTCAGCCCCACGTGCGCTGCTGCTTGTTGCTTTGCACACTTGTGCAGCACACCTCTTTCTCCCACACACCAAGCCCTTAAGCCTCCAACCCTCCTTTTAAATTACCATCTATTTCTTCATTATTATTTTTAAGAGGTTCTTACATTTTTTTTTAAAAAAAAAGGTGGTAAGAGCTAACTTTCTCTATGCATTATTAACAATTTTTCATTAAATTTTTGAGAAAATAATTTTTTTTCCATTTTATGTTCAGGTCAATTATGCCTCGTAAGAGAACTCGTGCCTCTGCCCAAATTGATGAAACGCAAAATAAGTTCCACTGTGAAGAAGCCAAAGTAAGATACAAAAGTATCTTCAAAAATCAACATATGCATCCAGAGAAAGGCTTCACATTGAAGGAAAGCAACTACAGAGACTTTATGGCACGTATTCGTGAAGTTACTGAAGCCCTCAATTGGGAATTGTTTTGTGAAAGGAGACCAAGTGTGGATGAGGAACTAGTTCGTGAATTCTATGCGAACTTAACCTCAAGGTACCAATAAATTCAAATGCTATTAATGAGTTCTTTGAATTACATGATTTCGAAAACGATGAATATTCTTATTTGTTGAGCAACATTAAGCCTGAAAATTTGAAAGAAATTCTCGAGGAACTTATAGTTCCAGGTTCTAAGTGGACCGTGTCAAAGCAAGGAATCCACACGTGTCGAAGAGAATATTTGACACCACTTGCGAAAGTATGGTTCTATTTCATCCGTTTCAGCCTTATGCCTAGTTCGCATGGGACGACAATCTCATTAGAGCGAATGGTCCTATTATACTCAATTCTAACTGGAAAGACCATTGATGTGGGCAAAATCATCCTAAGAGAAATGCGAAATTGTGCCGTTAGACATTCTGGCCCAGCCTATTTCCCCTTTATGATAACAATTCTGTGCTTAAAAGCAAAAATTTTTGCGAACTTAAAAAAGATAGGGTATAGTCAGGGCACAATCACCGATTGGGACCTCTATCGAGTAACTGGAGATTCTGTTCTACAGCAACGAGTTGAAGAGAGTAAGGATCCCGAAGAAGCAGAAGATGACCCCACAGAGATCCCGCCAGAGCAATCAACTGAAGCCCCTAATGAGGCAGAACCAATGGAACCAGAAGCTGAACCTGATATCAAAACCACAATGTATGGAGCTCCACCGCCTAGCCTAGATCTTCGAGATGAGCTGTCAAAGCTGATGGACTTAATGCAACACATGCAATGGCAGCAACAAGCCTACCAAAGATATTCAAAAATAAGGGATGACTCGATGAGGAGTGCCCTTAGGAAAATTTATAATGACCCATTTATTTTTGTGTCTGAGTTTCCAGATTTCATATTTGAACCATGGAGTTCATTATCGAAGAGGGAGCAAAGCGATTCATGCAAAGGCAATAATGATGGAGCAAAAGGTGAGTTGAATTCAGAAGGATCAGCAAACAAATAAAAAAGGGAGGACCTCAACTTTATTTTACTTTTATTCTTAAGTTGTTTTAGGATTAGGTTAATTAGGAATTTTTATTTTTTGCACAAAAAAACAAGAGATAGGAATCATGAATAAAGTCTGAATAAGTCACAAAGGCTAAAGTGTGGCAATAGGTATATACATGTTTAGGATTGAATTTAGAGAGAGCTTGGTACTTAAGCAGTCAATTTGACTCACCTCCTCTTTTCTAAAATCCTACCTGGTGTATAGTATCTATTCACTTTAAATAATGAGGACATTGTTCACTTTAAGAAGGGGGGACCGAAAATTTGAATTAATTCCACTAGGATAAAATTTTCTTTTAATTATGATTAGGATATATTTTGTTCAATAATTTGAAATTTTGTTAAGTATGCTACACTTCAGTATTAATAAGTTCTATTATTTCAGTAAGTTATTATGTTAGCTTAATAATGATATGAATGTATTTTTAATAAAGCATGCAAATTTGTACCATAAAATTTTTAGTTCCCTACGAAAAAATTAGGCATGCATGAAAGTTTAAGTCTTTAGAATTGACTTAGTAATTTCTTGAGGCGAAATCCTATGAAGCATGGAATATTGAAAATGATTTAGGCAATTATTGTTTGGACTGTTTGAGCCTTTCAAACCGACCATGATAAAATTATCCTTTGAAACCCAACTTTGAGACTATATGGCCTAGTTTTATTTGGACCTTTGCAATATTTAGCCATCAGTTTTTCTCTTCATTATCTTTAAAATTGTCCCAAACACTAGACTCAGTACTATTCAGAATATCGTTTGAAAATAAGTTTGGGGGAATTGAAAAGAAGTATCAATTGCTCGAAAATTGTAGTACATGAAGCAAGTGCTCGAATTTGAATACAAAAAAAAACACATGTACTCGAAAGAAAATAGATGTACAAAAGAGCATGTGAAAGTAAAATAAGTTGTTGTATCGAAGGTAAAAATTCTGAAGGTTCGGTTTTACGCTGAGTCTAGGGTTTGTAAGCCAAAATTTATCTATCTTTTACCTACCCATAACCTAGCCACGTTACAACCTTAATAAAGACCTATTGATTCAAGTTTCTATGCTACCTACATTAGTAGAGAGAAATTGCTAAGATCAACATATGAAGACATAAGTTAATCTTAATGATTGCAACTTAGTCTTGAATAAGGGAATAAAAAAAATCAAATTGGTAAGGGTTAACATGTCTTTGTTAAAGAGGCATTTATTCTAATTTTGCTATTAAAATAGTTGTTGGCTGTAATTTGAACGATATGTATACTTAAGTAGCATAATTATCAAATTTCTTATCTTTGAGCCTAAGTATATTAAATTCATAATTTTGAGAAGAAGGTTGTTCTGAAAGAGTTCTTAAAAAGTGTTTCCGAGAAATTCTTTTCGAAATTTGTGCATTACTCGGGACTAGAGGTGTTCATGGGCCGGGCGGCCTGGCCCGGCCCGAAGGCCCGACCGAAATTTGGGAGGGTTTGGGCAAAAATATAAGCCCGAAAAATGGGCTTGGACAAAAAATAAGGCCCGTTTAAAAAATAGGTCGGGCCTCGGGTAAGGTATTTTTGGCCCGAGCCCGGCCCGAATTCACTAAATGACAAAAAAAAATCTGCTATTTTTTTTTTGAATGTTATTTTCTTGTTGTTTTCTCCCTATTTTGCTACCATATTACTATTATGTTGCTACTATTTTGTTGTTATTGATTGAATATTGTATAAAACTTATTTTATTGTTAATTTTGTTATTATTTTAAAGGCATTTGTTAATTTTATTATTATTTTAGAGGTATTTGCTTGTTAAGTATCTTAGTGTTATTTAAGCCTACATATTTTTTTAAAATTTATTTTCAATTTGTTGGGAAATATTTATTTTGATTTTTTTAGTATTTTTGATGTATTATATATATTTAAAAATCATATAAAATAATATAAAAATTTAATACGGGCGGGCTGGGCCGGGCCCGGGTTTTAGCATTTTTATATGGGTCGGGCTTGGGAAAATTTTTAGGCCCATTTTTTGGCCGCCCCGACCTGAGCCCGATGAATGGGCCTAAATTTTTAGTTGAGCCCGGCCCGACCCGGCCCATGAACACCTCTACTCGGGACGAGCAATGATTTAAGTTTGGGGGTGTGGAAACACAAAGATTTATATACTTTTTCATACCTAATTTTACTTAAAATCATGCATTTTCGATAGAATTTTTGTCATAAAGTAATTAATTTTTATAAAATAATAAAATTGTATTAAAAATTTAAACATGTTAATTTTTAGTCAATTTTACAATTATTTTTAGTAAATTTTGATTATTTTTGACAGATTCGTACAAAGGGCGAAAATTGACCCGACAGACATCGTTAAAAGAACAAAATCGAGAAGCAATTCGAAGTAACAAGGCGAAATAATTTCTAGCCTAAGACAGTTCAAATATGTGTATTAATTCATAATATAATTAATTTTAATCTATCCTCAATTTAATTTGGACTAAATAAATTAATTTTAATTAATTATGGAAAAAGGGCCTAGTTGAACCGCACCAGTTGAACCAAATTGAGCGAACCGAACCAGCCACCAATTGGGCAGCCCAGAACCGTTCAAATGCTGACCCAAATCAGCATTTTAGCTGATTAAATGAGCTTGCAAAAAGGCCCTTGGAAGACTTCCAAATTGCATTCAAACCCCACCTTAAATTAAGGCTTTATGGATTTGCCCCAGGCTAATTTTAGCAAAGTTGAAAGTCTCAACCTTGCCATGTAAGATGGCCGGCCATGAGGGGGCTCTTTGGCTGCTGAAATTTGCTATTTTTAGCAGCCATCCTCAGCTATATAAACCCCCCTTTGCTGCCCATTCAAAGCATCCCTCAACACTTTCATTCTCTCATCACTTCTCTTCTTTCCATTCTCTCTTTTTTCTCCAAAAAGAAAAAACCAAGCCTTCTTATGTCGATTTCCCCTCTTGGAAAATAGGTGTTTTCTTAGCCATTTGGGGCAGCAAGCGAGTGTTCGTAGAAGCCTTGATCGGCAAGGACAACAGAGACGAAAGAAGGAGCAATCAATCAAGCCACAAAGAAACACTGATTTGCTTCTTGTTCCCTATCTTTTTAATTTCTGTTGTTTTTATGATGAACATATCTGTGAATATTCATGTATTTGAAATGGTTATTTTAATCAATCTAGCTTGAATTAATTCGTGTTGGGTTGATTTCATTTCGTCCTCTTGATTTGTTAAATTTATGTTTATGCTGTTATAGGCCTCGGTAAAATGCTTGATTAAGTAAAATCATGCCTAAGTTATTCTGGCAATATAATTGTTTAGATAACTAAAGAATTAATTACTTAAACGCATTGAAATTGTAGTTAATGGACACAGTACTTAATCAGTGCATGTTTAATTCTTCTCAGGTAGCTGAAGATTAGATTAGCATTGTATTTGGCGATACATATGCCTTGCATAACTTGCAAGCTTATTGTGATTAAACTGTTTCAAGGTAAGGATACTTTGTTACCTCAAATAGTCTTTTATATGCTTATTAGGTTGAATTAATCATTTCAATCGACATAGGAATATGCGAGAGATTGTTTAATTTAATAAGTATGTATGTGCAATAACATGTTTACCTTTATAAATCTGTTTAATCGGTCGAATTGGCATAGAAATATGTGCAAGAGATGAATGGATTTTTTATTTGTAAATGTGTTCATAAGTTAGCAAATTACCGAGTTGCCGTGATTTATTCGTAACAAGTATAAGCATAAGTTTAATAATTCTAAGGTAAGGAAATATAATTAATCCAACATAATTATATCATCTTGATTAAATCACATTTGGAATCGTGCACTAGAATTTCTTTGTTTTATTTTAATTATTTTACTTAGTTTTTAACTCTTCGTTTTTTATCTCTTTTTAAAATCAAATATTTTTCCTTCACCAAAGTGTTTAAAATTACTTTCATAAATAATTCTTTTACAGTCCCTATGGGTACGATAACTCGATATTTACTTGTCACTTTATTACATGTTGGGATTGTGTACACTTGCACATTTCCATCGTTCCAATTATCAATGATTCAAAAACCAATATGTGAAGCTGTCATGAAAGCCTCGAAATTAAATCTGAAATCGTTTCTAGAACGTACAAGGATTTCGACAGAGAATAATGCAAACTTGAACGAAGAAGCTCAAGGGCACCTCAATCCACTAATGATAAGGGAATCCGGGAAGGGCTTCAAGGATAGTGGGCAAAGGTCGAAACTTTTTTGCAAGAACATTCAAGTGCACGAGATGGAAAAATTAATTCTCAATGAGCCAAACGGATAACATTTATGGTCATCGAGCTAACGACGTTAAACAAAAGCGCTTTTTGGGAGGAACCCCAAATTTATTTTCATTTATTTAATTTTGAGTTTTAGTAAGATTTAGGTTGTAAATAAACAAATTTTTATTTAATCCAGTGAATTTTCTATTTTCAGGAATGTAATGGAGGTTATGAATTTTTCCAAAAGCCGAACAATGATGGTGGCGTGGGCACGCCGTGCTAAATGTTGACAATTATTTCCCAACACCGAAGTATTCTTAACCATTCTCTTTGCTTGTTGTTTGAGGTACTAAACTTTATTGCATATAAAACGTGCTTGAGGATAAGCATAAATTAAGTGGGGGGGATGAAAATGGTAAGCATGCATGGATGGTTGATTGATTTTGGCTGCATGTTTCTCTTTTGAATATGTTTAATCTTATACTAGATTTATTCGATAGTTTTTTTGACGTTGAGCCTCTCATCTTTTACTTAGTCAATTTGGACGATTGGGCAAATTTTGAATTAAAGTGTTCAAAGTATCTAGATTAGTCGACATTTGTGTTTTAAGGTTGATATATGTAACTAGAATTTCCATATAAATTGATTGTTCGAAAAAAATATTTGCTTGTACATAAATAAATAAACGAATAAATAAATAAAGGCTCAAGTTATGAGTGAAAGTTTCGAAAACATGACTGAATTGAGTAACCGGGATAGGGTGCTTGGGTTGTCATTTTATCTCGCGTAAAAAGGTTTGAGTGACAAGTTGATAACTTGCAAACATTCCGCTAACCGAGCCTTCAAAAAAAAAAGAGACTGTTTGAACTGAATAACCGGGATAGGGTGCTTGGGTTGTCATCCTAGTTCGCGTAAAAAGGTTTGACCATGTCTAAATTTTTTTTACTAAAGCGTAGTTAATTAATAATGCCTTGCAAATTATTGGATTCAAACTCAATTTAATGAAATTATCTAGTTCACATATTTCAAATTTTATGACACTTGTTGATTAAACTATGTGTTCTGAGCATTTATTTATTTTTGCCTATGTTGTTTACATTGAGTATGGATGCGGAAAAGAGGCTCGATTTTTAATAAATTGTAGAACCAATTCTAATGTTTGAAAGAATAACATGCTTGGGGACAAGCATGAGCTAAGTAGGGGGATTTGATAACATGTTAATTTGCAAGGTTTCTTGTGTTTAATTCGGCTTATTTCTAAATCAATCCCTGCTAAATTAGTGTTTTTATGATTTAAATCTTGTCAGGGATGCAATTGGTCAAAAACAAGCTAAAAATGGCCAAATTGAAAGACAATCATTGAAATGGGGCCAAATAAAAAAGATGGAGGAAGCCAATGACACATCAAATATTTTGACTTTGTAAAAGCCAAAAATAGGAAAATCTTATTTTATTTTATTTATTTTTATTTTATTTTATTTTATATTTTATATTAAATTAGTTTAGGCTATTTTTAGTAAACCCTATGTATATAAATAGGGCCTTTTTGTTCTTAGGAAATCATCACTTAATTCTATCTCCTACTTCAATTTGGAATTGAATTACTCTTTTTTTTCTCTTTCAAATTGGGGTGAAGCATTCTGCTAATTTCAATTGCAATTGTCTTGTTTTTACTAAATTGGGCTAATTGCTTTCCAAGTGTTTTTCTTTCCCATTCTTCACCACCTTCGTCAAATTACTTTTCAAGTTCACAAAAGCATGAACAATTTCATGCTTAACTAAATTCCATCTTAGCTTTAGGCCGGTGTTCTTTCCGGTCGAGAATCATGAGATTCGTATTCGCGCTAAAAATCCTCCCAAGCGGTATTCAATTTTTTCCTAAGTATCGGGATAGACCAATCATCCCTTAAAGTTAAACTCAATTTCAAGTCAGTGCACATTGGGTTGGAGTCGTGTTTACTGACAATTGGAGACTGGAGTCAGCCGTGTTGTATTCGGATTTCTGAGAAAAATCAAGGAAGAAGTGATTGGGTTTAAACGACCCACGCAGTTGAGGCCGTTGATTCAAGTTGGGTTCTTCAGAACTCAAGGCTACCGAAATCTTCAATTGGGAACACGTGTATCTCGGTTAGATAATCGGTAAGGGTTGGTTTGCAGGACGTACTGGTACCAGATACGAGAGGAAGAATTGGTGGTTAGGACATTCTTAATCGCGATAACCAGCTTATCGTTTGGAGGAGAAGATCAATTTTTGAGGATCGATTCTTAACACGAAATTTACCGAGTCTAAGGCTAAGGCTTATTTTATCTGTTTACACAAATCTGAATTTATTTCCAATTTGCATTTATTTTCAATATTAATCAATCGTTTATTTAAGCTGATTAGATTATTTACTCTCTTAAACATTCTCAAACTCCCCCAATTTAATTGTTTATTTTTGTTGTAGGTACGCTTGGAGTCATGGGCACGACTCTTGACACGAGGCTTGACGCGACGAATATTTTGTTCATAAGTGAACACAGAAGTTGGTTACGATATCCAATCCCTATTGACTCGACCCTACTACCACTCTTTACTACTATTTAGAGTTAATTTAGTAGGAATTATTTTTAGTGGTTTCGACGCCCATCAATGAATACATTTATGTCTCTATTCGTGGAATCAACTGCTCTAATAGCTAAGACTAGCCATCTCCCCAATTGAAATTGTAGATGACATAATAATCCTTCTCAGTATTGGAATCAAATGCTCACTTTGATTCTTTTACGGGCTTACAGGCTCATTTAGATTATCTACTAAGTAAGTTGTCTTTCTCGTAATGTAAACGTTCTTTACAATGCCACTTATCTTCAGTTGAACTTTAGACAATCAATGAGCTAATATTTGCTTGTCACAATTTCTCTATGCATGCAAAACATAAAAGTTAAAAAATACAAAAGATATAATAGTGAAATGTGAAATTAACTTTATTTATTAATCGTTCAAATAAATAGAAAAAAGTTACATGTTTACTACAATATGGGCACATTTCCCAACAGTAACATGTATATAAGTGTCATGGTGTGTATCTTAGTATGTAAATATGTTTAATACTTGGATAGTTGACTTGACCATTACATATAATATATTAATTTGGTGTCTTGAACCATACATGTTGTTTGAGAATATATGTGCTTTTATGCTAAAATATGTAATGATCTGTAACTATATGTTTAGCATAAGGAATGGTATGGAATGAGGTAGAAATGGTAGCTTTTTTGATAGGTGAATGAGATGGAAATGTATTTGAACATTTATAACTTGAAGTATGTTTGTAAAATGTGGCCTAATTTTGATTGTTGATAGTTATACTTAATGCTTATAAGCCATAGATGTGTATATGTGTACATAAGTGTTTGAAATGAAAGTGAATTGGCATGTTTCAAGGTGGTTTAGCAAATGTAAATATTGGTAATAGAATGACTAGGTTGGTGTTTGATTCATAACATTGAAATGTTTGAATCTAATTGATGTACAGATATTGAATGTTTGATAAGAAGTTGAATGCGTATATTTGAACTTGATTGGTATGTTTTGGTAGGTTTTGAGTTAAATGGAATTGGTAATTTAATGAACGTATTGATAAGTTTGGTTGGAAACTTTGAAATAGTTAAAAAATGGTTCATTTTTACCAAAAGTAGGGTCCACATCTCGACGACCAACCTACATCATCGCAATGTCAACAAATAGTGAGTGACATCCTGATGTCAAGTGGTATGAGGTCGTGACGTGACATAATGTTTTGGTGACGTCACGATGTCGGCCCTGAACTTCTAAAATTGTGCAATTTGGTCTTGTTTTGTGACCGGGTAGAAAAAATAGTTTTTTAAGCTCAATTAAGACTCAAAATTGATTGTTTAACCCGAAATGAATGTGATTAACAATGAATTGCATATGTGAATGATTATTTTAATATGAATTTATTTTTTTCTCCATAACGAATGTAACATTTTGTAGCTTAGACCCGCCGATAGGGTTGGGTGAGAGATGTTACAATTAATGGTATCAGAACTATGATTTAGTCGATTCTAATATTGAAACATAGCGTGTGTTGAGTTTAGAAATACATGCCATAATAACTTATGATAGTGTGATGCTTTTTTATCCGAATTGACTTTGTTTTTCAATATAGATAACCATGTCGGTTGAATCCAATCGAGTCCTATCTGATGATGTTGAAAGTAATACGCCCACTTCCGATCAAGGAGTTACCCAAAGCTTGCCCATTTTGCAAGGGCTAAGGAGTGAGGCAAGAGATTCTGTCTTACAAATGACCAACCAATGGTTCACACAATATATGATAGCTACCCCTTCAGATCCTCAACAAAAAATGCCCCGTCCTCCCTCTATAATGCCTCCTTAGTGGATGATGAACTATATATGAGTGACTCATATACTTTGATGTAAATAAAAGCTTGAGTTCAAATTAATAAGGAACAAAAAACTGGTGCGTTGGGTATACGACTTCTGTAGTATGTAGTATCATTCACAATAGTGGAATTCATAGCCCAGGATATGGGTAAATGATATCCTCTCATTGGCATTACATGGTATATGAAAAGTAAACATGGTCATAAGTCGTTCATCTTTGTGATGAATGACTTGATTATTATTTAATAGTAATTGACTTTTCATGAAGGAAGATGTAATGGTTACCATGAGATAAAAATAAGATCATATTCGAAGAGATTGAGGATATCCTATGAGGGTAACACACTTATGAAAAGGTCATTGGATAAGCACTGATCGAGTTACTTTCGTAATGGTATGTCATTAGGGATAGCTCAGTCACGATATTATAGTAGAATGACTTCGTGACTAAATGAGTTTATAATTAATAGGTGAAAAGTTGGAACTTAATTTATAAATCATTTAAGACCTAATTGCATATGTCTAATATGTCCCTCCACTAGCTTGTTGAAACCAAAAATGGATTGCATGTTGAATCAAATGAATAGAAATGGTAAAGTTAGAAAAATGGGAAAATGAATATGGTTTTCTCTAAATGAAAATTACTTGGAAACTAATTTATAATTTTATTGTGTATTTGGTTAATTTAATAATTAAAGTTCAAACATGGAGGTAAATTAATTGGTCGTTGTGAATCCGCTGAATGTAGAAATATTAGATATATTTTCTCATAGATTCTTTTATAGTAAAGTTGTCTTGATTTTAACGGAATTGAAATTGGGTTGAGAAAATTATTTAATTAGAAAATTAATTATGATGTTTATTTTGGGAAATGGAAAAACAAGCATTGGGTTGGATTGAAATTATAAAGTATTAGGTTAAAAGTCTAGAAAGTATTTATAATTGGACATGATACAAAAGATGCCCAAAGCCCCTCATGTTAATGCTAGAGACAACAAACCCTAGTTTATTTAACTAGGTTGTCGCCCCCTAATTCTAGTTAGAATAGGATTTAGTTTTTCTATTGGAATAAACTTATATTAATTCAACATGAGTTTCACTTCTTCTCCTTATAAATAGATGGTACTGGTAGAGCTAAATCTACAACTTTGAGATACTATTATTCTGCCCAAAAATAGTAAGAATTTATTTTCTAAATATAAATTCTATTTTCTAGAATAACAAATCTATCATATTCTATTGAAGAGTGATTTGCTTTCCCATTGAAAGTAAAGTAAATAATTTCTAGTTCTGTATTTGATTCGAATTCGTTCAAGGCCACACTTGAAGCAGTTCGTGGTACGAGAATAACGGAGAAGGTCATTCGGTTGAAAGCCGAGAATGACAAGGATTCGTCTAGTCGAAAACACAAGTGTGATTTCGGTAAAGGGTTTATTACTATAAATATCACAAACCGACTCGATTTTAAAAATTTTAATTTTTTGCTGTGCAAGAAAATCGTTTTCGAACCGTATTTTTTTCAACATAGTATAGCACATGACATTGTTCTCATTTCCCCTATATGTGATCATGAAGCTCATGTCTTTATTTCTCATTCGCTCACCTCCTATTTCTCTTTAATAAAGTGGAAGATATGGTTCGGTATTAGTACAAACAACTTAGCGAGCAATTGTGCATTATGAAAGCAAAAAGTTCATTTTTGAGCTCATGAATTGATTTTTCACTTGAGCACATTATAAAGATTTTCACTCTTTTCACTCACAATGCTTTTATCCATATTCGTGCTTTTATTCACTCACTTTCCTTTTGACCCTCACATTGCTTTTGTTCACTCAACATTTTTCATTCTGCACATTTTTTCTACGTACTATATCAAATCATCTCTTTACTAGTCACTCAAGTTCATTTTTAAAACCGCCAAATTGTTTCTACTTAACCCTCAATATCAATGGCCTGACGTCCATTTCATAGTGCAAAACAAATATAGGACAGAGACTATTTGAGAGCTAAACTAAATTTAGGCTCAAGATTTTTCTTTAAAAAATAGGGGTTCATCAAGAAAGGGTCCATAATAGCTCAAAATCAGGGAACTAGGGATATATAGCATATAGGTTAGTCATTTAAGTTCTTGGCTTATCAAACAATGTTTTAAGTCATCCCTAAACATTTAAATGAATACAGAGCCAAAACATGCTTCTAATTGTAATTCCATGAATAATGTTAAATTCCAACACATGCATTTACGCATCTATCTTCATGCTTATTCATCACTTGGTCCAAAATTAAAAGAAAATTCATGTATTTTGATCACCTCTACTCTATGATACAATGTCACTAGTTGAACTAAACAATTTAACTCACAAAGAATTTACAAATTTGAATAGATGAAATAATCCATTACACAATATCATACCATATCAACCAAGTGTTAAAGTAAAAGAAATATAGAAAAGGTGTTTAAAATAGGTGGCAATGACGAGAAGACATGTAGACGTTTAATGACATATCTTATGTCACGTGAGATTTCCGTAATTTCTTTAATGACAGATAACGACTTGATAATCAAAATATTATAAATTCATAATATTAGTGATGGCAGCATAAGAATTGAAACATCTATTGTTAAAACGTAGACTTAAGCGAACAGGATAAACTATTTTATAATTTACCTAATTTTGTTTTAAATTATAAAAAAACTGAAAAACTAAAAAAAAAAGTAATACACCATTTTTAATTAAGATATATATAAAATTAGATGGACGGAACACTGAAGTGACCCCCCAACTCCCCGACAGTCATTCAAAGGGAAAATCGGAGTAACGTGTGGAGCAGCCTGGGAAACTGTCGTAAAAATGATTGAGTTTGAAAAAAGTGATTGTAGGCCGAAATTGGGTAAAATAAATAAATGATGGAACATAACATCAGCCGTCATGTCCTCTGTCTATACTATTAACATCAAATTGTCTTACCATCCATTGGGTTTTTCTATAGAGGATGAAATAGTGAGGTAAGGGGATGATGAATCTCTGTTCGAATTTATTGCTTTATTGATTTAGAAACATTAATTTGTTTAAACAATAGAACAGCAACCACCAGCACTCGGCATTAGACGGATTCTGACTTTTCTGAGTCTGCCATCCGCCATTCTTTAAGGTCAACGGGGGATGGCACGTTAAAATTGGATTGAACTTTTTTTTACCTTTTTTGTGTGTGTATTTGAAAGATTCTCTGTTCTCTTTTTTGAGAATTATGAACGTATGTTTAATATCTTCCACACACCTTCCAACCGCCTTTCAAACAAGTGGCACAATCGAAGCCCATAGCTGACAGTTCCTATTTAAACAACAAAAAACCCCTATATACATGGTAGAGTGAAACCCATACACTTGGTTTAGTTGCTGTGCAGTGCAAAGCTTAAATAGAAACGCGGGTATGGCTGCCGATACTGTTCCACTTCTCAACGACCGTGATGGCAATGATATCAACAAAGGAGAAAAGCTTGTTAGCTGGGTTAAGGAGTTTGGGTCTGAGTCGAAGAGATTATGGCATATTGCAGGGCCGGCTATTTTCACAGCACTTTGTCAGTACTCATTGGGAGCCTTCACCCTAACTTTTGCTGGTCGGCTTAGTGAACTAGACCTTGCTGCAGTCTCTGTTGAGAACTCTGTTATAGCTGGTCTTTCTTTCGGTGTTATGGTAAGTGATCTCTTTTTATTTTAGCAAATGTGGAAATGATAAGGGTCTTAGTCTTATTCGATTTTAATTTGTCATAGTTAGGAATGGGGAGTGCATTGGAGACTCTATGTGGTCAAGCATATGGCGCTGGGAGGCTAAGGATGTTGGGGGTTTACATGCAGAGATCATGGGTCATTCTACTGGTTACAGCTTGTTTATTGGTTCCCATTTACATTTGGTCCCCTCCAATCCTTGTACTGTTTGGAGAAACCACTGAAATCTCCACTGCTGCAGGTTGGGAAATGAAAGAAAATCAATTTACAAATTATGAGGAAAAATGACATCTAATAACATCCTTTAACTTGTTGATGCAGGCAAGTTTGCTTTGTGGATGCTGCCACAATTATTCGCTTATGCTCTTAACTTTCCTATACAGAAGTTTTTACAAGCACAGAGGAAAGTTATGGTGATGGCTTGGATTTCAGCAGTGGTATTAGTGCTACATATCTTTTTCAGCTGGCTGCTGATACTTAAATTGGGATGGGGATTAATTGGTGCAGCCATAACTTTGAATACATCATGGTGGCTCATAGTTATTGGACAGTTTTTATACATTTTAATAACCAAATCGGATGGTGCTTGGTCTGGATTCTCATGGCTAGCATTTGTGGATCTATTTGGCTTTGTCAAGCTTTCTTTGGCTTCAGCTATTATGTTATGGTATGTTTCCTGCCCTCCCTTGAGTTACTGTTTATGTTAATCATGGTATCAGGTTTTATATTGACTGCATTGTGGAAAATACATTGCAGCTTGGAGTTTTGGTACTTAATGATGCTTATAGTCATAACAGGTCACCTGTCGAACCCTTTGGTACCTGTTGATGCCATCTCCATTTGGTAGGTATTCCTTAATGCATAATCCGCAACATGACACCTAAAAAGTAAATAAACCATGAAACATACACGAATGCACAGAGTAACTTAAAAACTGTTATTCAAGTTGGTCCAGTCCTCATTAACACCAGTTAAAATTATCAGTTTGATTGCATTAAATTGGATGAAAATTTGAGCTAAAGTGTGCTATTAGTCCCTGGCGTATTAGTTGCTTCTTTCTCAACTTTGATTTTCTTATAATTCCAGCATGAACATAAATGGATGGGATACAATGATTGCAATCGGGTTCAATGCTGCTATAAGGTGCGTTTCTCTCCATTTCCTGCTTCATCCCTTAATGAATTTGTTCAAATGAACTTACAAATGATGATGGTGGTAATAGTGTGAGAGTATCAAATGAACTTGGACGTGGGAACGCATGGCTTGCCAAATTTTCAGTGATAGTTGTTTCAATCACATCAGTGAGCATAGGGATTGTATGCATGATTGTGGTGTTTGCAACCAGAGGTTACTTCCCTTACCTCTTCACTACCAGTGAAGCTGTTGCTGAAGAAACGACTAAGCTAGCTATATTGTTGGGGATAACGGTCCTCTTAAACAGCCTCCAACCGGTCTTATCCGGTAAGTATCGCCTCCCACTCTTCAAGTTTCTATGTTTAATGTCGATGCTCCAAATGACCTTAACACCCAAAATTGAACATTACGCTGTCAAGGTCAGGCTATTTTAAATGTGCCTTGGGCTTCAAAGCAAGGCGAAATAAAAGCGAGCCTCTCTGAATCCGACCTTTGGCTTTCTGCTTCTCAATTTTTTTTTTTTTTTGAGTATTTCAAAATTGATAAATACCATTAGTTTTATATATATATATATATATATTAATTATAAACCTGGTTTCAACAACTTTATCATGTTGAAAGTAAAAAAAAAAAAAGAAAAGAAAGAACAGAACTCTGCTTGCTCTTCAGAGTTTAGAAGGAGATATGCACAATGCCTGTGCAAGGGAAACGTGGGTTTCTTTTATTCTCCATCTATTATATTTCTAATTTTCTAGTTTTTACTACTTTTTTATAATTTTATTTCTTCATCTCTTTTTTTGAGTTTATGACATTGCTCTGTGTTAGCATTCATAAATAGAGCAACATTTTGTTTGCCTCTCGATTTTCACAAGTGGAAAGAGAAAGGCTCAAGAAAGAACACACACCAAGTGTTTAATTAATATGATGATTGAGTGATTACAAATGAAAACCTCTGTTTATAGTACAGTTTGAAATACATAAACGGTTGAAATTTAAATATATCTACAAAGATAAGAGTTTTAAAGAATTTAAACTCAATATAATTTTATCCTTAGAGTTACAATATTTACCTTGATAAAGTACAAATTATTAGAATTTTAAAGAAATTTCATCAAGCTTCTTCCAAGTGACCCCAAATCATCTATAAAAACAATAAATGGCCTTAATCGCAAGCTTTTGTGCCTGGCCAGTGACACAAGCACTCGCTTTTGAATGGGATAATTTACATGCATTTGTATCTTTTTAGTTACTAATGGGTTGATTCATTTTAAATCATTCGTCTATTACTAAAATATTATTAACATTTGTTTTTCTATCTTTGAAAACTATCTGTTTAATATGTGCGTCTTATTTTACTCGGGTGCCTTGCGCCTCAGGCTATAGCGCCCGTGACAACACTAGACCCTCCAAGGTTGGGAAAAAATACAAGTTTATAACACTCACACTTAAGTCAAATTGGTTGAATTTTCAGGTGTTGCTGTTGGAGGCGGATGGCAGTCTCTGGTGGCGTACATCAACATCGGGTGTTACTATATTGTTGGCTTACCGGCTGGCATTCTCCTTGGATTCACATTTGGCTTTGGGGTTATGGTAAATTTCCTCATAAAGTGACGGACTGCTTGTAAAATGCTTCCTTTTTTTAGATATATCAAATATAACCTTTATAATAATGTGAAATGATGTTGCAGGGTATTTGGTCAGGCATGATAGGGGGCATTGTTTTACAAACCTTAAGCTTGATAGTTGTGATTTCACTTACCAACTGGAACAAGGAAGTAAGTTTCTCTGCATGCTTTTAATATTATAAATTAGGGTGTCGATGTCAAAAAGCAATTTCCGAGATAAAAGCCTTCAACATAGTAATAGATGAAAGGATAAACTATCAAAATAGTCACTTTTATTTACCTTGAATTACATTTTAGTCATTTATATTTGAAATGTTACGTTTTAGTCATTTACGTTAACATGTTGTAACATTTTAGTCATTGAGCTCAGGGGCAAAGCCAGGGGGGCTGGCAGGTGCCCGGCCCCCCTAAACTGGAAAATTGCTATTTAGGCCTTATAATTTTTTAAAAATTTTAAATTAATAAAGATAAAATTGCACTTTGGCCCCTTTAAAATTATAAAAATTTGATTTAATCCTTTACAAATTATAAAGGTATAGTCTATAAAAAATTAAAATTTCATCAGGCCCCCCTTAAAAAATTATTCTTGCTTTGCCCCTGATTGAGCTGTTAATTGTTGTTAACAATGTAATGGTAAGATGGTGTGATGTGCCACGTTAAATCATCATTTCAAACAAAAAATTTTAGGTTAAATTATATAATTGGTTCCTATATTTTTTTGTTTTGAGCAATTTAATTTTTTTCTTTCATGTTCTTTTAGCTTTCCTTTTTCTTTTTTCTTTGTTTTCCCCCCTTCTCCATCTCTTTTAACGTAGTTTTTCTATGTTTTTTATTTGTTAAAACTAGTCCATATACTTTTATTTTTTTGGAACAATTTAATTTTTTTTTTCTTTTTCTTTTCTTCTTCCCATTTAGTTTTAACAAATAGAAAACATAAAAAAAAATACATTAAAAGAGATGGAGAAGGGAGGAAAATAAAGGGAGAAGTAGAAGAGAGTGAAGAATAAAGAAAAAAAAGGGAAAGTCAAAAGAACATAAAAAGAAAAAATTAAATTACTTAAAACAAAAAAATATGGAGATCAATTGTATAATTTAACTTAAAACTTTTGTTTGAAATGATAATTTAACATGTCACGTCAATTTACTGTTACACCATTAACGGCAATTAAAGGCTCAGTGACTAAAATGTTACAACAAGTTAACGTAAGTGATTAAAGTGTAACATTTCAAACATAAGTGACTAAAATTTTACATGAAGTAAATAAAAGTGACTATTTTAATACTTTACCCTAGATGAAAAGAAAAAAGCCATTTAAAAAAAATTACTATTCTTTTTATTATCATTATTTCATGACACAAATATTGTTTAATATAAATTAATTTTAATATTTTTCATTAATTAATTATAAAAGATTTAAATAATTATTTTTAATACAAATAAAATTTTATTAACTATTATTTAACATTAGTATAAATTTTTTTATTTAATATATATGGTTTTAATATTGTTTAAATTATATTTACATTTTGATCTCTAATCATTACTTTCTATTTTAATATTCTAATATTATATACTTTGATCCAAAGTCCTAACTCATGCCTCTCCTTTCATTCACTTTAATTTGTTGAGATCAAAGCAAAGCTTAATCCAAGTATTCTACTATGCAGACTGTTGAAGCTGAAAGTAGAATAAAGAAATGGGGAGGACCAAGTGATGCAGAGTAATGATTTTGTTACTAATTCAGTAATCATTTTGAGAGTAATTTTATTTTTATATGCAATCTAAAAAAAATAATTATGTATAATGAGATTGGTGATTTTTAATTTTTTAACTCTTACATTTCTCGAATGTTAATGTTGTTGAAACTTAAAAATATCTTCTTTTTTTCATATGTTCATTGACGTCTAAATGATTTGTCGCAACTTACATTGCAGAAATTACTCTTTCTGCACTTATTATAACAACCGACAAAAATACTCTCATCATAAAACTATATTTTCTTTGAAATATTTCTTTAGGGCAATTTACCCACCTATACCCAAAAATAAAAAAATTTACGGAAAAGGGCCGGAATTGGGAAAAATTACGGAAAAGGGCCGAATCCCCCAAAAACGCGGCCACGTAAGCGCGTTTTGGGGGGACGGGGACCAAAATCGCGCCCTGCTGGAAGCGTTTTTGTCCACGTCAGCCAAAAACGCGTCCACGTGGACGCGCCTTGCTGACGTGGACAAAAACGCGTCCAGCAGGGCGCGATTTTGGTCCCAACGGTCAAATTTTTTTGACCGTTGGCTCCCCCAACGGTCAGAAAAAAAAAAACTATAAAAACCCCCCCCCACCCTTTATTCTTCACATTTCAATCCTATCTCAATATTCTCTCAATTTTCTCTCAATTTCCTCTCCATTTTCTCTCAATTTTCTCTAAATTTTCTCTCAAGGTCCTTGAAATTAACGCTCAAATTTCAAAATAGTCCTTTACTAATTACGAAAAAGCCCTTAATTTTTTTTTAAGATATTTTTATCGGAAAATTTTAAAGCCGATTACAATGGCCGGGGAATTACTTCGCCTAGACGAGAAGCACATTGCCGTCGAGCAAATAAAAATGGTAAGTTTTAATTTTAATTTTGCAATATTATTTAATTTTTTATCCAATTATGTAATTTTAATTAATTTTGAATTTTATGATTTTTTAAACAGTCTGTAGATCGGGTGTTGGAATGTTATATTCGCAACATGCATGATCCCCCATCGCCGTTGATCGAGAATTACCTGCGGGAAGCGGGTTTTTGGCATGTGGCCACGATAGGCCGAGGGTTCAAGTTGGAGCCGCCTTTGATCAGCGCGTTGATTGAGAGGTGGAGACCCGAGACTCACACTTTCCATCTGCCGTGCGGAGAGTGTACAATCACTCTAGAAGATGTTCATTTGCAGTTGGGATTACCGGTGGACGGGTCGGTAGTCACCGGGTCCACAACATCTACCGATTGGAGGGCCGTATGCTACGAGCTTCTAGGTGCCATTCCGGATAGAATTCGAGGAGCTCGGATCGATTTGGCGTGGTTACGAGACACATTCCCAGAGCTGCAAGAGGATTCGACCGAAGTAGAAAGAATACGGTATGCTCGAGCATACATTCTTCAAATAATTGGAGGTTATCTGATGCCGGACCTCTCTAGAAACCTCGTCCACCTGAGATGGCTCCTGAAACTTGTTGACTTCAGAGCAGCCGGTGAATTGAGTTGGGGGTCTGCCGTGCTGTCGAGGTTGTACCGGGAGATGTGCGGGGCGACGGTGCCGAGTAAAGCAAAAATCGGAGGTTGCATATCATTGCTGCAGTCATGGGCATGGTATCGATTTCCATTTTTACGCCCTCGACTCGACCACCCATATTCATTCCCACTGATAACGAGGTAAATTTAATATTATATTTTACAATTATTTCGTAGATTTATAGTATAATTGCATGCTAAAATATTATTTAATTAGGTGGAACCATCCGGCGAATCATGTTGGAATACCGAAATCGCTTGAGGATATACGGCTCCTGTTGGACCAAAGGTCGGAATCACAAGTAAGTTTCGAAATTTGTTATTATAATTTAGTATTTCGTATGTAGTGTCTAATATGAGGTATATGTCTAAAATTTTCGTAAAGTTTGAATGGACACCGTACGACGACCCAGAAATTCGTGCAGTAATTCCGGAGGAGTTCCTCCAAAATCCGAACGGTTGGCACGTAAAGGTCCCATTGATCACCTACTCGACCGTGGAGATGCACCAGGCAGATCGGGTTATGCGGCAATTTGGATTTCGGCAACGGATTCCCGTACCACCGGAGGTGCTCGATGATGAGCACAAAGTAGACTTACGGCAAACACATACGAATTGGGCAAGATTTTGGTCAGAACATATCGAGACGTGGGAGAACCGATATGACTATATACCTGACCGAGAACCGATAGTCGTTCCGGAGTTAGCATGCGTGCCGGAGTACATGCCATGGTTTAGGATCCATGGCAAGCCATATCTATTGTCGGAAGAAGAGAGGCGACGACAACTTCGAGAGCGAAGGGAACGTCGAGGCCCTTTACACCCAAGGAGAAGGGGTGATGAGGCGGGGCAATCATCACCGCCGACACAGTCACCGGGCCCAGCAACAGCGCCTACACAGTCACCGGGCCCATCAGTTCAACCGACAACACCGGGCCCATCACAGCATCTACCGTTCATGCCAGGTGCGTACCCTTCCCCTTATATGTATCATCCTAACCCATATATGTTTCAGTTTCCTATTCCTAGCCCAGGTTGGACTGCATGGCCGGGTTCGAGCCCGTTACCGACTACTTCCCCTGGCCATCCGATGGTGAGGCCGACGTCGCATGTGGGTTCAGAGGAGGCGGCATCGGGAAGCACTTCTTTCTGCCAGGCTCCGCCGTTCGGGATGCAGTCACCCCCGCCGTGGTTTATGCAAACACCTCCGGCGTCAATATTTTATCAGAGTGGGTCACCATCGCAACATCCAGAACCAGACCCACTGCCGGAGGAATCTGATTCCCCGCCCGAGGTTCCACAACCCCCGCCGGAAGCCAGAAGAAGGAGGAATCCAGCTCGTAACCGTCGACCGCCCTCGTGTGGCACTGGTTCCCACCGGCATCAGCAGTAGAATTTTTTAATTAAGTTTTTTTTGTAATTAATGTTTAATATATTTAATAAAATTTGAGTTTAACTTGTTGCCTTGTCATTTAATTTTTATATTTGTTTTACTTATTTTAATAAAATTTGAGTTTAACTTGAATTGATTTTTTTGTAATTAATGTTTAATATATTTAATAAAATTTGACAAAATAGAATTGATTTTTTTGTAATTAATGTTTCCTTGTAATTTAATTTTTTTAATTTGTTTTACTTATTTTAATAAAATTTGACAAAATAGAATTGATTTTTTTGTAATTAATGTTTAATATATTTAATAAAATTTGACAAAATAGGATTGATTTTTTTGTAATTAATGTTTCCTTGTAATTTAATTTTTTTAATTTGTTTTACTTATTTTAATAAAATTTGACAAAATATAATTGATTTTTTTTTGTAATTAATGTTTAATATATTTAATAAAATATAAGTTATTGTACAAAAGTTAACCGTTTTCCCCCGAAAAAATAGATATTACATAGCTTCCATGAGACAAAACACCTAAGAACACGGTCAACTATTCCGACTTGGACACGAGCGAGATGTATGCCCCGGGTTCCTACACCATCCGCACAACCGACTTTGGTTGCTTGTTTCTCGGATATCCATATTGTTGCGTATTCTAGACGAGCAAGGTCGACCTTTTGGTTTGCGCCTCAATTGTCTATCCGGCAATAGCTTATACGGTGCAAGCGATACCAAGGGCCACTTACGTTCATCTGGGACTGGTGGGAATACGTGTCTCCACACGTTGTACATGTTTTGTAATTTATACACTTCGTCGACATATCTCATTGGATCAAGACGGAGATTCTGACAAGCCGCAAGAACATGGGCGCATGGGTAACGAAGTGCATCAAATTTCCCACAGTCGCAGGTCCTATTTGTCAAGTGTACACGATAATGGCCGCCAACAATACCTTGGTTCGGTCTGTCAAACTCCGTGACACGAAACCATAGGTTGTCGCGATCGTGACACACTGTGTGCATGGTGTTCGCCCGTGCCTTCCCACGATTGATTTCTTGCAAGACCTTCGGGCTCCATACATGGCCTCCTTCCATCTGCCCTCTATAAATCGCCGCTCTCTTCGGAAATAGTGCCGCTAACCGAAAATATGTCTCTCGCACGACTGATGTAATCGGCAGATGACGGGTTCCTTTCAGAACAGAGTTTATGCATTCGGCAAGGTTTGTGGTCATATGCCCATATCGTAGGCCGCCGTCATATGCTTGTGTCCACTGTTCCAAAGGAATGTTGCACAGGTATCTTGCGCCTTCGGCGTTATCTGAGCGCAAACTGGCCAGCATCTCCTGAAAACGGTCTTTATTGATCTCATACCCTGCCAATATACGTTGATAGCTAATATTACATACCACTCTTCAATTGCAAATAAATTGAATTTTTCAAAAGAAATTGTATTAATAGATATTTCATACCCATATCGATCACTTGTCGTCTCTGTCTTTTAGATCGATGTTGCCCGTAGTAGTTGGATGCGACATGCCTCAGGCAATATCGATGGTGTGTGTGATGCCATACGCTTCCCTGGCGTTCTATTGCCGCAAGTATTCCAGGGCCCCGATCTGATATAACGCATATGTCAGGTTCGGGGCAAACATGCCTCCTTAACCTACTTAGGAAGAAGTCCCAATCATCAGCTGACTCTCCCGGTGTTATTGCGAATGCAATCGGAAGGATTCTCCCACATCCGTCTTGTGCCACAGCTAGCAATAGCCGATGGGTATATCTACCATACATAAAGGTACCGTCAATTTGTACCAATGGCTTACAGTATTTAAAGGCATCTCGGCATTGCTTAAATGTCCAGAACAGACGCTTGAACACTGCGCATCCACGGAGCAGACGATCGTTGTAGTACGCAGGTTCCGTTTCAAGGTCTGTCATGCTGCCTGGGACATATCTATCTAGCACCTGACACCACTGCCACACTTCATTATATGAAGTGTCCCACCCACCGTGTAACTTTTCTAACGCCTTCTGCTTGGCTATCCAAGCCTTTCTGTAAGAGGGCGTGTACCCCAATTGGCTACGAATACTGCCAATTAAGGTCGGCACCGTAGTATTTGGATCGGCCTTCAACATCGGGATTATCATGTCAGCCAACATCTTTGAATCCATCCTCGGATGATCTTGTGTTACACCTGTCAACGAAGTACGTTAAACAATGCAATATTACATATTATTACTGTTATTCGAAATCACTGAACACATAGTGGTACTGTACCGGCAAGACATGTATGTCGACCTTTGTACTTTTTAATCTCCCACAACCCTGTCTTTTTCTTCAACGACGCCATGATTTTCCATTGACATGTGCCATCCTGCACTGCACACTTCGCCTCGAACTTATCGAGCTTCGATTTAACCACCGTGTAGTTAACCCCGTTCTTAATGCTGTACTGTTTCAATGCAACAAGAAAATTATTCTTGTTCGCAAACTGGTTACCAACTTCTAATTCGTCGGAATCAAACGATGTATCTGTACGGTCACGCGTCCGGTGTGTTAGTTCAGGAAACTCCAATTCATCATCATGAGATAGATCGACATTATGCATGTGGGCTGGAGGCGAGTACGCCCTGAATAGCGGATCTTCTTCTTCTTCGTCTGAACCGCCCTCAACGTCTTCAGGTACAATTGGAACGGGCTCCGGTTCAGAAAATAATCCAACTTCTGCACCGTCGGGCCCTGCCTCTCGAGGTGGATCCACATCGGATTCATCATCCGACCCTCCATAACCTGCAACAAACGAAGGCCCCTCGCCGGTGGATGTCGTCGGGAGTTCATCATCCCTCCTTAAACATCTTTCGTACAGATTCCAATCGTATGTGGATTGCCAACCACTAGAACTTGACGACGTCCCCCAGTACGTATTTCTATCATCGGACGTCGACTGACGGATATGCATGTCCCATCCACCGACCGAGTGTCGTGCAGGGGTTATGTTTTCCATACTACCACCGCACACCGGCACTTCTGTGTTTGGCCTCCCACTTACAGAGTGTCGGCTTGGGGTCGTGTATTCCCCTCGAACGACAGTACATGTCGAGGTCGCAGCAAGATCACTTAGAGATGAAAATTCTACATATACCTCCATATAGGGTGATCCACTGGCAATATGAGTCTCCACCATTGCCTCAAAGCCCCGAGCACCTTTGATGTCGAACGACTCATATCTCACCGGATCAACCGAAGCGCAAAACCTATACTTAATACACTGAACTTTCATTGGCGTTGTTCCAAATATTTTACGCCTAATCTTTTGCGAAGTTCAACCAAATCGATGTTCCGATTAAAACTCAGTCGCGCTGTGTTCTCCGATAAGAAAACAACGCCATTTTCGGTGTCACGAACTTCACCGTCGTAGTAAATAACAGCATTAATACGTTCACTCATTTTCAATTTTTTCCCTTTGCCTCAATTTCCCTTTCTGCCAACTGAGAATGAATTTTCACTGATTTATAGCCTAATTTTGCCGGAGGCTACTGTAGCAAAGGCGCGTCCACGTGGGAGCGTTTTTCATTACGCATGCTGACAGTGCGCCCTGCTGGAAGCGTTTTTGGCCACTGTTTATTCAGAAACGTCCCCTCAAAATTATTCTCCGTAGACTACTGTAGCAAAAACGCGTCCTCGATGAAGCGTTTTCCAGTACGCATGCTGTTTTTGGCCGGTGTTTGTTCAGAAACGTCTCCTCAAAATTATTTTGCCGGAGACTATTGGGCCAAAAAATTCAACAGGGTGGTAAGGACCAAAAACGCGCCCTGCTGGAAGCGTTTTTGTCCACGTCAGCAAGGCGCGTCCACGTGGGCGCGTTTTTGGCTGACGTGGACAAAAACGCTTCCAGCAGGGCGCGTTTTTGGTCCCCGTCCCCCCAAAACGCGCTTACGTGGCCGCGTTTTTGGGGGATTCGGCCCTTTTCCGTAATTTTTCCCAATTCCGGCCCTTTTCCGTAAATTTTTTTATTTTTTGGTATAGGTGGGTAAATTGCCCTATTTCTTTATTCTTCTTAAACATTTAGAGTAAATAAATGACATATGATTGATAGGTATCATGACAAGCAATATGTCAAACACAATCTTATATTCACGATAATCATAATAATCATAATCATAATAATAATAATTTTTTAAACAAAAAAATAGTAAATTTCTACTTAATCTTCATAAAATTCAATATTATAAAGACAAATAATCTCAATTTCTTCAATAATTTATATTAATCAACCTCTAAAATTCTTATATAATCAACATGTTAAGAATATCATATAAAATCCATATTTTAAAATTATTCCATCAATAAAAATTGAATCTTGCATAAAAGTCACAACCTTAATTTTAAAATTTTAAAGATTAATTAATAAAGTTTGCAAAAGAAAAAATAATTATTACCCAATTAGGGACATTCAAATTTTTATTTTATTTTATTTTATTTTATTTTTGGTTACGGAGACAAGCAGAAAATCAAGTTAGAAACACGAAAAAGCTATAAAAAAATAACTTCCTAACTTAGTTGCTAAAATTATTAGGGGCACCGTTGTTGGCTTTTTTTTTTGGAATTTGTTGGGATGATGATCAGTTTTAAGGGTGAACAAAATTCGATTCGACTTGAAAAAATTAAAGAAAAATTTGAATTTTAAGTTAAACGAATCGAACTATTCGAGTAAATTTGAATTTCTTTTTCGAATTTCAAATTCGAATCGAGTTGAATTTCGAATTCAAATAACTCGAATAATTTGAATAAACCGAATATCAAACTATAATATTTTATATTTTAACCCCAAACTCTCAAACTTTTTTACTTTTCTCTCAAATCTTTTACTCTCCTCTCGTCTCAACCCCCCTGTCTACCCCAAATCCATTTCCCACCAAATTTTTTTAAATATTTTTCAAAGTTTTACTCTCCCATTTACTTTCTCTCAAAATTTTACTCCTAAAAATCCTCAAAACTTTTTTTTCTCCAAAATTTTTACTCTCTCCCACTTTCCCCTAAAACTTTTACTCCCCTCCCATCCCACCCCCCATCTACCCCAAACCCATCCCTCCACTTTTACTTATCACCCTTTACCCCAAATAAAAAATCAAAATCATCCAAAAAAAAAAATCCCTAAACCTAAATAATAATAATTTATTTATATTATTAAATTAAATTTCACATTTTGTACTATTTAAATTATTAAATTGTTTAATCATATTGAATATTTATATTAAAATTAAATTATTAATAATCTCATAAATATTGGTGTTAAAATTTTATGTTGATATCAATTTCTCATTTTATCTTTAAAATAAATTTTATTAAAAAAATCATATTTTTACATTTAATATATTTTTTTATTTCAAAATATATAATCAGAAGATAATTGAAGAAACTAAGTAAAAAAGCTAACCCGTATATAAAAGATTAATAAATAAATTATGAGGTGATGAAAGTTAATAACAAATTTGATTACGGTGGACAAGTTTAATTACGGTGGGTGACGATGGTTACAATGATCCAAAATAATTTATTTAAATTTAACTCGAATAAATATATTCGATTCGAATTTCATCTTACTCGACTCGATTCGAGAAAATTTCAAATCGAGTTAGGATAATAAAATATGATTCGTCATCTCGATTAACTTAAAATTTTTTCATTCGATTCAATCGAACGCTCACCCCTATTCAGTTGGTTGTTGTTCTCACCAGCATAGATGCCTTTTGCTTACTTGGCATTTAGTGATACTCCCAATTCCACATGACGATCTGACTATGAAGTTTATTGATGTCACAAGTATTACAAAATTCCATTATTTTTTTGCATTTCATTCGACTTTAGTAGTATTTCGCTTAATAAATACAACTTTGCTGCCACCTTATCCTGGGTGTTCAAGCACCACCGGACCTATACCACACTTTATCAAGAAAAATGTTAAATAATTACTGTCGAAACCATTTTTTTAAAAAAAAGGAGTCGACTTTGATTAAAAATGAAAAAAAAAATGGGAGTCGCCATCAATCTTTTTTTATGAGGTGTGATCGGGTTACCTCGTAATTCAGTTATTTTAATAATAGATTTGATTTATTAAAACAACAGTTTTGGTCTACGAAATTCAAAAAAAGGGATTCGGGAGTCAGTTAAGCATGAGGAAGGATTAGCACCCTCGTAACGCCCAAAATTGGTACCTAGTTGATTAATTAATGTTTTAATATCGAAAGTTGAAAACTCGAAAAGAATTTAAAATACGATTCTTTTTTATTAATATTATTTAATAGAGACGACCAAATAAATTGAAATGAGCATCAAAGGTCCACTCGTCCCGTGATAACAATATGCTACATCCCGTAAGTTAGGATGCGACATTTGAACCCTTGGGAATAACCTTGCCTTTAATTTTTATTGAAATTCCATGTATTTTGAAATTTAAAAGAATATTTGGCCATTTAGGTTCGACGAGTAAATCGAAACCCCGTAAATTAGGGCATGATTTCTCAAAGTTCCGAATACGAAATATTGCATTTATTTTTTTTTAAATTCCATTTTTTACCAATTTAGGTAGAAAATTTAATACGATATTTAAAATGATATAAATTTAGCTTATTTAATTATGATAAAAAAACGGCTAAAACATAAAAAGAAATGTCATGTTTAATGAATAACGAAAATGCGACGTAATTTGTAGTAATTAAAACATAAAAAAAAAATAATAACAATAGATCATGATACCAATATGTATAATAGGACAATAATAACAATGAAAATAATAATTGTGATAATAATAATACTAATAATAATAATATATAAATTTTGAAATTGAAGGTAGCAAAAAAAATAAAAGAATAAATAGAAGACACAATAAAAGAAAATAAATAAAAAGAAGCCGATTATAAAAATAAAATAAAAGAAATGTTAGTAAATAAACAAATAAGTGAACATCAATAAGAAATTTGATTAAAAATTTTGAAACTAAATAAATAAACAAACAAAATAAATGAAACAGTTCTTGAGGAAAAAAAAAGGTTAAAGGAGCAATTTGTAAATAAATACATAATAGATAATAATCATAATAATAATAGAAGATATAAAAAACGAAATAGATAAAAATATGTATACATAGTTTAAATATTTTAAGAGTAAAAAATAAAATAAAATAATACCTAATATTAAATTTAAATATTTTAAAAGTAAGAGAATGATAAATAAATAAATGAATTGATAAATCAAATATAAATGGTCAAATTAATCAAACAAGAATTAAATTGAAATTAAAACAGAATTTAAGGGGAAAACGGAATAAAAATAAAATATCGGGCCCCAAATTGTGACACGCCAATGAGAGGGGGGACCAAATGGGATAATATCCCTGTCCCCCAAAACGCATAACTTCAATATGGACTGAAATGAAACACTACAAAAATTACAGGGTAAAATTAAAAAAAAATGAAATAGGACCGAATCGCAATAAGCCTTAAAAGCGGAAGGACCCCACGCGCAAATAGCCCATTCACCGCAAAAACACGCGGATCCTGGCCTCATTCGGGTCGTCTGACGGGTCACCTTTAAACGGCGCTGTTTTGGCACTTAAATGGCCAAAGCAAAACGATGACGTTTGCTTCCACTATATAAATAAAAAAAAAACTTTAAAACTTCATTTTTAACCTCTTCTTCAAAAAAAAACCAAAATTTTTCTCATTCCTCTCTCTTTCTGGCTTGAGTTTGGGCCGTGCTCCAGCCTAGATTCGGTCATAGGCCGCCACGCCGACCACCGATCGCCTGTGTCGACGCCGCCGTATACAGCGCCGAAAATCCAAAAAAAGGGGTTCTTTCACCCTTTCGACTCCCTGAACCTCGATATGGGGCTATTTTCCTTAAAAATGGCAGAAAATCACCGAAAAAGGCAAAGGGCCCTTCGGTTCCACACTCGTCCAATCGCTAGAAAAGGTAAAAACTTTCTACCTTTTTTGTGTAGATGTATATTAAACGCTGTTTTAAAAATAAGCATGCAAAATAAAAAAGAAATAACAATACCTAAATAAACCTCTACAAGGGCGTGGGAGAAACGAACAAAGCAGCACACGGCCATGCAATTCGGCTGTGTGACCCAACACACCCAGGGAACACGGGCGTGGGGCAAGCCTCAGACACGCCCTAAACCCACTTTCACGAAACACACGGGCTAAACACAGGGCACACGGGCGTGGGCCTCGACCTTGTGCCCCAATCTCTATATAAACTCCGACCACTGTTCCTCTTTCCCCCAAAATTTCCCCCCAACAAACCTTAGCCGCTCTCTCAACCAACACCCTCTCTGCTCATTTTTCCCTATTTCGGCCACCGTCGACTTCCCCTTCCTTTTCCACGCGCACCAGTCCCGCAGTCCAAGCCCATGTAAGACCACCACGACCGTGCGAAACCCACCACGTCCGTGCGCCCCCTCTCACCACCCCACCACCGGCCATCATTTTCTTCCCCTCCATTTTCGTTCATTTTTTTCTCTTATTTTATTCTATTATTTATTTTTCCTTATATTATTGATTATCCTTCTAGTCATCATTAATTCCAGTTAGATTAGAATTTTTTTTTCATTATTTTGCTAATTTTTATTTAGTTATTTTATGTTTATTTCCTCTAATTATTCATGCCTAATATTCTGATATTTCTATTTGCTAGTTAAGTTTTCTTCTTATTAGCTAGTTAATTTCTCTTTTCTTCATTTCTCTGCTATTTCTTGTTACTCTTTACTAACTGATGGTTAATATTAAAATTTTAGTTAGATTTTATAATTATTATGAAACATTCTTAGTGCATTGTTTTTACTTTTCTTGCTCACTAGTTCTTACATTATTAGGTGGATTTATGACTTCTTAGTATTAGGATTATCTATTTTTTATTCTTGTTACAAGAATATAATGATTCTTTGTTAGAGCAGTAATACATTGTTATTTTGGATTATTAGGATTCTACATCTATTACTTTGGTGATGCTTGAAAATTTTGCATTTTCAAGTACATAATGACTCCCCCACGTGGGAAAAAGACCGCTGTCCCCGATTCGAAAAAACGGAAGGGGCCCGGAGCTACCTCCGCGAACACATCTGCCGAAGTGCGCCACCCTTTTCTACAGTTTCCGACAGGACCCTAGGAGGAACTCTTTCAGACACTTCGCGCACGACCCATCGGCATGGGGAGATGCATTGATTGGGCCACCTTGGAGCAGGTCCAATTAGCTAACGCAGTTCGGGCCCTTTTGACTACCGACCCGTGGGGGCACTTCTTCGAGATTGTCGAGCCGACATATCTAGAGCTTACTTTGGAGCTCTGTTCCACATTCCACCTCTAGACAGTTATGTCAAATTTCGACAACTCAGGCATAATCCTGTTCCACATTGGAGGCCTCGTACGAGAGATGAGTATCCCAGAGTTTGGGGTCGTTTTGGGACTTTACACAGAGGAATTCATGGAGGACGACGACTTCGAGGACCTCCATCGCCACATCCACTACTCCCCTTCGTCCTGTTGGAGAGACTTAGTCCCCGCCTCGGCCACTTATGACCCCAGTCGCTCCAAGGCATCAACTCTTGCACCATCCTTGAGGTACCTATACACCATCCTGGCTCACACTTTGACGGGTAGGCGAGAGAGCATTGGCGCCGTCAACACTCACGACGCCTATTTTTTATGGTGCATGGCGTATGGCCACGTGTTTGACTTAGCCTACTTCATCGCCCTCGCCATTCGGCATCAGACGGAGCAACATAGGAGAGGAATTCTCTCCATTAGCCCTTACGTGACGCGCCTGGCTCGCCATTTTGGACTCATCAACACCGCAGCCCAGTCCTCCTCGTTCACACTTATCGGGCAGATGTCCCCACAGGGCATCCAGATGATGCTTCACATGAGGATGATTGAGCGTTGTCGTGGGTTTGATCCTCCTCAGTACTGGTTATCGCGAGCCACTGATCAGGACGACCCAGAGGACATTACTGATGATGTCCCTTTGCATCATGAGGAGCCACCGTCTGCACCCCCACCGCCTCACCGACCAGTTCATGCGGCTGCTTCACTGACTGACATCTCTGAACGCCTCACTTGTTTCGAGTAGTACTGTACCCAAAAATTTAACGACAACGCTCGACAATTCGACAGCATCGAGGAGACTCTGCAACAGATTTGTCAGCATTTTCACATATCGCCGCCACCCCCACCTCGCGATCCATCTGACAATGAGGACCTTTGAGTCCATTTATTTTTTTTGTTTTCTTTATTTTAATTTTTAAACTATTTCTCTTTATCTTTCTTGTCTTTAAATTATATTAGTGTATTTTGATTTCTTTTTATTTCTGGCTATTTATTATCGAGTAACCATAACGAAATCCATTAATAAAACCCCTAAAAATTTACTGATGACTCCGCAGTTTCAAAAAGTTCAAAAGTGCTATTAAGGAACGAACAAACTACCAGAGTATTCTCCTCCACCTTCACCTCTGCCTAGTTCATCATGCTTATCATTGGATCGTTTTCTACAATTTTCAATCCCTAAGGATTTCATCCATAATTCAAGAAGTTTCACCTCCTTCCCTCTCTTATGAATTTCTGCTTACATTGCTATTATCTATCTTTGTACATTGAGGACAATGTACATCTTAAGTGTGGGGAGGTTAATTATAGTATTATTAGAAAATCCCTGAATTATGTCTTGTTCTTAAGTAATTTTCTCATATTACTATTAGAATTAATCTTCTATGGACTTATGATTTTCATTGATATGTTTTGGATTAAGTCGTAGGTAATTGTGAATTGATGGTCTAAACTTTAAGACATTAGAGAATCAAGCATGATAAGTCTATTTTCAGAATTAAAAATTTATTAGGTTGTTTCCCTAAATTTAAATATTATTTTGAAGTTTGAAATTTGCAAGGTTGACATCAAAAACCATAATTTTTGTGAGATTTTGAGCCTTTTAGAGCATATGCTTTTCTTGCTCACTTTATTGTTGGTTATGAGTGTGTCAATATTGATTTGTTATTCTAGAACTTGCTTCGATTATGCACGTCGAGACCACACCCTTGATTTGATATACTGAGATGATAAAGGCACCTAGGTTTTAACCCACTTATTCCATTAAAAACTTACCTTCATAATTAACCCCTAGTGAACCATTTTTAGCCTAATAAACCGTTTCTTGACTCACCCATTAATATTAACCCAAAAACCCAATTTTTTTTGTTTCTCCTACTTTATTGATTCCCCTTTTGTTGAGATTTGATTTGATCAGTTGCCTAACTATATTCTTTATTTTAGTTGTTAAACTTATCTTATATTTTGTTCTTATTCTTAAAAAAAATGGAAAAGATGTATTACTACTTCTATGAGCTTAAGTAGTTAATTTCACATTTTAAGAAGAAGCTCGTGTTATTTTGTAATTATTCAGTATTAGTGTATTTTTCTAGTTAGGTAAATTGTCAATTCAATCTCGATTCTAACCCTCTAATTCAGCCTTTATCCACACCTCTAAACCAAGCCCCATTACAACCCTTTTTAAGACCTTTTGATTTGTATATCATATCATTTCATAGTGGTGGAGATTTGATTTTCATGCAAGCTTATGGTAATAACTTCTCATGTTTGACTTTTGAGTACTTAATTTGAACCTTAAAACACTTTGAGTGATTTGAGTGAATCTTTAGTGAGGATGTCAATTCTTGTCGGTTTTGGATCAAAGGTAATTATTTAGATGAGGGGAAACACCTATGTTTTCATGCTACAAAAAAAAAGTTGACTTAAATTATTTGAATCTTTAGGACTCTTTAAGTTAAATTATCAATGTATAAATTATCTATGAATTATGATGAAACATTATTAATGAGAATTATGAATTGAAGAAGTTGATTTTAATTGTGAGTTGAGGATTTTGCTTGAGGACAAGCGAATGCTTAAGTGTGGGGATATTTGATAAACCATAAATTATACATATTTTGACCCTATGCCTAGCTTATTTTTAGATGAATTTTCATTAGATTTGATGAATTCGATACTCCTAATCCGTTAATTTCATGTTTTACACTCAGGAGAGTTTAGGGAGTAAAAAAGAACGAGAAATGGGCCAAAAAGGGACAAAATGGCCTACCTCGGAAATCAACACGGCCTAGACTGTTGCACATTGGCAGATCACACGGCCGTGTGTGGCGAGCAGAAATGAGCATGGCCTAAGTTATCGAACACGGCCGTGTGCGACAAGCAGAATCAAGCACGGCCTAAGGCTATCGAACACGGGCGTGTCCCTGCCGAACCCAAGTCTAATTCTATTCGGAAAAAGGCTACTTGTGGGCCAAGAAAGGCGCCCCAAAGCCTATATAAACACCCTAAGGGAGGACCTAGAAAGGGACGCAGAGTAGAAGGCAGAAAATACTCGAAGACAGCCATTGGGAGCAGCTTGGAAAAAGGATCTCCATCAAGACTGAAGGTCTCCTATCAATTTCTCTTTAAGTTTTTGGGTTTTCGTATGTTTTGTAGTTTTCCTTATTTTAAGATGTTTTCCTCTATCAGTATGAACTAAATCCCTTAAATACCTAAGGGGATGAAACCTAAGACGGATCTTATTACTATTTGATTTATAAGATAAATACTTGTTCTTATTCTTAATTGTGAGTTCTTATTCTTGTTTTGATAATTCAGGTTATTGATTCAAGTCGAATGTGCTTATTCAGATGAGTAAAAGTCCCTGTTTAAGAGTAGATCAACACAATTAAGCGGAGTTGATTGCAACCCTAGAAATAGGGTGACATAAATCTGTCGGATTAGAGTCAAATCTAATAAGGAGATCTATAGATCGAGTTAATGCGACAATAGGGGTTTTAATTAGAAAGAGATTTCAATTAATCAACCTAGAGTCAGTTGTTTTTAGTCTCGAAAGAGATATTAACATAAGTCAGGGATTTCTACGGATTAAGTCAAGTGAATAAATCGTATGAATCAAAAGTAATAAGTGAAGTCTAGGTGAATTGTTCCTTGGGTATTGTCTCTCCAATAAAGTTGTCTAAACGTATTTTCCTAATTCATTCTCTGTTCTTTTAATTTCTTTTAGTTTAAAAGAAATCACTCCAATTCTTAGGCTAGATAATAAGAAGATAGTAATTACTAGTACTATTGGTCCTTGTGGATATGATATTTCCGGTCTTACCATAACTATACTATTAAACGATAGGTGCACTTGCCTTTATTGTAATTATAGTTAGTTAGAGACACATCACTAATTAATATTGAAATTTGTAACGAAATATCAAAATTTTTAACGGATACCAAAATTTTATTTGTAAGCAGGTATAAAGGTTTCTAACATGGTATTAGTATATGTAACGTCATGTTCTTCGCTCTTTAAAATTTTAGTCTAATAAATTCAAAATTTTCACTAGAAAACTTAAAATTTTCATATTCAAATAATCAAAATTTGGAACTTTTTTAGAACAATTTTTTTTTTCAAATCCTTTTAATTTCCCTTCAAGTCTTCTTTTTTTTTTTCTGAAATCTAAAGCTTAAATAAAAAAAATAGTTTTCAAAAATATTATCCTCTTCTTTTTTCCGAATCAATACTGACCTTAAAAGAATTAACGAATCTTCTAAAATTCTTAACACTCAAATCTTTCCAAGACAAATAAATTTGTTTCAATCATTTTAAGTATTGAGGCAATAATAAAGAAAGAAATTAAAGGAGGTTTTGCTTTTAAGTTGAAAAGTCAATATTTAATAATGAAAGTAAAAGAAACGTATTAAAAAGATTGATGTTGCATTAAAAATTTTGTAAGCTTATGATTATAAGCTGTCACAAGTTTTTATAAAACTTACCACAAACATATATTAGTAAGCTTACTATCAATAATAAGGCATTGCACAAATTCGAGTTTGGAAAATTAAAAATATAATTACCAGCCCTGACTGGAAGACTTTCTTTCTTCTTCCAAGCGTCATGATGGTAAGAGACACACGTTTCACAACCCAAATCTTTCTTCCACGTGTTATATCTCCAGCTTCAAACCCACCGAAAGCCATTCAACATCACCTAAGACAGTTGTCAACTAATGAGACTATTTTCATAGAGAAAAGATTGTTCAAGTCATCTTTATCTTTTTCTATAAATCAATTTCTTTTAAGAGGAAGAAACTAAAATCCAAAAAAAAAAATATCTGACCTATTGGAAGAGATAAAATAACGTATAATCCATTGTTTTTAATATCACCATTATAATATTCAATAATATTATTATTTTAAACTTCATCGGATGTAAACTTACTGATCCAAACCGAGTTTAATAAATTCCTCTGCGGTACCTGTTATATGTACACCAACCAACCCATACCAATCTTCTGAGGAGTCGCAAATGGATCTTTTTCATTCATTTTCATCACTTTCACCCATTTTTGCTTTACCTATCTTTCTTTATGCACTTGTATGGATATTAAAAACTAGTTTAAAGAGCATAACCCAAAAGAGAGAGGCACCAGAAGCTGGAAATTCATGGCCTGTAATCGGCCATCTTCATCTCCTAGTAGGACCCAAACCACCGCACATAATCCTAAGCGACATGGCTGAGAAATGCGGTCCTATCTTCACCATCAAGATGGGTGTTCATAGAGCTTTGATTGTCAGTGATCACAAAACTGCTAAAGAGTGTTTAACTATAAACGACAAAGCCTTTGCCAGTCGTCCATCCACGCTTGCCATGGAGTACTTGAGTTACAATCATGCCATGTTTGGGTTCGCCCCTTACGGAAATCACTGGCGTCAAATGCGTAAACTTGCCACTCTTGAGCTCCTCTCCACCCACCGCCTCGAACAACTCAGACATGTCCGAGAATCCGAGATCAAAACATCACTAAAAGAGTTATATCAGTTTTGGGAGGAGAAGAAAGATGGATCCGATAGCGTTTTGGTGGAGATGAAGAAATGGTTTAAGAGTGCAACTCTGAACGTGATTCTAAGGATGATAGTAGGGAAACGGATTCCAACTTCGAGTAACGATGCAGAGAGTGAAAAATGGAAAATAGCGTTGAAGGAGTTCTTTGATTTGAGTGGGAAATTTGTGATATCCGATGCGTTGCCTTATTTAAGATGGTTCGATATCGGAGGAGACGAGCGGTTGATGAAAAAAGTAAGAAAAGAGCTAGACGAAGTCGCCGAGGGATGGTTAAAAGATCATAAGGGAAAGAGATCATCAGATAAACCGAATAACAGCAATGATGACTTCATGGATGTTATGCTTTCAATCGCCCCTGATACAGAGAAACATGATGCCGATACCATCAACAAAGCCACCTGCTTGGTTGGTCCGAATTAGTTAAAAGAGTTATAATATATGAAACCTTTTCAAGCATTTGTGATTTGGTTTTCTGTCGTTATTGCAGGCTTTGATCTTAGCAGCTTCGGATACAACAATGGTGACACTGACATGGGCTTTGTCTTTACTTCTCAACAACAAGGATGAACTGAGAAAATTACAAGAAGAACTAGACATCCATGTAGGAAAAGACAAACTGGTCGAAGAATCAGATATGAAGAACTTAGTCTATCTTAAAGCAATCATCAAAGAAACTTTGCGCTTATATCCCGCTGCACCACTTTTGGTGCCCCATGAATCCATGGAAGACTGCACTGTTAGTGGCTACCACATTCCTGCAGGGACCCGACTATTTATAAATGCTTATAAACTTCAACGCGACCAACGAGTGTGGTCAGACCCTTGTGAATTTCAGCCCCAAAGGTTCCTGACAACCCACAGAGATATAGATGTTAGAGGGAAGAATTTCGAGCTGATTCCGTTTGGAAGTGGGCGAAGAATGTGCCCCGGAGTTTCATTTGGGATTCAAGTATTGGAACTCGTACTGGCAAGTGTGGTGCAGGGGTTTAAGTTTAAAACTCCATTGGAAGAAGCAGTGGATATGAGTGAAGCCATAGGAATGACAAACTCGAAAGCCACTCCACTTCAACTTCTCGTAACTCCACGCCTTCCTTCTTATTGCTATTAGAGCTTTTATAACGATTTGGAAAGTGTTGAACCTTCTGCATTATTTACTCCATCTACTATATTTTACCTTTCGTCTTCTTTTTTTTTTTTTTTTTTTCCTCTCTATAGACTGATATCTCATTAAAAGATCATTCATCTGAATGACGAACAGAAAAAAGAGTGTATCTAACTGATCATCCACCATATACATGTTTAAACTGAATAAACTCATACTGGGTACATAACGACTTGATTTCATTTATTAGGTATCCAAAATTGATACTGTAAAATATCTAATAACAAACAAACAATCGTTATTCTCCACAAAACATGTTCAAATCTGGAAGCCAATTAACACCCGAAAAGAATTGCAGTAGCTTCCGTAAGAAAGCTATCCTAATTTGCGCCCTAATTCTTGAACCGACAAAAGAGGCGAACTTGGGGGTGGTAGGGGCCCGCGCACCTCTAAATGTTGTAAAATTATTTTTTAAGGACTTTTAAGTTTTACATTTTTTTATTTTGATTCTATAATTAGTCTTTAAGGAAAAGGATAAATTTGTGTTTGGCCCCTAAAGTTTTAAGTTTTCTTAATTTGATTTCTTCATAGAATTTATAAATTTTTCAATGATAAATTTATTAATATTTTTAGTTTAATTTAGTAAACTAATACAAAATAGCATCTAAATATTAATTTAGTAAAAGTAAAGTTTAATAATTGCAATATCTAAATATAAATGGCATCTTAATATTAATTAGGCGAAGAAATAAAGTTAAATAATTATAATACATTTAACTTATTTTATTTTCCCTAAATTTTGGTAATTAAGATTAGGGTAAACTACATTGTAGGCCACTTTAAAATAGTGTCGTTCCTACTTTGGCCATTCTATTTTTTTTGTCAATTTAGTCACTTTAATTAAGGTAATTGCTCAAATTGGTCAATGTCGTTAAAAATTTCATTAATCCATTAACAAATTGCTAACTTGACATTTTTTGACATTTGACTCAACTTAGGGACCTCTCTGTAATTAGTCTAAAACACTTTTTTTTTTGTTTATTTGCAACATAAGACTAAAGCTTGTAAGATTTATCTTTTTCCTTCTTGTTGTTTGTTTCCCGGGAAAAGTAATAGAGGAAAAGAGGATAATTTTGACTTGTTTGTTTAACTTGCCCAAAACACCTTATGATCTAGGTTTTTACTCAGATAAATTTATCTTTATTTTTTTCTTTAATTGATTTTTTTTAACATTTTTTAGAGAAAACATGCAAAGGAGAAAATAAAAGAAAAAAGCTCAAAAATTCCTTTAAAAAACCTTGAAATCTTTTCTTGAGTACCCTCAAAACCATCCTTTCAATATTAACGTTCAAAACTAGTAACAATAACATAATTATTATGAAAAAAAAAAGATACGAAATATTTATATAAAAAAATTGTCTGGGGAATCATTGTTTTTCATCAGTAAAGTTGAACACATAACAAAACCAAATTTGTTAATAAACCAAACACACACACACAAAGAAAGAGAACACAACCCAATTTTGAAAATTTAAGAACCAAAGGGAAAAATAAACTTTTCTTGAAAAACAGAAAAGAAAAACTTACCATACTAAGATCAAATTTTGAAGAAATTGCGAAGGATCTCCAAGAAACACGTAGTCGAATTCAAGCACAAATCAAATGTGTACAAATAAACAGTATGAATATAACACTCGCTAAAAAACCTATAAGTCAAACAAACAAATCAAAACTATCCTTATTTTGTTTTGTTACTTTTCCTAGGAAACAAACAAGAATAAGGAAAAAGAAAAAACTTATAAGCTTTGGTCTTATGTTTCACATAAACCAAAAAAAATGTTTTGGACTAATTATAGAGAGATCTCTAACTTTAGTCAAAACTAAAAAAAATGAAATGTCTGCAATCCATTAGTGGATTAACAAATCTTTTAATAGTAGTAACCAATTCGAGCAATTATCTCAATTAGAGTGACTAAATTGACAAAAACAAATTAGAGTAACCAAAATAGGAACAATGCTATTTTAGAGTGACCTATGGTGTAGTTTACTCTTAAGATTATTCAAAATATAAAAATACCTTGTTAAAAGTATATGGGTTGAACCTACTTTGAACATGTATATTTTATAAAAATATATTGGCCCCTTTTTTATCAAAGATTCTAGCTTCGCCCTGCAACCATTAGCATCCTTAAAAATGACACCAAAACCAATCTTATCATTCTCACTTACTAATACGACATCAACTGTAACAACCCCTTTTTAGTGGTGTCAAAAACAGTGGCTTTAGGACCACAATTTCGATGAGTGAATTATTATTTTAATATTTATTTAATGTTACAGGATTATATTAAGATCGTATTAAAATTTTGTTAAGAAATTTTGAGGTTTAATTGGTTAATTAGGTGAAAAGGACTAAATCATAAAAGGTGTAAAAGTTGAGTTCTATTAGTTAAAGGGGTTAAATAGTTATGGATTTTTAAGTTAATGGACTTGAATGGTAAATAGACCATTTAATGAGTTAGTGGATAGTTATGGATAAGGTTTTATTGAAATTTTGATAGTTTTTAAAGGTCAAAATGGTAATTGAATAAATAAAACCTAAACTAAAATAACAAAAGGATATCATCTTTAGTGTTTTCTCCACCGAAAAATTGAAGAAGAAACACCATCTTTTTGAGCTTTGAATGTTCAGTCAAACATAATTTGTAACACCCTAACCCGTATTCGTCGCCGAATTAGGGATAGAAGGCATTACCAGACAAAACACAACTTTCTTTCATTCACATAATCACTTATATCATATTCGAAAGTATAATTATACAAAGTGATTAGCTAATTTATTTATCAAGCATGCATTGTTAATCACATTGTATACACAAACCATGCCAAAAATTTTATTAAAAACATCTTACATAGCACAAAATGCATTATTATGCACGGCCTTGGTTAACTACATGGTCAAGCATACTTATAATTCCATTGAAGTATTTAAGCGCACAGCTACTAAAGCACATATCATTTCAATATGTATTATTTCATTCATCCCTAAAGTGCATGCTATTATGCCTATTCATTTACTAAATAGCCAACCTAACATTTCCATAATACAACATGTGCGCAAGTTATAAACCAAACAACTTATTATTTACCATTCCTTGATCAAACACATATACAATTTTAGTAACAATTTCATAGGGTTGGACATGCTTTAATACTGTTTATTTAATATACACCTTAGCTTATCCATATAAACCATTATAAAAACACAAATACAAATTATACTATACTTCTATTACATGCTAATTATTATGTAAAAAGAATTTACACATACTTACTAATTTATTTCATGATAATTCGGCAACCAAAAATGACACATAAATAATATAAGTCTTAGCCATCAATCACAAGCCGAAATATACCATTTCATATTCAAATCATATCAATTTTGCATATCATGTAGTACACCAAATTATTTTTCAATACATACTCATTGTTTCAACTCATATCAATTCACATAATAAAATCATACATATCACTTCACATTTTCCAAACCTATATCCATTCACCAATTTATAGCATAAAACACACTTCTAAAACAGGTCTAGATCGTGACCAAATATACACATATTCTTCCATACCTTATAGCCAAACATATATATATATATACAAATTACTAGTTACTTTCGATACAGTCTTAAACCATGACTAATTTCATACAATCATTAGTAAAACATACTAAACAAATCACACAAAAATATGCCATGATCGAAATTTTATAACTTAAACATTATAACTAGCCATTTTCGCATGGCTTGATAACTACAACCCCAAAACTAATCAAAACACAAGCTAGCCTATACATGCCTTTGATTCAAAAGTAACTAACTTAAAAGTACCAAAAAGGGATGATAGTGTGGTTGACTTCACCAACGATCCTTCGAGCCCGTAGCTTGACCAAAATCTATAAAACGAACAACGAATACACACAAGGTAAGCTCACTAGCTTAGTAAGTCTCAAGCAAATATAAATGTAATGAACATACACTTAAACATTTTAATCACCAAGCTTATAGCATTGAACATAAATATTTCAATATGTCAAATGTACAAAGCCGAATACTAATATCACACTTGATTTAAATATTATCACAATATCACCATGAACATGTACATTATCAAATCACATGAATATCATATTATATCACATATTTCGAATCACATGAACACACCTTAGGTATCGATCATCTATATCTACTTATACACATATGCAAACACTTTCGACTCTTTCACCATTGATCTTTCCATTTTATAACCGAGTTTTCACTGTGACATACATGTATATAACCCGATTTCACATATATGTAATGTTCATACACATTAATGATAAGCTCAACATTATAAAATAAAATACTTATTGAATCGTTCATTTCATCACATCGTATTTAACTAAAACGATAAGAAATTAGCTTACTTCATTCCTTACTAATATAGTAGGCTAACTCTTACCCGAGCTTTTAGCACATAGCACTATATATGACTCACCTTGTTTGATTCTCGGATTCTCCATTTATAGCATATTACTGGCATTAAGCCTGCTAGACCCGAAGTCTGAAGTTTGAACATCGCCATTAAACCTACTAGGCAATAAGCCCGAAATAATTCACCGGCACAAGGCCTGCTAGGCTCGAAGCCCGAAATAACTCACCGGCACAAGGCCTGCTAGGCTCGAAGCCTGAATATCAACACTATTAACCATTCATTTCACATTACTTAGTGCTAAATTCACAAATGTTTCGTATACTTCGTATTTCTTTCACATATCAAACTGAGCTTACTTATTCACATTACTTTAAACAAAATAAAGTCAATCCAATAATACATACTAACACATTCGGCCATCATATAGATTTATACTCAAAATTATCAAATATCATCATTTAACATGTTTATAAATAATTCTTTAACATATACTTGCTTAAGGACTTACCTCGATTATCGACGGACAACGTAAACCGGCTATTCGATAACCTTCGTCTTTCCCCGATCCAAATCCGTTTTTCTTTGTTCTTGATCTAAACACATTAAAATTTAGCTCATTCAAGCACATTTCATCTCAATTTAGTACCAAAACACATAAACGGGCAAATTACCATTTTGCCCCTAATGTTTCACATTTTTACAATTTAGTCCTATTTGCATAAAACACAAAATGCACAAAATTTCACAAAACCATAGAATATTCATAGGGACTATACGAGTCTATTTATTTCATTTATTTCACATTTTGGTCCCCTCAAAAATTCATTTTTGCAATTTAGCCCAAATACTCAAATTTACCAAAAATCCAAAAACAAAACATATTAATCTAACATATATCTTTCATAATTCATCAACTATCATCATAAAACTCATAAACTCATCAATGGCACATTTCAAAATATTCACCAAAATCAAAAATTCAAGCATGGGTCTTGAAGTATTCGAAGCAACAATCACAAAAACGTAAAAATTATCAAAAACCGAAATCAAACTAACCTTGAATTTAAGCTCACAAGTGCCGAATTTGAAGCTTGAAAACCTATTCTCTTCCTTAATACATTTCGCCTTCATGAACTAAAAGATGATAATGCTTTTCTTTTGTTTCATTTATCATATATTATATTATTTAACTATTTACTTATATAACCTTATTATATAAAATTATATAATATAAAACTTAAGGTTAATCTTGTCATATGCCACCCACTAACTTAAAAATGGGCTATTTACCCATTTAATACCTCATATTAAAAATCCATTATCATTCTAGCACTTTTCACTATAGTATGCAACTTTTACACTTTACGCGATTTAGTCCTTTTTGTTAAATTAAACACTCAAACGATAAAATTTTTATACGAAACTTTCACATATCATAAATCACATATAATTAGCACCAAAAATAATATTTAAAAAATTTTCAGACTTGGATTCGTGGTCCCGAAACCATCGTTCCGATTAAGGTCAAATTCGGACTGTTACATAATTAATGCATGTTGGTGTTTTGAGGTTAGTTTTTAATGATTTTTATGTTTCTGAATTCGTTGTGGCTTAATCTAGCTAGCCCGAGGTTAATTTGTAAGTTAAAGGTCGAGGGACTTTCCATGGATGTTTTTGAGTGAGTTCTGATGTTAGTTGATAGATTATGAATCCTTATAAAATGAACAAGTTTTGTTAAGTAATTTTTGATAAAATTACATTTAGGGATTAAATTATTAAAAGTGTAAATCTATGGGTTTTAGTGTGAATTGTTGATAATGATGGGTTGTTCCAAGGTCCCTTGTATCTTTGGTTAATATAGGTATAGTTTAAAATAAGTTATATTTAATTTTTGAGCTTAAGGATTAAATTGTGAAAAGTTAAAGTATTGGGGTAAATTTGTAATTTTTGCATAAATATGAGTTATGAATTAAATTGAATTCTAAAAGTACTTAATTGAATAAAATTATTTATTTAGATCAATATAAACCACATTTGGACTTAAATTAAGGAAAAGCCAAAGCTTCAGATTAGCTCGATTTTACTTCTACGACTTTAGTATCGAGGTAAGTTTGTATGAACTACAATCGTTCTAATGTTAGCCAAATTAACTATTACCATATTGTTTTAATATAATTGAATTTTAATATAAATGAATCAATGCTATGATGAATTGACGGATATCGAGTCCCAGTTGAACCTTAAGAATTCTAGGATACAAATGACATGTCATTAGGGATTTCATGTTTCGAGTGCTAGTCTTGAGTGTCCTACTGATGGCTGAGGTCCTGCATTTGTTGTAGATTCTCCACAGTTCGTGTCAGTAGCATCATGTAGCTTACATTTCGACTCACAACTCGTGTGAGCAGGCCTATTTCACAGCTCATGTGAGTATTGATGTAAATGAAAGGTTACGGTTATATGTAAAGGCACACTATGTGTGAGCTTTCCCTAGTATCTGATGTAATTCTAGATGGTTCAACGGGTAAGAAAAGGAAAAAAAAATGTTAAGTATGTAAATGGATTGAATCATGATATTATGAAAATATTTATAAGCTAAATGATGTATCTACATATAGAAATTTACTTATCTTATGGTTGAATTCATTTGTATCATGGACAAGTGTACTAACTTGTCAATTTGATGATGTTGTATAGGCTTAAGCTAAACTTATGGTATTGGTAATGATTTATGCCTAATCTATGAAATGTATAAATGAAATGGTAAGTTAAGTTTAAGTTTATACGAGCTTACTAAGCACTCATTGCTTACGTAGTTTCTTTCCTTTGTTTTATAGATTATCGGAAGCTCGATCAGTTGGAAGCTCGTTAGAGACCTATCACACTATCCAGCAACAATTTCAGTAGATTTTGTGTATTTTGGCCAAGTTTAATAATGGCATGTATAGGATCATTGTAATGTATGTTTTGGTATGTTTAAGCTTTTGAAGTTGTGTTGGTTTGGTGCACTTGCTGCCTTACAAATTATGTCATTTTGGTCACTTTCAAGTCTTTGCATTTAAAGTCTTTGTTGGTGTGTTTGTAGTGTTATGCAAATGGCCAAATGTGATGTTATGTGGTAGCCAAGGAACTAAGCTTTTATACTTGCAATATGGCAATATTGGCATGTTTAGGTAATTAATGTTTTGATACAATTGTGGTGCCTTTGAATGACATTGGTTAGGTGATTTAGGATATTTGAAATGGTATGTTTATGTGTGTTTGGATGGTATTTGGATCCCTTGAATGTGTGCTCAAATGGTGTGATTGGTTAATTAAGAAATGGATTTAAAATGGCTTGATTTTAGGTAAATTTTGGGTTCACACGGCCTGGGACAGGGGCTATTACACGACCGTGTGACACACACGGCCTAGCGACACAACCACGTGTCATTTGAGAATTTCTTAGTGTTTCAAGTCAGTGAGTTACACGGCCTATGTAACATCCCAAATTTAGCTCCATAAAATTTAGAAATATATCAAAAATAGGGAATTGACCCAATGGTTAGTTATTAAATGTGAAAGCTTGAAGGTTAGTTGGAGGTCCCAAGTTCAAGTCTCAACTTTTACAAAATAAATTAATTTTTTTGCAAATTCCCTTGTTTTTTTTATGTGTTGGCATCCAAGTTTAGTAAACCTAGGCATAAATACAATTTTTATCAAAATAATCAGCCTTTTAATCCATTTTCTTCTACCTTAGCCGTCCCTAACCCCCTCTCACTCTCTTCATCTCTATTTTTTTTTCTTTTCCCTTTTTCCTCTATTGTTGTCTTTGCCTACGCCTCCCCTTTTATCATCATCATCATATTCTTCTTTTTGCATCAAGATTGTGCACCATCTTCCTTGCTATATTGCTGCAATTTTCCCTTAATTAAATTAGTCCTAAATCTGAAAATTTGAACTCCAACATCGATCCCAAACATCGCCTAGAAGTGCCATTGTCGTTTCTCTCGACTAGCTTGTGTAAGGCCTCTTCTCTCTTCAATTTCTTAATAAATCTTGTCCACTAAAAACCTAAATTTCTAGATCTGTAATTTAGGGGATTTTAAATGGTTTTAAAATTATTTTTCTAGATTTTAATGAGGTCTCAAATCATGTTAAAATTAAGCCCCAATTTTGGCCACCATGGGCGGTGGTGCGTGCGCATATGTGTAGAATAGGGGGCTGTTTTGTTTCTTGAATCTTGCCCAATTAATTCCAGCCTTAATTTGAGTTCTTGAACCCTCCTAATTGATGGTCTCAAAACTAACTATTATTTTGACAAAGGCAAGCGCACCTATTGAACAGTAGTATAGTTATGGTGAGTCCGGAATATCGTATCCTCAAGGACTAAGATTACTAGTAATAACTATCTTTTTATTATCTAACCTAATAATTAAGGGGTTTTGTTTTTAATCTAAAATTAACTACTAATTTAACTAACTAAATGACTATGAACGTGACAAAGAGTGAATTGGGAAAATACTTTTGGACAACTTATGTGAGATAGGCAATACCTAAGGAAGAATCCACCTAGACTTCACTTATTACTTTTGATTCATATGATTTATTCACTTGACTTAATCCGTAGAAATCCCTGATTTATGTTAATATTTCTTTCAAGACTAAAAACAACTGACTCTAGGTTGATTAATTGAAATCTCTTTCTAATTAAAACCCTTATTGTCGCATTAACTCGATCTATGGATTCCCTTATTAGATTTGACTCTAATCCGACAGATTTTCGTCGCCCTATTTCTAGGGTTGCAACCAACTCCGCTTAATTATGTTGATCTTCTCTTAAACAGTGACTTTTGCTCCACTAAATAAGCACATTCAACTTTGAATCAATAACCTGAATTATCAAAACAAGAATAAGAACTCACAATTAAGAATAAGAACAAGTATTTATCTTATAAATCAAATAATAATAAGATTCGTCTTAGGTTTCATCCCCTTAGGTATTTAAGGGATTTAGTTCATACTGATAGAGGAAAACATTTTAGAATAAAGAAAACAACAAAACATAAGAAAACCCAAAAACTTCTAAAGAACTTGATGGGAGATCTTCAGTCTTGATGGAGATCCTTCTCCTAAGCTGTTCCTGATGGCTGTCTTGGAGTACTTCTGCCTTCTACTCGGCATCTACTCGACGTCCCGTCGACTCCCCTCTTTAGGTTGCCCCCTAGGATGTTTATATAGGCTTTTGAGATGCTTTACTTGGCCCACAAGTAGCCTTTTCCGAATAGAATTAAACCTAGGGTCGGCAGGGACATGCCCGTGGTCCATAGTCTAGGCCGTGTTCGATTCTGCTTGTCACACACGGCTGTGTGGTCCGCCCGTGTACAGTGGTCCAGGCCGTGTAGGCCCACTTTGTCCCTTTTTGGCCCGTTTCTCGTTCTTTTCGACTCGCTAAGCTCTCCTGAGTATAAAACATGAAATTAAGAGATTAGGAGCATCGAATTCATCAAATTCAATGGAAAATCATCCAAAATTAAGCCAAGCATGGGGTTAAAATATGTGTAAATTATGGTTTATCAAATATCCCCACACTTAAGCCTTTGCTTGTCCTCAAGCAAAATCCTCAACTCACAATTAAAATCAACTTTCTCAATTCATAATTCTTATCAATAATGTTTCATCATAATTCATAGATAATTTATACATTGATAATTTAACTAAAAGAGTCCTATAGATTCAAACAATCTAAGTCATAAATTTTTATAGCACGAAAATATAGGTGTTTCCCCTTACTTAAATAATTACCCTTGATTCAAAATCGACAAAAATTGACATCCTCACTAAAGATTCACTCAAATCACTCAAGGTGTTTAAAGTTCAAATTAAGCACTCAAAAAGTCAAACATGAAAAGTTAATCCCATAAGCTTGCATGAAAATCAAATCTCCACCACTATAAAATGAGATGATACACAAATCAAAAGGTCTTTAAAGGGTTGTAATGGGGCTTGGGTTAAAGGTGTGGATATATGCTGAATTAGAAGGTTAGGATCGAGATTGAATTGACAAATTACCTAACTAGAAAAAATGAACTAATAATGAATAATTACATTAATAACCAGAGCTTCTTCTAAAGATGTGAATTTAACTGTTTACACTCATAAAAAATGGAACTAATAATGAATATACTTTCAGCTTTTTTTTAGAACATACAATTAATAAGAAAGAACTTAACAAAGGAAATAGAGAACATAGTTAGGCAACTGCTCAAATCAAATCTCGAAAAAAGGGACGTCAAAAGAGGAGAAGTAAAATTTTGGTTTTGGGTTAATATTAACGGGTAAGTCAAGAAACGGTTTATTAGGCTAAAAAGGGTTCTCTATGGGTTAATTATGAGGGTAGGCTTTTTGTGGAGTGAGTGGGTTAAATCCTAGGTGCCTTTATCATCTCAGTATATCAAATAAAAAAATGGTCTCGACATTTGTAATCGAAACAAGTTCTAGAATAACAGATCAATGTTGACACACTCATAATCAATAAGGTGAGCAAGAAAAATGTATGCTCTAAAAGGCTCAAAATCTCACAGAAATTATGGTTTTTGATGTCAACCTTATAAATTTCAAACTTCAAAGTAATATTTAAATTTAGGGAAACAACCTAATAAAATTTTAATTATGAAAATAGACTTATCATGCTTGCTCCTCTGATGTCTTAAAGTTTAAACCATCAATGCACAATTATCTATGACTTAATCCAAAATATATCAATGAAATTCATAAATCAATAGAAGTTTCGTTCTAATAGTAAATATGAGAAAGTTACTTAAGAACAAGGCATAATTCAGTATTGTTGACACCTCCCCACACTTAAGACGTACATTGTCCTCAAAGTACAAAGATAGATATCTACAACATAAAATCATAAGATAGGGAGAGAAGTGAACTTCCTGAATTTTGGATGGAGTCAAGGAAAAGAAACAGTAAATTTGGGTAGAGTTGAAGGCAGAAGTGGATACTGAGGTGGTGGTGTGGTCGTTCCTTAGTAGCCCCCTGAACCTTTTGAAACTGCAGAGTCATCAGAAATTGACTTCGTTATGGGTACTCGATAAGAAACAGCCAGAGATAAAAAGAAATCAAAATATACTAATATAAATTAAAGACAAGAAAGATAAAGGAAAAGAATTAAAAAATGAAAATAAAAGAAAAAGAAAAAAAAATGGACTCAAAGGTTCTTGTCCTGTCGAGTTAATGAAGCGGCCGGCATGAACTTATGTAGATCAGTCTCGCATGGGGAGACTGTGCTAGGGTCCTTTCACTTCTTCTACATGTGGATGGTGGTGTGAAGAAGGAATGAGGGAAAGAGGGAAAGGAAAATGAAAGGAGAAAGATAATAGACAAAGGAAGGGGTGTGGTGGTTGAAAAAGAATTTGGGGAGAAGGTGAGAAGAATGGGGTTTTAAATAGGAATCAGAAACCTGGTTACTGCCCACGCCCGTATGCCATGGGCATGTTAGGTCACAGGGCCGTATCGCACAGCCGTGTGGTGTTTCGTTCGTTTCTCCCACGCCTGTGTAGAGGTTTCCATGCCCATGTGGATTAATCAGTGTCGGCCATGGCCTAAAAGCACGGGCGTGTTGCATGCCCGTGTAGATTTCTCAGTGTCGTCCATTGCGGAATTGCACGGCCGTGGCATTTTATTGCAGCCCGTGGTTTGGGGAATTTTCGTCATTGGTTCGTACGGTCTCTGCCACGCCAATGTGCCTATTCGTGGTGTCCACAAGGCCACGGCCACGCCCGTGTGGAGAAAGAATCTTGCACTTTATTAACTTGGTTAGTTGTTGGTTAGGTGCTAAAAATTGAAAATATGGACGTTAGTGGGGTAAGTGCTCAGGTTGCCTCTCGAGAAGCGCTCGTTTAAAGTCTTAAGCTAGACTTACCTTTCATTCGCATAATCATGGTGGTTTGAAGAGTTGAAACTCCTCATTCTTGCTATCAATTCGATTATCGATATATAGTTTAAGTTGAGTGGTGTTTACCTTAAAAGTGCCGAATGTAGGATTAGTTACCTCGACTGTTCCGTATGGGAAGATATTCAGTACCGTGAAAGGGATTTCTCCATTTGTATTAAGGTCTGAAGTGGCGATTCGAGGGTCTGTCTTATCCAACAATACCTGATCCCCGATCTTAAATTGGGTTGTCCCATCCTTAAGTTTGACATGGTTTTGCTTTGGTTCCTCGTGTTTTTTTTTCGATTTTTCCTTGATGTGTGTTCGCCACTCGTCTAGTTCATTAATCTGAAGCCGTCGCTCCTCATGACTTATTTCTTTGTTGGCACGAGGTCTAGGATCTGGCTCAGTTGTGTAATTTTGTGGTGCTTCCTGAAAAGAAGGTTGAACCAAATGGTCATTAATAGAATTTATGTTTTCACCTTTATTACTCGATGTCCTAGCCGAGTCAAGAGCTTGAAGAGTGATCGTTTCGTCACCTACACGAAGTGTGAGTTCACCTGTACCAACATTAATTTTAGTTTTAGTAGTTGCTAAAAAGGGTCTACCTAAAATTAAAGGAGCATTATTGTCCTCATCCATGTTTAAAACAACAAAGTCTACTGGGAATATGAATTTATCAATTTTTACTAGTACATCTTCGATTATACCCCTAGGAATTCTAATAGTTTTATCAGCCAATTGAATGCTCATCCTAATTTGTTTGGGTTTCCCAAGACCTAGCTGTTTAAACATTTTATAAGGCATAACATTTATGCTTGCCCCTAAATTAGCTAAAGCATTATCAACAAATAAACTACCAATTAAGCACGGAATTGCAAAACTCCCTGGGTCTTTTAACCTTCGTGGTAGTTTATTTTGTAAAATTACTGAGCACACTGCATTTAGCTCCACATGCAACGTATCGTCTAACTTCCATTTGTTTGTCAAAAGCTCTGTTAAAAATTTCCTTGAATCGGGCATCTGCAAAAGAGCTTCAAGAAACGGTAAGTTTTGAATCGGGCATCTGCAAAAGAGCTTCAAGAAACGGTAAGTTAATATGTAATTTCTTTAAGAGTTTAAGAAATTTACCGAATTGTTCATCTGTGCGGTCTTTCTTTGTCGTATTGGGGTACGACACACGAGGTTGGTATTTTGTAATTACCGATTTTGGTTTATCATGGCTTACCTCAACCTTACCTTCCTCTACCATGTTCTCTTGCTTCAGTTTTTGTTCATCTACCCTTTTACTATCATGAGCGGTAATGGCATGAAGTTCCTCCTTGATGTTAGTTCCAGTGTTGCTTGGCAAGCTTCCTTGTGGTCATTCAGAGAACAGTTTAGCAAGTTGTCCTAATTGGTTCTCGAGCCCTTGAATCGACGCTTGTTGATTTTTTAGCGCTGTTTCGGTGTTTTGGAAACGAGTTTCTGACACGGCGATGAATTTTGTTAGCATCTCCTCAAGGTTCGACTTCTTCTCTTGTGGGTAAGGTTGCTGTTGAAAGCCTGGGGGGTTGTTGTCTCTGATTTCCTTGACCACCCCATTAGAAGTTGGGATGGTTCCTCCAACTTGGATTGTAAGTGTTACTATAAGGGTTATTTTGAGGTCTAGAATTATTACCCATATAGTTCATCTGTTCGCTTTCTATGCCAGGGTTGTAGGATGGATATTCTGTATTACTCATTCCTCCTCCCTTCGTATCGCATTGCATCACTGTATGTACCTGCGAAGAACCACACAAACCATCAATTTTCTTACTTAAAAGTTCTACCTGATTTGATAGCATGGTTACTGCATCGAGGTTGAAAACACTGGCAGCCTTTGTTAGATTTGTCCTTGTAACTTGCCACTGATAATTATTCAGTGACATTTCCTCTATAAACTCATAAGCTGCTTCAGGGGTTTTGTTATTTAGGGTTTCACCGGCGGCTAAATCAATGGGATTCACACCGTTGTAAAAGGTTTGAACCTGTAGCCACAAGGGTAACCCATGGTGAGGGCATTTCCTTAGTAAATCCTTGTATCTCTCCCATGCATCGTAAAGTGTCTCTAGATCCATCTGCACAAAAGAAGAGATATCATTCCTCAACTTAGCCGTTTTAGCCGGCGGAAAATATTTTAACAAAAATTTTTCGGTCATTTGTTCCCATGTAGTGATTGATCCTCGTGGTAATGAGTTCAACCACTATTTAGCTTTATTTCTCAACAAGAAGGGAAACAACCAAAGGCGAATGGCATTATCAGAAACGCCATTAATTTTGAAAGTGTCGTAGAATTCTAGAAAATTTACCAAGTGATTGTTTGGATCCTCATCCTGCAAACCATCAAACTGAACAAATTGCTAAATCATCTGTATAGTGTTAGGTTTCAGTTCAAAATTATTTGCAGCAATAGTAGGTCTAACAATACTTGATTCAGTTCCTGTTAAATTAGGTTTAACATAATCATACAGAGTATGAGGAGCAGGATTTTGATTCACCGGATTTGCGGTAACCACAGGAGGTAGCGGATTATTATCGGCCATCTCTTCGGTAGTATTAGTATTGTCCTCTTGCTCTTCTTCTATGTATTGTAGGCTTCGCCTTATTTCCCTACGATTTCTGCGAACGGTACCTTCTATATCACTGTAAAAAAGTAATGGTCCTAACGGGTTCCTTCTAGTCATAAACTAAAATTACCTGCCAGAAGCAAATAAAATAAAAATTAGCAAAGTTAATAAAAATAAATATAAATTGAAAATAAATAAAATGACTAAAGTAATAAAAATTTAGTTTTCCTAATATCTTAGTCCCCGGCAACGGCACCAAAAACTTGATGGTCTCGAAACTAACTATTATTTCGACAAAGGAAAGCGCACCTATCGAACAGTAGTATAGTTATGGTGAGTCCTGAATATCGTATCCTCAAGGACTAAGATTACTAGTAATAACTATCTTTTTATTATCTAACTAATAACTAAGGGGATTTGTTTTTAATCTAAAATTAACTACTAATAACTAACTAAATGACTATGAACGTGACAAAGAGTGAATTGGGAAAATACTTTTGGACAACTTATGTGAGATAGGCAATACCTAAGGAAGAATCCACCTAGACTTCACTTATTACTTTTGATTCATATGATTTATTCACTTGACTTAATCCGTAGAAATCCCTGATTTATGTTAATATCTCTTTCAAGACTAAAAACAACCGACTCTAGGTTGATTAATTGAAATCTCTTTCTAATTAAAACCCTTATTGTCGCATTAACTCGATCTATGGATTCCCTTATTAGATTTGACTCTAATCCGGCATATTTTCGTCGCCCTATTTCTAGGGTTGCAATCAACTTTGCTTAATTGTGTTGATCTTCTCTTAAACAGGTACTTTTGCTGCACTAAATAAGCACATTCAACTTTGAATCAATAACCTGAATTATCAAAACAAGAATAAGAACTCACAATTAAGAATAAGAACAAGTATTTATCTTATAAATCAAATAATAATAAGATTCGTCTTAGGTTTTATCCCCTTAGGTATTTAAGGTATTTAGTTCATACTGATAGAGGAAAACATTTTAGAATAAAGAAAACAACAAAACATAAGGAAACCCAAAAACTTCTAAAGAACTTGATTGGAGATCTTCAGTCTTGATGGAGATCCTTCTCCTAAGCTGTTCCTGATGGCTGTCTTGGAGTACTTTCTGCCTTCTACTCGGCGTCTACTCGACGTCCCGTCGACTCCCCTCTTTAGGTTGCCCCTATAGTGTTTATATAGGCTTTTGAGATGCTTTACTTGGCCTAAAAGTAGCCTTTTCCGAATAGAATTAAACCTAGGGTCGGCAGAGACACGCCCGTGTGACACGCCCGTGGTCGATAGTCCAGGCTGTGTTCGGTCCTGCTTGTCACACACGGCCGTGTGGTCTGCCCGTGTGCAGTGGTCCAGGCAGTGTATGCCCATTTTGTCCCTTTTTGGCCCGTTTCTCATTCTTTTCGACTCCCTAAGCTCTTCTTAGTATAAAACATGAAATTAAGAGATTAGAAGCATCGAATTCATCAAATTCAATGGAAAATCATCCAAAATTAAGCAAAGCATGGGGTTAAAATATGTGTAAATTATGGTTTATCACTAATCATATATTAAACCCATGATATTTAGGGAAAAAAACGTTCTTGATCATTTGGGCATTCGAATCTCACAATCGGGTAGCGTAAGTGCGATTAAGTGTAAAATTAATTGTTGCTTCGATATAGTTGTAAGGTAAATGTTATGGATTGATTAAATGAAAGAATTGAATAATTATTAGCTACTTATTTTTCAGTATATTATGGAATTAGGTGCTGATCCAAAAGCCTTGAATCAACTGTAAAGTCGAAGAACGATCGTAAGTACGGTTCACATCGATACAAGGTAAGGAATCGAACTAGTTGAATTCGTAAAATAGTTATTAATTAGAAAAATGGTTTTAACCCATAAGTGGGTAATTGGGAGTTGTTTAAGTGGTAAATTGATTTAATTTATACTGAATTTTGGTTTAGGATCGTATAAAGGTTTATTAAGGAAAATTGGAAGATTCATTAGGGTGCTGCGAGAAAGCGAAAAATAAGGTGTTGGTCCTAAACTTGTAAAATTGTTTGATAATGATAAGTGTTAGGTTATATTTGATAATTAGCTTGCTTATTGGTTTGGCATAGTAGCCAAAATATTAATTATGCGAGTGGTCGAACCAAGTACGTTTCGAGCCTTAAAATGTGTTGGCAAATTTGCTAGTTTGACTGTATGAATGTGTAATTGAGATTGTTATGCATAGTTATGTTATGTGGTATGAGAATGTTTGATGGAATGGTATGAAATGTTGAGATATTAGTTTTATGCATGATTTAAATGCATGAAATATTTACTATGATATATATACGTGAGGTTGCTATTGGTGCATAATGAAATTCGTAAAGTATGTGAATTGAACGATATTGATGGATACCATCTTAATGGTAATTTGAAAATTGGAACACTGTTTCCTATCTCTGAAAGTATGTGATTATTGAGGACATGTTGAGCATGTCAAATAAAAGTGAAAAGTATTGAAATGTGATTGTGTATGAATTTGTATGACATATTGCATGTGCATTGGGATGGGATTTTGTGGTTGACGGAGGAGTTCCGTGGAGTACCGGTGGCATATTAAGTCCACTTATATTTTTAGTCAGTGCACTGCATTTGGAGTACTGAGGGGATTGGCGATTATATCGCATTATATATTTGGCAGTTTCACTACATTATTGATTATTGGTGGTTTTACCACATTGAGCATTGCCCACATACGTTGGAGTTTGGTAGACAGGTTCTAGGGAACTCGTGGTGTGTAGTGGATGGTATGGGTAGGATCTCACATGTGTATTTTTCACGATCATGTGCATTTGAAAATTATTATTGCTAATGTTTGATTGTGCTATTGGTACCTCTATGAAATTGCCTGTATGGATGCTTAATACTCATTTAGTCTCACACTGAGCTTGTTAAGCTCACCCTATTATCTCAACTTCTCAGTTAATGATCGAACTTAGGACTGCAATTGGCATGCGGACGTATGGCAGACTTCAGACTTTACTTCGTCATATTATTTTAACTTAATTATATTTTTAGGTTATTTTATTATTATTTGGTTTTGGATTGTAAAGTTTCTTTAAACTGTGGTTTGGGACTGTTTGAGATTTTGGGGTTTTTCATTCATGCATGACACACATATTTGGTATAGATACATGGTTTTTATAATACGTAGAAATGGTCTATGCATGATATATGACTAAATTAATAATTTGACTAGTAATGGTACATTTCTACTGCTAAGAAGATAACAAAATGATTTTTCAAAGGCAACGCCGTTAGTTAGGTTTTACAAAAACTCACCTAATTTGCTAATTTGACCTAAGCATGGTTGGATTAAGTAAATGGACGTTTTCCAAAGCTAACAATAGAAACCACGGTTTTATAGAAAGAAGTACTTGAAGGTTTTTAACTATCATTAGGGTAAGTTCAACATTAAGGTGTCCAATGTGGCCTTCCCGATTCCACCATAATGTCTAGGCTAGGTTTGGGAGGTTACAGCCTAGCATATGGCTTTGCACACGGGTGCGTGTTGCAACTCAGAGAGTTACACGGCCTAGCACACGGCCTGGCACACGGGCGTGTGGGGCAACTCAGTGAGTTACACGAGTGAGGACACGGGCTGGGACACATCTGTGTGTCCCTTATTCAAATGTTACACTGCCTGGCCACACAACCATGTGACCCCTAGTTTCTAAAATTTTGCAACTTTTTCTTAAAACTTCTATTTTGTTTCAAATTAGTCTCAAATTGTTTCAAAGCTAATTTTAGGGCCTCGAAGGCTCAATTTAGGGACAAAATGCATGTGATGGAATGGATTATATTATGTTTATTAAATTTAAATATTATGACATTAAATGTTTCTAATTATACATTAATGCTCCATAACCCTAATCTGGTGACGGAGACAAGTTAGGGGGTGTTACATCAACATTTATTTTCAATAAGCCACAAGGTGATGCACACCAACGTGCATTTAAGTTTCATGGGGCTAGAACTTTAGTCTGGAAAACCGCATGGCCTTAGGAAATTTCTTTACTTCAAATCCGCCTAAGTCAGCCTAATTCTCAAAATACGAGAATTTTTTAATGCACCAAAAATAATCAGAAGCAAACTTTCAAAAACGAAAGAGCAATAAGCGAACAGAAAAGCCACAATAAAGCAAATGCATACCAAGTATTTGAGTAAATGCTCTCAAAGTGTTTCCACTACTTTGAAGAAATACAACTAAGTGATTACAAATGAGGGGTAAGACCTCTATTTATAGTTTAGGAACCTCTATTTATAGTTGAGTTGCAATGGCCCGATTTTTAGTGGTACCAAAAAATGCGATTTTAGAACCCATCTCCATAAACCAAGTCCTTAAATATTCATATTGAATATTTACAAACATAATATAAAATTAAATTGAATATTATTTGAGTAATTTTGTTGAGTTAATAGCTAATTAAGGCTCAGGAGCTAAATTGTAAAGTCTAATCGCTATAAAGTTTTAGTTAACAAAGGGCAAAGGGATCTAAATAGAAATTAACCAAAGGTCCAAAAAGGAAATTACGTCATTTTTAAATGAAAGTTAGTGGATGATGATGAGAGTTTCCACTAAACTAGATTAGTGAAGGATTAAGTAAATTAAACCATGATTTAATTAATTATATTAGATTAATTTACCTTTAAACCATGTATAAAAGCCAAATTTAGTGGCAAAAATGCACCATCTTCTTTTCCTTTCATCGTCCACCATTGTTGAAGCAAAATAAAAACCATTCAAAGTTTTGGAAGCTTTCGGTCGTTAATAGGTAAGGAAAATTAAGTCATTTTCTTGCATTTTTCACAAATTTAAGGTCATGAATGCTTGATTTAGCTAGCCCATGTACCAATTTGATAGACTGTTAAAAGTTTTAGAAAGTCGCTATTGTTGATTTCTTAAAGAATTAGGATTGAAATTGATAGATTTTAAGTTTAGATTATGAAAAGGACTAAATTGTAAAGTTAATTTAGCTTGTTTGTTAACTTTGTTACATTAGGGACCAAATTGAATAAATGTAAAACTTTTCATGAAATTATATTAGAAATAGAAAGTATAAGGTCCCCAATGAGAATATATGAAATCGAATTTTAATCCAAAGCTAGGAATAGAAAGTTATGCTTCTCTTGAGTTCACAGACTAAATTGAATACAATGTAAAATATGAGGGGAATCAAAAACTAGAATTATATAAAATCATGCATATCATGACATAGTATGAAATTTTTTTTGTATTGATTGGTTATATAAAATAATTGTATAGATCAAGATTTGGATCAAAGTGGAGCTAATAGGGAAAATGATAAAATTATAGATTAGTCCCTAAAGTATCCACTCGTTTCACATTTTTGATCAGGTAAGTTCAAATGGAACTTAATATCTCACTTTGTGTTATATGTATGCTCGTGTTTAATTCAATAAATGTATGCTTGTATATATTTGAAATATTATTGAATTTGACATATATGGCTAGTAATGGACTGAATTGAAATATTGTGTGATGATTAATTATTATGAGTACAGGGCACAAATGTGAAAATATGAATGATTACATGATATGGAAATGAAAGATGTGGCCATCTACTTGGTGTGATATGTAAATGTGAATAATTACAGGGATGGCAATGAAATATGTGAAATTGATGCTCGTGTGAACTTGGTAAAATGTTAGGATATGATTGGCATGCCAATAGGGTCTTGTGCATGCTTGTACAGGGATTATTATAGAATTTAATGAGATCCAAGATTCATTGTGGATTCTCGAGTATTATGTCACACGGGTTTGGCTTGGATGAGTAACATGATGTGTTGTGATATAGGTTTAGCTAGGATGGGTAACCTGATATATATTTAGCTCGGATGAGTAACTTGGTGTGGTGTAGTTTACCTATGTATCCGAGTCTATTTTACTAGGCTTCCATCAGGTGAAACAATATAAATGAAATTGGAAACTTGGAAATGTGATGAAATGGACTTGGTAACCAATTTGAAATGTCACTGGATGGGTTGAATTATATATGATACATCTTTTTAATTGATGACAGAGAAAGTGATTGAATTGAATCATGTATACTTGGTATAACCTTATGATTTATTAATTGCATATGTCATTGTGATAGGTTATATGAAAGTAATATGAATTGGTATGTTTAAGTTACTTGTAGTATCTAATGACGATTAATATAGATATATGCTCACTTTGTTGATGTTTTGAATGCCATGTTCTAGCTAACATTATGTCAAATTAAGGTTTGCTATTATGCTTATATAAGAACAACGTAAGCATAGTATTTTCCATTTGAACTTACTAAGCATTCTAAATGCTTGCTCTAGTTGTTTCTTCCCCTTGTAGATCGTCACCTTGCGAAACTTGTCGAGTCGGATCAATGGGAAGCATACACAATCAAAAGACGATAGAATTATGTTCATTTTTGGTCCAATTATTGTGGCATGTAACCTATCGTCAAATGTAGTAGTCATTTTGGTATATTTTTGCACTTAAAGAGCTTGTTTTCTAGCCATTTTAGTATTTATTATTGCATTTTCAGTATTTAGTAGTTTGGTATTAAATATTAATAAAATAAGTTTTTTACTTAATTTTGAGTGTTCGTGACCCATTAGGCCGACATGGGCCTTAGGTAGTCCTAATGTGTTGGTTTAAGTGTGTAGGACAATGAATTGTAGGCCCAATAGACATAGGAACTTGAGACGACTGATGCACAAGCTTCCCAAGCCGCGAAAGCACAACAAGGACTTCCAAGCCCATAAAATGCATGTTGTGTCGCGCCATAGCTTGTATATAACGTGACATAGGACCGACGTGGAGCCCAATTATTTCGAGGCTATTTTCGTCCATACAATCAACTTTATATGAAGACATAATTTGGGCTCCAACACTTCTATAAATAAAACCTTAGGGGTTTGATGTAACTAAGTCGTCTTAGGCACATCCAAAAACCCTTGTAGTTTAGGAGTAGGATTTAGGTTTAGTTTTCTTTTATTTTTTTAAAAGGCTTTGTTCTTCCCATTTGGAATCAATTTCGATCCAAGATTTCTTTTATAATATTGAGGTTATTCAGTTTATTTTCTTTTGCAAGCGACGATTCTTGTTATCCCAATCGAGAGATTTCCCACTCTACTCTTCTATCGACATCAACAAAATTATTCTATATCTTTTTCTCTTTTGGTTTATTCGTGTTATTTACATGTTTATTTCAATTCAGATTGAGATGATGAATAATATCATGAGTAGCTAAATCCCTTAGGGGAGATTAACGAGTGGATGGGGAAGTGATTAATGGAGAATTAAAGGTTTCCGATAAAATTAGTTGGTATAGATTACGCATTCTTAAACCCTAAGCTTGACAACCTTAGGAAGTAATCAAAGGTTAAATGAGATCAGGAGATAAGTTTGTCGAGTAAATCGTAATTTATTTTGATTGAGAAAGTGAGGTTGATAGATAAGTGAATATCAATCAATTAATTAACCAGTTAGAGGTCAGGAGGTAATAATTGGTTATTTAATAGCTAATTCACCTTAAAACCCGAATCTGAAGATAATTACAACCCCTGAGACGAGTTAATCTTCTTGGTTGGTTTAATCGGTTTAGTTGGTTGTTTATCTTATTATTTATTTATTTTAATAGTTAATTTATGATATTCATGTCTTTTATGATTTTTCGTAATATATAATTTAATCATTTCTATTTAATTCATCCTCCCTTTGGTATGATCCTCGAAATACGTCCCTGTGTTCCTTTGTAACACAATATTATATTACAATTTGACTCTTACACTTGCAGGCACCGCTACTTTAATTTCATATATTTTTGGTGTAGTATTTTCCAGTCAAACGTTCTCATGTTTGGTGGCGGTCAAGTTGTTAGCGCCGTTGTCGAGGAGGTTTCAACATTAAATCTAAAAATATCTTTACAATTAATAAAATAAATAGGAAATTTAAAGACTATAGATACAATATTTTTATTAATTTTATTTTATTTTTGTTTAATTTCTTTTTAATTTGTAGGTTGTTTATGACCCAAAGTGAAAGCACCCTAATCGAGCTATATCCAGATCCTTAGCAGGTTATTAGACACCATTGTAGTTGATGAATACCAATCCACCCATAGCAATTAATCTATCGCGAGAGAATCCATTGGGAGAATCCATTATTTGATAATCCATAAGAGCGACAACCAAACATCCAAGAAGAAGTCTCGATGGATCAAAGGACGTTACGCAAATACGTTCTACCTACACTAGAAGCGGTGTGAGGCAGTTTCTAAAGGCCGACAATTAATGCCAATAATTTCCAAATAAAGACGGCCACAATTCAGATGATCCAAAATACCTTGCAGTTCAAGGGGAACATGGTGGAGGATACGAACCAACACTTTTTACAATTATGTGACACCTTTAAGTATAATGGAGTAATCGACGATGCTGTGCGTCTTCGATTATTTCCCTTTTCTCTGTGCAATAACATAGCTAATTGGTTAGGCTCGTTAGAACGAGGTTCCATAACCACGTGGGACGATTTAGCAGAAAAGTTTCTTCACAATTATTTTCCGATTAGTAGAACCATTTAGCTTAGGTGAGAAATTGCCAATTTCAAGCAATATAAAGGTGAATCTCTGTTCGAAGCATGAGAACATTTCAAGTAAATGCTAAGGAAACACCCACACCATGGGATACAAATGTGGCTTCAAATCCAAATTTTCTATAATGGTGTTGATAGTAACATCAGATCCAACCTAGACGGAGCGGCCGGAGGATCTATCATGTTCCACACATACGAAAAAGCCTATAAAATCATAGACGACATGGCTATGAATTCGTATATGTGGCCCAATGAAAGATTCACATACAAATCAAAGCATCCAACAGTAAAAGTTGTAAACGAAGATGATTTATATCAATAAATCTTAAAGAAGCTTAACCGTTTGGAGTCTAACTACCTATAAATGTGTTATCGTTTATAGTAAAATAATACACCAAAAATATAAGAATGAAGAATGACGGTGTCCATGTAACATCTCTTACCTAGCCTGGTCATAGGAATCGAGTGAAAAGGTGCTACGTCAAAATTCAATAATTGATAAATACTTTACTAAACAAAAACTCAATTATTTATCATTTAAATCACATATAATCAACATATTAAAAATTTGAACTCTATAAGGACCTAATTGTGAAATCCAGGGATGTAATAGGATCGAATTATAAAATTTTAAAGTTTTAAGGTCAATAATGAAAGTCCATAGTTGGTATCGATACCTTAATGAAAATCAATACCAAAATTTAAATTTTTTTGACAAAACAAGGGTATCGATAATTATTTTATGGTATCGATATTTTATGAAAAAAGTATCGATACTTATATATAAATCGATACGATTTTGGCATTTTGTTTGTTGTAAAACTTTTCATAAGGCCAAGTATCGATACCAGATGCCAAAATATCGATACCTAAGTTCAAAAATGGTAAAATCTCATCTTTTAAAAGTTTATTTCAAGCCAAATTCACCTATTCAAATAATTGAATATCTAACCAATATACCTCAAAGGGCACCTCAAACAAATAAACTAAATATAAAGGCTACCTAATCAATTAAATAGATCATAGACATAAATATGTCTTTTACTAAATCTAAGATACTATCTAACACATCATATAACACAACCAAGCTCAAACATTAAACAAGCATAAAACCATATATGTAACCAACTCATTCATGACAACATTATACAATTAACCAAGACAAAACACTTTCAAGCTATTAACAAAACTGACCAATTTCATCACACATATGCTTAATTACATACCATTAAGAACCATCAAGATAGAAATTGACCACAACTAGAATATCATAACCTAGGTACATGCCAAAAAAAAAAAAAGAGACCATTCACCAACATTTGAGTTCGAGATTGTCGTTGGATGTTGAGTCGGTGATATATTTACTATATACATAACCTGCGCACGAGACAAACAAACGCACCTTGAGTATAATTCAGTGGTATTTCTATAATCGAACATTAAAGCATAATGCAAAGTTTATAATGCATTTTAACAGGTCAATCTACAAGTCCTAAAACATTACCTAAATATTAAATCTATTTACATATCTTAAACTAAGCTGTCATAGTTGCAGCATATACATTTTTCCCTATCTCAATCGAATTGATTAAATCGTACAACGTCAAAACCATAATTTCGAGCTTATAAATAAATATTTACTATTCACAGTTATTTCAATTTCATTTATACTCGATTTCTCAATTCCACAACATAATATCATCAAGCAATCATCAAATCACACATGTGACAACATAATTCAGCACCAACTGGATTCAATTGCATATTTATAACGATAAATCATATTTTCGAATCTATTAAATTTAGTCCTTATCACAATCAACTAATTCAAATTAGTTCAATTCAGCTTGTTCAGTCATTTCTAGCTTAACTTATATTATTACCATGCAATGCAGTTCGTAATTGTAGCAATTGAAAATGTTTGGATTATAGAAATATAAACCGTAAACGTCGAGCTATTTATCGATGACTTTTGCATAAATACACCAAATCATCAATACCCAATCATTTTCCCATTCAATTGCTAATTGGTGAGAGTTTTGCATTTTATTCAATTTAGTCCCTAAAACCGAGACTAACATAACTTTCAAATTTAAGCCTCAAATTTTTATTTCGATTTCACTCTAGGCCTAATTAACTTCCTATTATTTTTAATTTCTACCACTAATTTCAAATTTTATGCAATTTAATCCCTATTGCACAAAATCATCAATTGGCTTTACAATTTAGTTCTTTATCAATATTAAACTTAAAATCTATCAAATTGATCCCTAAAACTTCAACTAAATGTAACACCCCAAAGCCGACCTAAAAGTTATGACCAAATCTAGAGAAATTACGTTAATCCACTTGGTAAATTATTTCAGTAAGGATTTAGCAAATACAAATATAGCAAACAACCATTAAAAGCTATTTGTTCGTTTACAAAAAACACTTCAAGAATTACTTAATTTCCAATGGAAAACCTTTTCGGAGTTGTAATTTTGAAAACCAAAAATCCATTTTGTTGACCAGAGTGATTTTACAGTGTCACGTTTGAAATATCAGTCACCAAAAAATTAATGAAAACCCAAAATGAATTCAAAACCGATTACAGATTTCAAACCCAAAAATTTAAAACGAATAATTACAAAAATCACCACATTTACATTAAGGGCGGAAATAATCCGAGCTCCCTCACGTCGTCCGGTCCTAAGTCAGAGGGTTACCTGAACAATCAAAGACAAAACAGAGAGGTGAGCTATAAAGCTCAGTGTATAACTAACTCAACAGAGATTATGGAAAATACAATATACCCTTCAAAGTATCGCAGAGAATTTCATAATGCTCACACAAATAGACAGAGCAAATCAGAGTATCAGAGAATGTATGATTATGTCAATGTAGTATTTTTCAGAAATCAAAATGCCGATTTTCAAAAAACATCCTACCCAACTCCGCTACACATCAAAAATAGAGTTCCCTAGAACTCATCCAACCAAATCACATCAAAAATTGTAGTTAAAGCTGCCAGATCAAATATATGTGGTCAAGCCATTATGTTGCAGATAAGCTGCCAAACAGAATTATAGACCAACCACTAGATATTGCAGATCATTAAATTGCTAGAAAATTCCTCCTTTCAGATCATCCCAAACCCCATGCAATGTGTCATGGCATGCATATACAGAATCAGAATGATTAGCATGTATAACATGCTGTCGTACAATAATAGAAACAGAAGGCACAAGAGTCCATGCCTTACAAACAAATTTTCAAACCTCGATGGATCATATCAGAGTTTCCATGAAAACACATGCATGGTTCTATATCAGAATCAGTATCGAACAAATCAACATATTCAGAAACCACATGTTCCCATCCAACAAGTAACACATATACGTACTATTAAAATTAATAGAACACAGGTCATACCTGAGTAAATTACATGCCTTAAACATATTCCAAACATAAGCACATTATACATTAAAAGATCATATTTACTTATCTTATATCATATTAGATATACATTTAACACTAAAAGATCACCAAATAACGGGATTTATATCTTAATCCAGATCATACAGACCTTACGTAAGGCCTACGTTCAATACAAATGATGTTTTTGGCCTTAGGGAAAATTTTAAATTTTTGGCCCACACGCCTGTGTGGATTCACACGGCCTGGGTGGCTGGCCTATGTGGTCCACACGACTTAACAAATGCCCATGTGGCCCTCTTAATGTCACACACTGCCTGTCAAACAGTCTAGCACACGACCGTATGGCTCAAAATAGTGAGTTACACGGTCTAGACACACGCCCATGTCCCTAGTCTGTGTGACCTTAAATCTAAAATAGTGAGTTACACAGCCTAACATACAACCCGTGTGGCCCTTTTAATGTCACACACAACTTGTCACACAGTCTAGCACAAAGTCGTGTGGCTCACACAGCCTACCACACGACTATGTCGATAACCATGTTTTTCAGTGTTCAAAATTTGCAGAAAATCGAGTTTTTGTTGCACACCTGATATGGTTTCTATGTAGAAGCAACAAAAATGAATTTCAGACCTTAAAAAACCAAGATTCAAACAAAGTAATTTAGCCACAATTCACGAATATCAAACAAGAACTACTCCCAACCGTTCTCGTTCAACGCCCAAAAACCCATTTGAAACTTACCGATAAACGAATAACAATTTATGCGACTATGAAGTTGATGAAGAAACATTAAACGTCATTTGATCCTCTCTTGAATCAAACAAACCTATTAAACAACACCATCGAAGAAACTACCCTTACAATTCACACTTGAAAAGCAATGAAAAATTCACATACTAACTATATATGCATACTTATAGTCTTACCTGACCAAAATAGGGCACTTAACAGAGTATCGAGCAAGGAAAACACCAAACTAACGTCAGCAATTGGATCCAGAAAGTAAAAAAGAAAAAGAAAGAACGTAGAACATTGAAAAGTAGAGAACTAAAACCATTTGGGGAAAAAGAAAAAGAAATGTGGAAAAGAATGAATTAGTTAAGTAACTTGAAAATAAAACTGATTTATTTTCAAGCAAATTGCAAAATATTTCCTCATTGCCAACGCAAGGATTGAAACATAAGACCAAAGGTATACAAAAGCTTAACCACTAAACCATTGGGCTTGTCGTTAACATCAGTTGATCGCAAATGTTATTTTATGCTAGATGACCAAGAGGTTTAATCAAAAATAGAAAAAATTCAAGAAACAAGATTCGACCCCAGAACTTCACACACTCAAATAAAACATGTAGCCACTAATCCAAATTAACTCCCTTGCAAAATTTTCCAAAATCTTAACTCAAAATCAAGAAGTAACCACTCTTGGTTTCACTAACTCAATTTCTTCAACACAATTTTTTTTGGATGTTACACTATTCAATAATCGTAACATTCTAAATCTTTAATAGTAACAAAAATTATGACATGGGTCAGCTAGCTCTAGGTACTGGGATTCTGAAAACATAAAAATTACAAGAAAATGACTAAATTACCCTAACCAATTTTGAATTTGAAACTTTCGAACTAAAGGCCTGAATGCTTTTCTTCTCTTCTTCACTTTTCGGTTTGCAGGAGAAACAAAATAAAAGAAATGGTTTCTGTTTCTTTAATTTCCATTTTCTATGTTTTATTACTTATATTTTATTAGTTAGCATTATTTTATTTTTTAAAAATCTTTATCACATTCATTAATTATAATTACACACTACCGTCCACTATTAAACCATTGGTTTAATTACCTTTTTAGTCCCCTTTATTAAGTTCTAATTAAAATTCTTAATGAATTACATTTATAACTTATGCGATTTAGTCCCTATACTTAAATTAAGCACTAATTCATCGAATGACCTAACTAGAATTCAATTCGCTTCCAATATAACTCCGTAAAAGAATATTTACGGATTCGATTTACTGAAACAAGGTCTTGATACCTCAATTTCCAAAACCACTGACTTTAGAACTGATACACATGTACCTTGTCTAACTTTCCAAATAACCAAAATTATTAGACCAAGCTTCAGTATAATATTGTAATACTATCATAAATATTAATAAATAATATTTACTGACTCTATCATTAGGAAATAGAATTTCGAAACTACCGATTCTGACACCACTGAATTTCGAGTTGTTACAATTTACAAGTGCACGGGTCAAATTGAAACATAGTTGTACAATGAAATTCCAGAAGTATTCTGGGGATTGTACCCAAGGGAGGATGGATAAATTATGAAAACGCTTTTACGATAACAAGTCTAAATAGTACTAATTAATTCATCTATTATGATTAACCATAAAATAGATTAAGGAGATAAAAATAAATAAAATAAAACAAACAAATACGAAAAACAAACAAACGACTGAAATCAATAAACCAATCAGGAAGATTAACTCGCTTCAGGACTTGTAACTAACTTTGGATTAGAGTTTTAAGGTGGATTAGCTACCAATTAATCAATTATTACCTCCTGGACTCTAATTAACTAATCGATTGGTTGATACTCGCTTATCTCCCAATCTCATTTTCTTAACCAAGATAAATTATGATTTACTCGGTTTGACTTATCTCCCAACCTCGTCTTGCCTATGATAACTTCCTAGGGTTGTCAGTTCTAGTGGTTTAAGCACGTTTAATTCATACCAACTAATCCCTCTCAAGAAACTCTAAGTCTTCCATTAATTAAATCCCCATCCACTCGTTAATCTCCCCTAAGTGATTTAGCCACTCATGTTATTCATAATCTCGACTCTAATTGAGTAAACCATGTAAATAACACGATTAATTTGAGAGAGAAAAAAGATTTGAATAATCGTGGATTGAATATCGAATAAGGAACGGAGTAGTAAATCACTTGATTGGAATAAAAAAATAAATCAAATGCAAAAGAAAATATAAACTGAATACTTCAATTAAATAAATAAACTTTTGAATCAAAACTAATTTCAAGATGGTTTGCCTAAATATATAATTCTAGCCAGAAATTTAAACAATTCAAAATTATTTACCTCTAAACAAATTTGTTCAATAAATTACAAGGTAAACAAGTCAAAGAAAATTAAATATATTTTTCCAGCAAATTTGTATATATGAATATAGTACTTATTTTTGTAAAGTATAGTCAGTTCGAATAGTTTTTGCCTACTCATTTTATTTTTATCCACGCTTTGAACTCTAGTGCAGTAATATTTCCCCGATAACCCTTATGATTTTTTTTTATTTGTGTCAATACAATCGAGATTTTTCTCGAGCACTTTTTATAAGTGATATACTAGTCATACTGCACCGTTTTGATAACCATGGATTTTACCAAGTATTTTCCTTTTCATTCGAACATCCTATACTTCTACAAATATAATTACCTATTCGTATCTACCTTTATCATTTGATATATTTAATCTCTTTTACCTATTTATAGTCTAATAAACTGAACTACTTAGTCTAAATATAAAAAACCTAAATTATTTAATTTCAGTCTAAATTTACAATTTAAACAAACAACCTATGTATATGCTCCTAATCAATCACTTATATTTCTACAATGTAATAGCCTAATTTTCAGTGGTGTCGGAAACAGTAATCTGAGGTCACTAAATCCGAAGAGTAAGTTTGAAAATTTAATGAATTAATATTTATGATGATTTAAGAAATATTCTTGAATTAATGAATTTTGTGAATTCAAAGAATTTATTAGGTAAATTGGGTCGAAAACGAGGTACCGAGACCTTGATTTCATAAACCGAGCCGTTATAAATATTTAAGAAGTGTTAATGAATTAGTATTAAAGTTTCGTTAGAAAATTCTAACGTTTTGATAGTTACTTAATAAAAAGGGACTAAAGTGAAAAAATGCAAAACTTGTCAATTAAAGAAGTAGGGATTAAATAGCTTAAGTGGTAAGCAAGGGAGGACCAAAAGGGTAATTAGAAACCCATGGAATAGGCTGGACGGTATGTGTGAAGAGGAAAACAACAAAATTAGTGTGAACAAGGGGCAAAATTAGAAAAGAAATAAGATTTAATAGATAAAATTGGACTAAAATGAATTTCTAGACATTTCTTCATTTTTCTTCAGCCAAAAACACCATTAAAGAGTCTCTCTAAGCTGGTTTTTCATATTATTGCTACAAGTTCAATTCTTGTTTATTTCTTGTAATTTTTGTGATTTTGATACTGTTACAACTTGGTCCAACTATTGAATTCATTATTTTTTATTCTATGGAAAATTTTGAAAGTTACCATAGATGAGTGGTAGATATTTATGATGAACTAACATGGATTTGAAGCTTTAATTTTATTATATGATGATTTTATCAAGTGATTTTAGTAGAAATTGATTTTAGGACCTAATTGTGAAAAAAGTTAAGAATTAGGGTTTGGTGTTGAAATTTTGAAGATCAAAGGCTGTATAGTAGCCTAAAATAATTAGATGAAGTGTTAATTGAGAAAAATCAACCCAATTGATTGGTTAATTGATTAGGGACTAAATTGTAAAAAAATGTAAAATTTAGGGTAAATATGTAATTTTGAAAATTGAAGGGCATAAATTGTGAAGTGAATTAGAATTGAATTAGATGCTAATGAATGAATAATTTTACAAGATCAAGAACTCGAAGATAAAGGCGAAAAAGTGAAATTAACAGAATAGTCCTTAAATTTCTACAACTGCTACAAACTGCCCCAGGTAAGTTCATATGGTTGAACTTTCATGATTATTTTTTAATTTAGGAATGATATAATGTATTATCTCATATGTTTGTTATTGAATTATGATTATTGTAAAAATATGAAAGTTTGATCGAAAGTTCAAATTAAGTGAAACGCAGGATTGAGTATGATCGTTCAGTGACAAAAGACGAATTGACGGATAAGACCATGGTTGGACCATGACAGTGTTTAAATGTAATACCATAGCTGGGCTATGGGATTTTAGTGAAAAGACCATAATTGAGTTATGGCACCGTGAACGTAAGACCATGGTTGGACCATGGCAGTAAAAATATGTGTAAGACCATAATTGGGCTATGGCATCCTAATGATAAGACCATAATTGGGTTATGGCACTACGAGTGTAAGACCATGGCAGGGCCATGGCAATATATGTGTAAGACCATAGTTGGGCTATGGCATCAATAAAACGATGTACTCAAATCCGTAATATGTTCTCTAATTTGACAAAGATTGGTAAGTGTAATGTGGTACTAATGTGATAAAATTTAAGTAGTTATTAATATTGAGCTCAATCAATGGAATTGTAACAGCTCGATTTTGGGTCTAGTCGGAACAGTAGTTTCGGGACCACGAATCCGACATAGAAAGATTTATTTTTGTTATATTTTTATGGTTTATAGTTTTATGAAATTGTTTCGAGAAAAAATTGTTCAAAAATTTTATCGGTTGGGCACTTAATTTAGCTAAAAGGACTAAATTGCAATAAGTGAAAATTTAGGTTCTACATGCTAAAAGTGTTAGATTGTTATGAGATTTTAAATTGAAGGTCTTTAGATGGTAATTAGACCATTTGTTAAGTGAGTGGACAAAAATGGACATGGAGTAAGAGAATTTTTATGTTTTAAGTTAGGGGCATTTTAGTTATTTGGTAAATAATGTCAAATTAAGTAAATAAAAAGATGTCATCTTCTTCAATTGAGTCCCTTAGTGCCAAAATTTCAAGGGAGACCATAGCTAGGGTTTTGGCCACTTCCAAGCTCGATTGTAAGTCCATTCTAGCCTCGTTTTTATGATTTTTATGTTTTTGATATCCTTGTAACCTAATCTAGTGTTCCCAAGGACTATTTTGAAGTATTGTCAAAGTCTAAAATTTTACCCATGTTAGACATGCATGTATTTTGATGTCTAATGGTAGAAAATGTATGTTACTTGTAAGATAAACAACTTTTGCTAAGTACTTTTCGGTAAAAATGTCAAAAAGGAATTATTTGTACAAAGTTATAAAATGAGTAGTAAAAGTGTGATTAAGTGGAAAATGTGGGTTGGTATGAGTATGAAAATGGTTCTGGTAGGCTTGGGTTTTGAAGAAATTGAATACATTTCATTTTATGAGCCTAGGGACTAAATTGTAAAAATGTGAAACATTAGAAGCAAAAATGTAATTTTTCCATAATATGATTTTTGGGATAAATCAAATAATGTGAGTATTAAATGAGTTAAATTTGTTATTATAGATCAAGAAAAATGAGGTTCGGACTTAGATCGGGGGAAAAACAAAGTGTTTGACGATTATGTCCAAATCTACTATTTTTGTACCGAGGTAAGTTCGTATGTAAATAATGCAATGTTATATTTATGTTTTGAATGCTTTAATATTACATGAATTGTGTGATTGACTCTTTGGACGTATTCGATAAAGTTTCGACAAGCGAGAAATCCCGGTTGAACCTTAGGAATAGAATAGGATACGAGTGACATGTCACTAGGAACCCATGTATATATGTGATTATGTGATCTGGGTGCTGGTCTTGTAACGACCCGAATTTGGGCTTAGTAGAATTGGGCCCATTGGGCCTTGGGCGTAGGAGTGTTTAAATTTTTTTTAAGAACAAGAGAACGGTATTATTTCAAGTTGGACTTATTAGGAAGGTGATTTTGGAAAGTTACGGAGTTTCTAGGAAGTTCCGGGTTGAAGTTAGGCTATAGGAAAATTTTTATGTTTAGGCACTTTAAGGAGAGAAGTTAAATGGCATCAAAGCTTAAGGAAATAAGTGTGCATTTTGCTAGCATAAGTAAAGCACATGGTGGAGTGGTGTGGCGTCAAGTGGAGAGCCTGAAGGGAAAGGGTTCGAATCCCATCTATTGCAAATTTTTTTTTGGATTTATTTTGTGCTTTCTTTCCAAGTGTCAGCCATGGTTCTAATTATGGTAAGGGAGACTTTTTATTGATGGAAAGATGGCTAAGGAATTTGGTAAGGAGGAAGATAAGGGAAAAAGAAGGAAAGAAATCAAAGAAAGGGATAAGGGAGGGGGAACATGTTGGCCGAATATTTGGTGTTGCCTTAGGATAAAATTTTTAGTCAACATTCATCTTTTTGGTAAGGTAGTATACAGTTTTGTTGGGAGAAAAAGAGGAGCCGAATTTCCTATAGGCATTTTGCAATTTTGGTGCTTGAAAGGCTTGTTTCTTTTTAGCATTTTTGAGTCTCTCTTTTCCAATTCCTTCCCTCTTATGCCGAAACTCTAAAGCCAAAAGTGTGCATCTTTTTCCTTTGTTTGGCCGAAACACTCACCTTTTTGCTCATCTCCCCTTTGATAGCCGAAATAATCTAGCACTCTTTTCTCCATCCATTCTTTTCTTTTGACCATTTCATCAACCTTTCCTCTTTTCTTAAATCGACGTTACCTTATGATCAAATTTTCTTGTTCGATTCTCTCCATAGCTGAACCTATTGTCACCCTACTTCTTCACTATTTCTTTTCCTTTCATGTTGGACAATCTCTTCTTGACCGAATCGGTAAGTGACCTTATATCCCTCTTTTCATTTTCATTTTCTTTTTCTTCCTAGTCGAATATGTGTGTTCATCATTATTCGGTTATTCTACCTTGTTTCTTTATCGAAACATCACTCTCTCCTTCACTCTCATGTTGTGATCAATAGTTTTTCGTAGTGTTATAGTGGGTGGCCGAATACCACATCATTGACGATTCAATTCTAGCCATAAGTCCATTCGGTGAAAGTTGGATCTACTATTGTCAAGGTAAGGGATTTCTTTAAAGTTCATCTCGATATCTCTCAATACTTGGTTATTCCATTAAAATGGAATGATGGATTTGTCTAATCGGTTGTTTTAGGGACTAAATCGTCCGTTATTATTCACTCGTTAATCCTCAAAAGTAGTGGTAGGCCGAATCCTATCCCTAAACTATTATATCCACTCATCATAGTACTTGCTAACCGAGATCTTTTCAATGGAGGCAAGTGGTAATGATTTGAAAGGAAAAGCGATAGTAGGAGACAAAAGGAGTGGATTTGCAATTCCTACTCCAAAGTTCAAACGAAGGGCGGTATCGGTGGTTCAGGATTTTCCACCGGGTTGTGGACCATCATCCGGTGAAAATAGACAAATCGTAGTCGTTCACGATACTAAGAGTAAGCGTTTCAATAGATCGTTTGATTTAGATTTAGATTAATAAAATCTCGTTTGTTGGATTAATCGAGTGTAATGGTGATTTAGGTGCCGACGATCAAGAAGGATTAAGCCTTACCGTAATCAGGTGTGTAATCTCACACCGAAATCCCGTAGATTCATGATTCGATATCACATTGGAAAATAGATCGTTATTATACATATGGCTAAAAATTGTAATATGGCATAAATCGAGAAATTTGTTTAAATTACATTATTTCTATAGATTGTCAAAATCGGTATTAAAATTGTTAAAATTTACGAAAATGCCCCTATGGGTTGAATTACGAAAATGCCCCTATGGGCTGAATTGCTAGAATGCTTTAGTGGGCCGAATTACAAAGTTTTACAATTGGCCGATTTATCGTAATAAATTATCGGATTAATGATTGTTGTACATATATGTGGATATTATGCTTTATTATGTATGTTGCATGTTACATATCGCATGGGTTGGGAAAAATGCATGAAGAGCAGTGTAGCCTGGTGGCATTGCCACAAAATATTCATTATAATGTTACTTATGATTTCGGTGGCTTGGCCACAATAAAAATATATGATAAGCAGCTTGGCTGCAAATTTTGGTGTGAGCGGCGGGGTGGGTTGACTTGATCCCCACAGGTGTGATTGGCTAGTCGGGGGTGTGATGGATGGATGGGTTGGGTTGCATACATTACTTCATTTTATTATTGATCATGTAAATGGGCTTAAGCCCAAGTTATTGCTAAATGGATTCAGACCCAGTGGATGATGGTAAGGGGATTATACACTGAGTTCTAGTAACTCACCCCTTTTCCTTAACCCTTGCAGGAATGCTCAGTGATGTGGACTTGGGCCATGGATGACTCGGTGGAAGCCATACTTTAGAAATGGTGTTTTTAAACTTTAGATTTCTATTTACGTTTGCTTTATTACTTTTACTATTTTGGGTTTTTAAGTTGTAATAAGGCATCTGGAATATTTTATTTTGCTTTATGTTTGACGTACTTATTATCTTGCTTGATTTATTTTAAATGGGAATTTTCTAAAATCATAAATAACAGTTTTCAAAATTTATTAACAAAAGGTTTTTATAAATATGTACAAATATTTTAACTCGAATTCTCTTTCAAATTACCAACGAAATTTTCAAAAGTCACGGTTTTAACGTTCACTACCTCGATTTTTAATTCATCAATCAACCTCTCAAAAATAGTTGTATTTTATCAAATATTTACATCCAAACTTGTTTTCTTAACCATAACCAAATAACACCTATTTTAGTATGAATCACAAGGACTTTATACGTTTTTCTCATGTGACATGTTAGATCCGGTTGTAACGCATGAGCCGGGTTTGGGGTGTTATAGGCCTTGTACTCCCTACTAGTGGCTGGGTATTTCGGCATGTGTTGCGAATACCTGACAGCTTGTGTGAGTAGCACTGTGTAGCTACATCCTGACTGACAGCTTGTGTGAGCAGACCCGTGAATAGCTCAAGAGCGAGCCTATATGTGTTATGAGATATGAGGTAGCTTTGACTACATATGTAGCACTCATGTGCAAGATTTTTAAGTATCCGATAATATTCCAAGTGTTCAACGGGAATGTCAAAGATGTGAAAGGATGTGGTTATGTTACGAGTTGGTACAGGTATGTACGTAAGCTCATAATAATGAACTCAATAGGTGATGAACTCTTGGTAAGGTTGTGATTGAGCAAGTTATGACTATGAGATTTTAATAAAATTTATGTTAACTTGCATTATGTGAATTGCATGATAAAGGTGTGGTTAAGATGCTTATTATTCGTATATGAACTTACTAAGCTATATAGCTTACTCCCCTTTCTTTCCCTTGTCTTATAGTGTCACCAAGCTAGCTAGGGTTCGGAGACTGTCGGAGATCCATTCACACTATCACCAATTATTTTGGTATCAATGAATTTAACAGTTTGAGTTATGGCATGTATAGGGGACTTGGTCATTTTGTCATGTGTCATAATTGATTTGTACAAATGTGTTGGCTTATATTGGTTAGAAGTTCATTTTGTATAAGGCCATTGGAAATTGGCTAATGTTGGTTATAAGTATATTCATATAATGATGCCTTTCATGAATGATGTGTTGATGTCTTGGTTGTGGATGTTTTGGTTGTATGTATATGTTTGGATTGGTGCTATGTTATGTTGTGTAGGTGTGTGCATTAAAGGGTGGCAAAATGACTGGTAAATAGCCTTATTTTTGTCTACACGGGTAGGCACACGGGCATGTGTCTAACGCAGTGTGCCTGTCCTATGGGCATGTGTTTTGGCTGTGTGTCCCTTGTACCTTAATTTTGAGAAATAGAATGCTCAGAATTGAGCACACGGGCAGAGACACGGGCTTGTGTCTCAACCGTGTGGACGACACGACCTCGAACACAGGTGTGTTCCCTGGCCATGTGAAGTCTACTGATAAACCGTAATTATAACATATTTTAATCCCACATTTAGTTACTTTTGGATGATGTATACATCAATTTATGTAAAAGGTGCTCTTAATCCTTTCTTTTCATGTCTTATACCCAAGAAAGCACCCGAGGATGAAAAGGACATAAAACGGGCCCAAAACAGAGTAAATGGGCCATATCACGAAATCGACACGGCCTAGCCCAAAGACCACACGGTTGTGCCTTGAAAAACAGCTGTAACACGGCCTCAACCCCGATTTACACGGCCGTGCCTCAACTTAGAAATCCGAACACGGCCTGAAGACGAGTCACACGGGCGTGTGACATGGCCGTGTCCCTGTCGTGGCAATAAACAATTTCATTCGGATTTGGATACTTTGGGGCAAGGAAACACATTCCAAAAGCCTATATATATCCCCCAAGTGCCACCTTTGAAAGGGCGTCAAAGCTAGGCCAAAGAGCTAAGCCAAGAAGGTCAGAGTTGAGGGAATCACTCGAAGATAGCCAGTTGATCCATCCCAAGAAGTCGGAGTTATACTCAAGACGTCGGATTTCTCCTTCAATTCCTTCAGGGAGTTTTAGGGATTTCTTATGTTTTGTTTTATCTTTTCTCTTGAGATGTTCTATTTATTTGTCATGAACTAAACCCTTCAGATACCTGAAGGGGATGAAACTTAGATGAATTTTGTTATTTGATTTTTGAATTATATGATAATTACTTAGTTTGTTCTTAATTATGTTACTTAATCCAAATCTGATGTGCTTAGGTAGAGGAGGAGGAATAGACCCTGCCTAAGAGTAGATCTAGCATAATTAAGCGGAGTTGATCGAACGCCTAGAGATAGGGTTACGAGATTTTGCCGGATCAGGGTGAAACCTAATATGGGAGTCCATAGATCGATTTACTGCTATTCTAGGGGGTTATTATAAGCGAACGAGAGTTCCACTAATTAACCTAGGGTTAGAAGTTATTCACCTCGAGAGAGGGTTTAATATACGTTAGGGAGTCCTACGGATCAAACTAAGTAAAGAAATCATATGGTTCAGTGGTAGGTAACAAGAGAAGTCTAGGTGGAATCTTCCCGAGGGTATCGTCGTAATCAACTGAGTTTTCCTTCAAGTTATTTTCCAATTCGTTCTTTTTGTCTTGTGTCTTTTAGCTTAGTATTCATTAATTTAGATTAAAGCAACTTCACTTTATTTTTAAGGCTAAATAATAAGAAGAAAGCTAGTATTAGTACTTTTAGTTCCTTTGGGTTCGACAATCCGGTCTTGCCTAAGCTATACTACTGTTCGATAGGTACACTTGCCTTTAATCATTGTCAGAGTTAGTTTCTAGGTTTGATCTTTTGTTTTATAAATTTTAAAGCTCTGATTTCAACGATCAAGTTTTTGGCGCCGTTGCCGAGGAACTAAAATATTAACAACGCTCTATTTTTATTACTTTAGCCATTATTTTTATTTTTCGCAATTTTATTTTTTTAGATTAAATTTTAAATTTTTGCTAATTTTTCTTCCTTTCTTTCTTCTCCTAGCAGGTACATCTAGTTTATGACTAGAAGGAACCCAAGAGGACCTTTAGTATACGATAGTGAAATTGAAGCTACCGTTCGTAGGACTCACAGAGAAATCAGGCGAGCCCTAAATTACATAGAGGAAGATCAAGAAGACAGATCCAATCCTACTGAAGGGATGGACGAAAATAACCCACAACCACATGATGTGGGGGAACGCAATACTCCACGTACAATGTTTGATTATGCTAAACCACATTTAACAGAAGCAGAATCTAGTATTGTTAGGCCTCCTATAGCTGCTAACAATTTTGAATTAAAGCCTAACACAATACAAATGATTCAACAGTATGTTCAATTTGATGGTTTGCAGGACGAAGATCTAAACGCTCATATAACTAATTTTTTAGAGTTCTGTGATACCTTCAAAATAAATGGCGTTTCTGATGATGCCATACGTCTTCGGTTATTCCCTTTTTCATTAAGGAATAAAGCCAAACAGTGGTTAAACTCGTTACCACGAGGGTCAATCACTACATGGGAACAAATGACTGAAAAGTTTTTATTGAAATATTTCCCACCGGCCAAAACGACCAAATTACGGAATGATATCTCTTCTTTTGTGCAGATGGATTTAGAGACATTATACGACGCATGGGAGAGATACAAAGATCTCTTGAGAAGGTTTCCACACCACGGTCTACCTTTGTGGCTACAAGTCCAAACATTCTATAATGGTGTAAACCCTTCCACGAGGCAACTAATTGAATCAGCCGCCGGTGGAACTCTGAATAACAAGACTCCTGAAGCAGCCTACGAGTTCATTGAGGAGATGTCACTGGATAATTATCAGTGGCAGGTTACAAGGACGAAACTGACAAAATCCGCTGGAGTCTACAACCTCGATACGATAACCACACTATCAACATAGATAGAGATGATGAATAAAAAGATTGATAGTTTGTGTTCTTCGCAGGTACACCCAGTCATGCAGTGCGACGCAAGTGGAACCGTGGCGAATCTTGAGTACCCACCCTACCAACCAGAAGCAGAGAGCAAACAAATGAACTATAGAGGTAACAATTTTAGATCCAATAATAATCCATATAGTAACACTTACAATCTAGGTTGGAGGAACCACCCAAATTTTTCGTGGGGAGGTCAAGGAAATCAAGGAAATCAAAGGCAACAACCTCCTCAAAACTTCCAAAATCAGCCCTATCCATAAGAGAAGAAACCAACCCTCGAAGAGATGCTGACAAAATTTTTGGCAGACACAGAAAAACGTTTCCAAGAAACTGAAAGAACAATCAAAAGCAACTAGAGCCGAATCATGGAAATTACTGAGTCATTCGGGGAGCTCTCTAAGTCAGTTGGACTACTTACTAAGATGATTTGTGAAATACAGGCAGAAATCTTTTCTAAAGGAACAGAACAGGTAAAAGTAATTACATTAAGAAGTGGAAAGGAATTAGTCAAACCAAAGAAACAAATCCCACACGAAGGTAACAAACCAAGAAATGAGGGAGTTGAGGAAGCAAATCCGGTACGAAATGAAAGCAAACCAGCAATCCCATATCCAGTAAAGATGAAGAAGGAACGACTAGACGCCCAATACGGTAAGTTTCTTGAACTTTTTAAACAAATACATATTAACTTACCCTTTGTTGAAGCTATTTTACAGATGCCGAAGTACGCAAAATTCTTAAAAGAACTCCTAACGAACAAAAGGAAGCTTGAAGAAGTGTCGACAGTGGAACTTAATGAAGAATGCTCAGCCATCCTCCAAAACAAGTTACCAACCAAATTAAAAGATCCAGGAAGTTTTACTATCCCTTGTTTAATTGGTAGCCTGAATATTAAGAAAGCATTAGCTGATCTAGGTGCCAGTATTAATTTAATGCCTTACAAAATGTTTAAACAACTAGATCTTGGGGAACCAAAACCCACTAGGATGAGTATTTAGTTAGCTGATAGATCCATTAAATATCCTAGAGGAGTTATCGAAGATGTTTTGGTAAAAATTGATAAATTTATTTTCCCTGTTGATTTTGTTGTGTTAGACATGGATGAAGACATTAATGTCCCTTTAATTTTAGGGCGTCCCTTTTTAGCTACTGCTGAGCTGTTATTGATGTAGGTGACGGGAAACTTGCACTAAGGATAGGTGATGAGGAAATTATTTTTCAAATTTACGATGCCATGCGATATTTTAAAGAACAAGATGATTCCTGTTATTTTGTTGATACTACTGATCATATCATCCAAAGTTCATTACAGGAAATCGTCCAGGACGACACGATGGAACTGTTCCAAACTCAAGAAGAGGGGGAGGAAGATGAAGGCGAAGAGATGAACTAGAATACATCTTCATTTAGACAAATGAAAGAAGAAAGCATTGGAAATAATCACAAAATAAAATAAAAATCTTCCATTGAAGAGCCACCCAGTCTGGAATTGAAACAGTTGCCAAAACACTTGGAATATGCATTCCTTGGGGAAAATTCTACGCTATCGGTTATTATCTCTTCAGAACTAGAACACAAGGAAAAAGAGGAATTGATACAAGTGCTAAGAGAACATAAAAGGGCCATAGCTTGGAAAATTTCTGACATCAAGGGTATAAGCCCTTCGTTCTGCACCCACAAAATTTTAATGGAAGAAGAATACAAGCCATGTGTACAACCCCAGAGACGGTTAAACCCTAACATGAAAGTAGTAGTCAAAGACGAGGTAATTAAACTTCTAGATACAAGAATAATTTATCCTATTTCTAACAGCACTTGGGTAAGTCCTGTGCAGGTAGTCCGAAAGAAAGGAGGCATGACGGTGGTGCCCAATGAAAGGAATGAGTTAATCCCTACAAGAACAGTTACAGGATGGAGAGTCTGCATAGACTACAGAAAGCTGAATGACGCCACCAAAAAAGATCATTTTCCTCTACCCTTCATAGATCAAATGTTAGAAAGACTATCCGGACATATGTACTACTACTTCTTGGACCGGACTCTCCGGCTACTTCCAAATCCCCATAGCTCCTGAAGATCAAGAGAAGACAACATTTACATGCCCATATGGTACGTTTGCTTATCGTAGAATGCCTTTTGGATTATGTAATGCTCCTGCTACTTTTCAGTGTTGCATGTTGGCAATCTTTGACGAACTCGTGGAAGACATCATGGAGGTACTTATGGATGATTTCTTGGTATTTAGTAATTCTTTCCATCTTTGCCTTAAAAATCTAAAACGAGTTTTGATGAGATGTGAGGAAACAAACCTTATTTTGAATTGGGAAAAATGTCACTTTATGGCTAGAGAAGGAATTGTGTTAGGACATAAGATTTCTAGTAAAGGAATTGAGGTAGATAAAGCCAAGGTTGAAACCATAGAAAAACTACCTCCCCTTAGTTTTGTTAAGGCTATTAGAAGTTTTTTAGGACATGCAGGGTTCTATCGAAGATTTATTAAAGATTTTTCTAAAATAGCTAAGCCTTTGACAAAATGACTAGAAAAAGATGTTCTTTTCGATTTCAATCAAGAATGTTTAGATGCATTTAATGTCCTTAAGGATAAATTAATAAATGCTCCGATTATAATTGCACCTGATTGGAACTTACCCTTTGAACTAATGTGTAATGAAAGTGATTTTGCAGTAGGTGCAGTTTTGGGTCAAGGAAGAGACAAGCATTTTCAGCCAATTTACTACGCTAGCAGAACATTAACACCCGCACAAGAAAACTAAACCACCACAGAAAATGAATTGTTAGCTGTAGTTTTTGCTTTTGATAAATTTAGACAGTGCCTAATATTGTCTAAAGTCGCCGTTTACACCGACCATTCAGCTCTTCGTTATCTTTTAAACAAACCTGATGCAAAACCCAGACTCATACGATGGATTTTACTCTTACAGGAATTTGACTTGGAAATACAAGATAAAAAGGGAGCTGAAAATCTTGCAGCGGATCACCTTTCTAGACTTGAAAGACCACATACCAAAGAGCTCAATGAAAGTGAAATAAACGATTTGTTTCCCGAAGAACAACTCTTTTCTATAACACATTCTGAGGTACCATGGTTTGCAAATATTGAGAATTATTTAGCAGCTAACATCTTGCCAAAAAAATTAACACATCACCAAAAGAAGCGATTCTTTGTTGATGTGAAAAATTATTTTTGGGAAGATCCTTTTCTTTTTCACATATGTGCAGATCAGGTAATTCGAAGATGCGTTACAAAGGCAGAAGCAAGTAAAATCCTGGAACATTACCATTCAGGACCTTCAGGAGGACACTACAGTGATATTAAGACAGCACACAAAATACTTGAATCAGGTTTTTATTGGCCCATTCTATTTAAAGATGCCAACAGGTATGTTACCTCGTGTGATAGATGCCAAAGAATAGGTAATATTTCTAAACGGGATGAAATGCCTCAAACATATATGTTGTCATGTGAAATATTTGATGTATGGGATATTGATTTTATGGGACCATTCCCTAGTTCGTTTGGAAACAAGTACATCCTAGTGGCAGTTGATTACATGTCAAAATGGGTAGAAGTGGAAGCTTTACCTACCAATGATGCCAGGGTAGTAGTTAAGTTTCTCAAGAAACTATTTTCCCAATTTGGGACACCTAGAGCCATCATTAGCGATAGGGGTACTCATTTCTGTAATACTCAATTTGAAAAAGTTCTAAAAAAATATGGAGTATATCACAGGACAGCCACCCCATATCACCCTTAAACCAGTGGGCAAGTTGAGGTAGCAAACCGAGAACTTAAGCGCATCCTAGAAAAAATGGTTGAATCAAACAGAAAAGATTGGGCATTGAAAGTAGATGATGCTTTATGGGCCTATAGAACAACATTTAAAACACCTCTAGGGACATCCCCATACAAACTTGTATACGGGAAAAGCTGTCATCTACCATTCGAATTAGAACACAAAGCTTTTTGGGCAATAAAGTTTTTGAATTCTGATCTTAAGGTTGCAGTAAAGAAAAGAATGATGCAGATGAACGAGTTGGACGAATGGAGAACTGAAGCCTACGAGAATTCAAAACTATACAAGGAAGCAACAAAGCGACGCCATGATGCTCGTCTTAAGAGATCAAAATAATTCAAAGTAGGGGACTTGGTCCTGCTATACAACTCGAGGCTTAAACTATTTCCGGGAAAGCTGAAATAAAGATGGTCAGGCCCATTCATGATCAAAACAATTTTCCCATATGGCACAATCGAGGTAACTCATTCCACTAAAGGCACATTCAAGGTAAATGGTCACCGACTCAAAATTTATAATGGTCCAGATTTTGGAGATATAAGAGAGGAGCTCCTGCTCCATGAACCTTCTTTTAGAACCGAAACAGGGAAAGTCTAGCTTAAGACTATAAACAAGCGCTTTCTCGGGAGGCAACCCGAGCACTAACTCACTAACATTTTATTTTCATTTCTAACTCTACACTAAAGATTAGTCTAATAGAAGTGCAGGTTCTTAAACACGGCCTTGCACACGGGCATGCCAACGGCCGTGTGCAAGACAAGGGACGAACCACGGGCGTTCTGGTAGCCGTGCACAAATAGGAAAAAAAAATTCTTTCTTCAACAGGGGCTACAATACCAGACCACGCCCGTGCTAGCTACCCGTGCGAGGTCACTGACTTGTCGACCACGGGTTGAACACGCCCGTGCTTCATAACTGTGAGAAGCTACTGACTTATACACAACGGGCGAAACACGATCGTGCCCAACGACCGTGCGAAGTTACTGATTTGCCAAGCACGAGCTATACATGCCCGTGTGACCCCACCGTGCCAACATACTGACTTATCGAACACGGGCGTGCTCATGTAACCACGGCCGTGCCAAAAACCCTGAACACGCCCAAAATCCGAAAATTGCAAAAAGCACGGGCTATTCAAAATTCACACGGGCGTGGCGATTGACTGTGCCCCTTCCCCTATATAACAAAATTTAACCGTTTCTTCCCCAAAACCTAAACCTAAAATCAAATTTTAACACTCTTTCCCCCAAATCCAGTCGCACCTATATCCCCCTCCACCTAAAACCACCACCCCTTTCTATTTCTCTTCAAGAAACCACCCAAAAACCGCTCGCACGCCAGCACCACAACCGCACTACCGAACGCCACACCCCTGCCACCGTCGTGTTTGTGCTGTAGACACCCGCACCACCACTGTGCCCCGCCCGTGCCTTATCATCTCACACCAACACAACCCCTGGTTCCCTTCACTACTTCAATCTCTTGACTAAAAACTTGATAAATATTATGCCATTTTGCTTTTCACTCTTGTTTAGTATTAGGCATGATTTATATTTAGAGATTTCTCTTAAAAACTCATGAATACTTAGTAAAAATCTCTGATGAATTGGGTGCTGATTGACTTCATTTTAGGAATAAACTTTTACATCTTTGATATACTTTTTTGCTTGAAAGAATCACTGCACTGATTACCATTTTGCTTAATTTAGTACGAGTTACGTTGGCTATATTGTTGTTAAGAAACTTGCTTTATATTTGATTATTTTCAGGTACCATGTCAACTTCACGACCCAAACGATCCACAGCAGCCCCAAGTAAGAAAAGAAAGGGCCCCGGATCATCCTCCGCAAGTGCCTCTTCCGAGCTTCGACACCCATTCCTCTGATTCTCTCAAGCAACTCAAGAAGAGCGCTACAAGACAATCCGAGATAGACCTTTAGGCATTGGTAGGTGCATCGATTGGAATGCACTAGAACAAGTCGGGCTCGCAACCGATATTCGAGCCTTAATCTCAACCGATCCATGGGAACAGTTCTTCTCAATCATCGAGCCCACTTACTTGGAGCTCACATTAGAGTTCTGCAGCACCTTCACATTACAAACAATGATGGCAGACTTTGATGACCCAGGAACAATCCAATTCCATTTAGGAGGCACGGTACGTCGACTGAGCGTACCGCAATTCGGCTCAGCACTCGGACTTTATACACCGAATTCATAGAGGAAAACCCACTCCCCGGATTAAACCATCAGCTCCATTGCACTCCGCTCAACTGCTGGCACAATCTAGGCCCTGCCACAATAATCTACGACCCCAGTCGTTCTAAGGCGACAGCCCTTCTCCCACACCTATGATATATTCACGCCATTCTCGTTCACACCATCACAGGACGACGTGAGAGCACCGGCGTGGTCAACAAGCACGATGTCTACTACCTATCGTGCATGTCAGAAGGGCATGTTTTCGACCTGGCATACTTCATCGCATGTGCAATTCAGCATCAAACAGAGGCACATAGGAAGGGGATTCTATCAATGGGGCTTTATATCACAAGGCTGGCTCGATACTTTGGCCTCCTCCACACCAAGGCTCAGATTTCCTCACTTACACTGATCGACCATATGGTACCTCAGGGCATCCAGACGATACTACACATGAGAATGATCAAACACTGTCAAGGGACCGACCCCCCTCAGTACCGATTAGTGACACCCACAGACGAGGGGGAGGCCGAGGACATTACTGATGATGTCCCACCACCATCACAGGAGGCACCAATTTCGAGCCAGCGACCATCCCGTGCAGCACCATCATTAGCAGATATCTCTGCACGGCTCGACCAATTCGAGCAGTATTTTGCTGAAAACACTCGGCGCTTCGACGAGATAGAGGCCACCCTTCAACAAATATGCCAGCACCTCCATATCTCGTCACCAGCACCACCACAGGACCCGGCTGATGACGAAGACTGCTGAAACCCCTTAATTTATTATTTTTAACTTTATTTTATTTTCAATTTTTATTTTAATTTGAACTTTTATGTATTTTATTGCAAACTTCTATCATTGCTATCTAACTATTCGAGTATACCTAACACATATCCATTACGCCACCAAGCTTTTTAACTAAGTGACTTTGCAGAATAAAATTGCACACTCCACATACACAAACATATAACTAGGAGAAATCCAATAAAGTCATCTGACGCCACGTATTCTCTACCATCCTCCAAGGAACACATACATAATTCAGGGAGTACACTTGCTCCCCTCTCTTTTGATGTTGCACATTAACTCTCATAACTATCTTTGTACATTGAGGACAATGTACATCTTAAGTGTGGGGGGTGAATATTTATCTAAAGAAGGGCCTAACTTTCTGCATTATTCTCAAATTCGGCCAAAATTTTTTCATTATTATCAAATCCCTGAATTTAGTCTTGTTTTTAAGTAAATTTTTCATATTACTAATTAGGATGAAATTTCTGATGATTTATGATCCTTATTGACATGTTTTAGATTAAGTCATTAATAATTGTGCATTGATGATTGGATTTTAAGATACTAGAGAATTAAGCATGATAAGTCTAATTTTCAGAATAAAAATTTTTGCTAGGTTGTTAACCTAAATTTGAATATTGCTTTGAAATTTGAAATTTATGAGATTGATGTCAAAACACCCATAATTTCTGTGAGTTTTGAGCCTTATAGAGCATATATTGTTTTTCATGCTCACTTTTCGATTATGAGTGTGTCAATTTTGAACTGTTATTCTAGAACTTGCCTCGTTTATACATGTTGAGACCACATTTATGATTTGATATACAAAGATGATAAAGGCATCTAGGACTTAACCCACTCACTCCACTAAATAGCCTACCTTAACAACTAACCCCTAGTGAACCCTGTTGATCCTAACAACCCTTTTTATTGACTTACCAGCTAATATTAACCCAAAACCCCTTTGTATTTGTTATCACCACTCCTTTTGACTACCCTTATATCGATAATTGATTTGATTAGTTACCTAAATATATTATTTCAGTAGTTGAATTTATCCTTTATTATTTAGTTTGTTATTAAAAAAAACGACGAAGTATATTCACTATTAGTTTTGTGATTAGGTGAGCTTATACGTCAAATTCCAAGAAGAAGCTCATATCAGAATATTATTAGTAGTACAAGTTTATTATTAGTTCGTGTTTCTAGCTAGGTAATTTGTCAAGACAATCTCGATTCTAACCTCCTAATTTTAGCCTTTATCCACACCTTAACCCTAGCCCCGTTACAACCCTAACGAAGACCTTTTGATCCGTTTATCATTTCATTTTACAGTGGTGGAGATTTGATTTTCAGGCAAGCCTATGGGACTAACTTTTCAGGTTCGACGTATGAGTGCTTCTTGTTATAACCCTTAAACACTTTGAGTTATTTGAGTGAATCTATAGTGAGGATGTCAACTCTTGTCGATTTCAAATCAAAGGTAATATTTCAGATAAGGGGAGACACCTACATTTTCAATTACAAATGAATGACTTATCATTGTTTGAATCTCTAGGACTATTTGAATTGAATTATCCATGCATAAATTATCTATGAATTATGATAAGATATTGTTGATAGGAATTGTGAATTATGGAAAGTTCGTCTTAATTGTATGTTGAGAATTTTGCTTGAGGACAAGCAAAAGCTTAAGTGTGGGGGTATTTGATAAACCGTAATTATGACATATTTTAATCCCACATTTAGCTTACTTTTGGATGATTTATACATCAATTTATGTAAAAAGGTGATCTTAATCCTTTCTTTTCATGTCTTATACCCAGGAAAGCACCCGAGGATGAAAAGGACATAAAACGGGCCCAAAACAGAGTAAATGAGCCATATCACGAAATCGACATGGGCTGGCCCAAAGACCACACGGCCGTGCCTTGACAAACAGCTGGAAAACAGACTCAGCCCCGATTTACACGATCGTGCCTCAACTTAGAAATCTGAACACAGCGTGAAGACGAGTCACACGGGCGTGTGACATGGCCGTGTCCCTGTCGTGGCAATAAATAATTTCATTCGGATTTGGATACTTTGGGGCAAAGAAACACATTCCAAGAGCCTATATATATCCCCCAAGTGCCACCTTTGAAAGGGCGTCAAAGCTAGGCCAAAGAGTCAAGCTGAGAAGGTCAGAGTTGAGGGAATCACTCGAAGATAGCCAGTTGATCCATCCCAAGAAGCCGGAGTTATACTCAAGACGGCAGATTTCTCCTTCAATTCCTTCAGGGAGTTTTAGGGATTTCTTATGTTTTGTTTTATCTTTTCTCTTGAGATGTTCTCTTTATTTGTCATGAACTAAACCCTTCAGATACCTGAAGGGGATGAAACCTAGATGAATTTTGTTATTTGATTTCTGAATTATATGATAATTACTTAGTTTGTTCTTAATTATGTTACTTAATCCAAATTTGATTTCAGCGATCATCTGCACCTAATTTATGAAAATTAATTTTCTACACGGCCTAGCACACGGGCTTGTGACTTGGCCGTGTGATCTTAATTTGTTCATGAGTTACAAATCAGAGAGTTACACGGAGTTGGGACACAGGCAAGTGTGACTACACGGCCTGCCCACACGGGCGTGTCCCTTATCCACACGGGTGTGTGACCCCTATTTAGAGGAAAATTTTCTAAATGTTGCAAAAATTTTTAAGTTTTCGGTTTAGTCCCGAACCACTTCCAGTGCATGTTTTGGGCCTCGTAGGCTCATATTAGGGACTTTATGATTAATTTCAAATGGTTTTAATTTGGACGCAAGTTTATGACTCGAAATTTTATGATTGCTTGTGATGTGAGTCTGGTAATGCCTCATACCCTGTTCTGACGTCGAATACGGGTAAGGAGTGTTACAGGAATTATATTAATTGAAATTGTGATTGGCAGGCAATGTTTGTGAAATGCTCTGTTTAATGTTTTATTATAGTTTTTTCAATAAGATTTACTTCTTAAAGCCTATGAACTTAGTAAGCTTCTATAAGCTTACTATTGTGTGTTTAATGTTCTTTATAGATTAACGTGAAATCAAAGGACCGGATCAACACATCAAGCCACACTATCTAGTTTACTCCGGTAGATTTTGTTATGCATTTTAGGGTTTATATGGCATGTATAGGGTTGAATTGAAAGGATGTAAACTTGTAATATGGTTGTGAGTAGCACACATACATATAATATATTTGTATGCATATATTTAGTAGTATCTTATAGTAATTAATGAATGGAGTTATTATGGTAAGTTTATGCAATTGAGTTGTGTAATGACACATTAGATCTAAAACTTGATTTTTGGCTTGCATTTGTTGCTTGGTTGGATTATATTGGTATATGAAAGTGTTGTGTGCAGGTTGATGGTAAAAAGGGTGAGAAAAGTGGCTTTAAAATGGCCTATTTTCGTCCACATAAGTAGAGATACGGGTGTGTGTCTCAGCCGTGTGTGACACATGGCCATGCACATGGACGTGTAGCCTGGCCGTGTGTCTCCTGCATCTTAAAATTGAGAAACAGAATGCTCAGAATTGAGCACACGGGCAGAGACACGGGTGTGTGTCTCAGCCGTGTGAGGTACACGGTCTAACACATGGGCGTATGACTTGGCCATGTGAAACCTGCACCTAAATTTTCGAAAAAATAAATTGACCACAAGGCCTAGCACACGGGCGTGTGGCCGTGTGGACTATGATATGTGATTAAGCATGTGTTAAAGTTTCATGAATTAATTTGTCCGTCTGTGTGCTTAATTTGAGAAAAGGACTAAATCGCATAAAACGTAAAAGTAGCTTTCTAATTGATTAAGTGCTAATTTGATATGGCTTAATGCCTATGAAGTCCTTAAGTGGATAATATACTTTTTTTATTGTTAGTGGACATTTATGTCCATATTTTGCATGATTTTTATAAGGTTTTATAAAGGTTAAATTTGTAAAATAGTTAATAAGTTATATTAATTAAAAGAAAAAGCCAAAATTACATTTTATTATCATCATCTTTGTGCCGAATATTGAAAGAAAGAGAAATAACAAAAGCTTTCAAGGGTTCAGCTATGGTTTGGCTAAATTAAAGTATGGATTTTGATCGGTTTTTGATAATTTCTACGTTTTCGTAATCGTTGCTTTGAGTACATTGAAACCCATGTTTTAATTTTGTGAATTGATGAAGATTTTGAAAAGTGCCATTGATGAATTCATGAGTTTTGTGATGATTTTTAATGAAATAGGAGATATATGTGTTAGCTTAACATATTTTTTCTTTGGATTTTTGACGATTTTGAGTAATTTGGATTAAATTGAGAAAATAATATTTTGAGGGACTAAATTGTGAAATAAATGAAAAATATGGGTTGCTAGGGACCTATAGAGAATTCAGCTAAGCATGGGTGTATTGAGATTTTGTGTATTTTGTGATTTTGTGAAATAGGGTGTAACACCCCAAACCCGGCCTGGACGTTATGGCCAAATCTGGCGGCGTCACATGATAGTGCTTTAGAAAACGAAACTACGTTAAAACCAGTTTTAGGTATCTTATGCTATCGTCAAAATGTGTCGTTTATTAATTTATTATCCAGTTTCAAAACCTTATACATTTGCTAAAGCTTTTAAAAATAATTTACGAATTCGTATGTATTTTAATAAAACCTTTGTTTACTTTGAAAACTTGAGTTTTCCTATTTCTAACCGCAGTACCACTACGTCATAAATTCCAAAATTAAAAAAAAAATACGTAAAGGCCTTATTACATAAAAATTACCCAGATTTAATCAATCCATAATGAAAACAAAATAAAACCATAATTAAAATGTCCAGAACTGTGGTCACCGCCGAGTCTTCCGCCGCACCGATCTGTCTACTGCTGGGGATTACCTGAACAGATTAAACAAAGAAGGGGGTGATTTTTCGCAAACTCAGTGTGTAATCCCCAAAGAAAACATACACACATAGAAATATCAGATAACAGACATCAATTCACAATTCGGGTCTGAGCCCATTACAGAAACGATGTGGACCTTAGCCCACTCAGATACAGATTCAAGCATATTTCAAGGCCTTAGCCCATTTCAGACAGAATATGCAGAAAACAGAGTCCTACCCACCAGCCTCCACACACCAACTCCGTCCAACCCAACTCACCATGTGGGGATAAAATCAACCCACCCAACCCTACACACCATGTTGTACCGAATGCGGCCATAATTAGAATATTTGCAGCTGAGCTGCCAGATAACAGGCTTAAAAGCCTTTCAGATACTTCCTCCGAATATCATCAATCCCACCCCGATGCAATGCAACATACATAAATAACAAGCCAATATGCAGATAATAGTTCATACATCCAAATCAGCATACATGCTTAGTACAAAAATCAAACAGTCAGATCATTAATTTAAGGGTCTAAGCACTGCTTACCGACCATACGATAGGTCCACAGTCAACTTGTGCGACCTATGTAACCTTATAGGGGTTTTCTAGAAAAATGGGCCTACAAGCTTGTGTGGCCCACACAGCCCAAATTGACCTTGGCCAAGTGGATCACACGGCCTGGCCCAAAATCCCACACGTCCGTGCGGTTCACCCGTGTAGGCCCACACGGGCGTAGGGGCCCACACGACCCAATTGGTCGAGCCCGTGTGTCGCACACAGCCTTGCTCAGCCATCACACAATTGTGCCGCTCGCGCACGGCCTGGCTCGTCGATCACACGGCCGTGTGGCGACTAACAGTCTTGCACACGGCCTACCACATGGGTGACCACACGCCCGTGTGGCATCGATAGAATGGTTTTCGGCTTTTGCTGAAACCTCATTTTCTGCATTTTCGGGTACACACCTAGTATCAAATCGATGCTCACGCAATCTCGAGCAATCCCGAACCTATAATTGATATTTCAACGCCCAAAATTAGTATTTAAAATAGAACTAAATCGAGATGCTAAGCCCGATATCTTTCAAAAACCTCACCTTCGAGCAGGGAAAAGTGATTAAGAAACACGAGAACCCGATTACAACCTTTGAGCAGTACCTAGCATGAATAAAACGATTCCTTCGTTAGTCGCTTAATCAAAATAACACTAGAACTTAAAGTAAACCTGATTGAATGCGAAACAAAAAACAAAAAAAAAAGAAAGGTGGGTTTTCGGTAGCCAATGGGGAGGGGAAAATGGCAAGAAGAGAAGAGAGAGAGAGGAAGAGAGCAAAAAAGTTACTAATACACTTATCAGATTCTGATAACTCCCCCCTCCCATGTAACACCCCAAAAACATAAGGTCATTAATATTTCATGTTCTGATAATATTGCTTGTCTGCTTCACTGGCTAAGTGACTTGATTGTGTATGGGGGTATTTAGGAAGCCTGGGCTCAAGTATGGCCTTTGGAAAAATTTTGATTTTTGCTCTCTTGGAAACCTGGACGTTAGTTTGAAGGGCATTTATTAAGTTGTGTTTGTTTTGTGACACAAAAGAGCTTGTGTTATGGTGGCAAGTGGCGTGTTGGGCATTTAAAAAGGAGTGGGTTCGAATCCCATGGCATGCAAAGAGGGGGTTTTATTTTATGTCTCTATGGCGTGAGAGCTAGATTTTGATTCAAACTCTGCAGAAGTGGTTGGAGACTTGGTCATCTAATTTGAATGGATTTGAATGGGAGGTTGGGAGCAAATCAAGGAGAAATCTGTGGAGATTTCTAAGGAATTGGGATGTGAGGGGAGTCTTGGCCGAATGGGGAAGCTTGAGTAAGGAAAATTCAGCTATGGTCATTCATTTGGTGCATTTTTAGCATTTGGGGAGAGTGTAGAAGTCGAATTCCTTCTCTGGTGTTTTGGGATTTTCTCTTTTTCGTTTCGGGTTTTCTCCCTTTGTGGCATCTCGTGCAGCACTTTTGACCATTCGGGTCTTTCCCTTTTCAGTTCACTTTTGCCGAAACACATATACCAAGTGCCGAATTCTCCCTTGAAACCTTTCTTTTCTTCTGCACATTTTTCTCTGCGGATTTGGCATTCTTCTTATTCTCTTTGGGGCTAAACCGAATTAAGTTCTTCTGTTCCCTCTTCTCCTTTTATTCTCTAAGGCTGAATACCATCCATCTTCTTCTGGTTTAAGTTTCCTATTAGGGTGAACCAAATCTTTTCTTGATTAGTTCTGTGGTGACCAATTCTCCGTTTCCTTTCCCTCTTTGTTTCAGTTCTGCAAGCATTTTGAGATCAGTAGGGTTTCATATTTTTCATTTCATATTTAAAACTGTTCTCTCCTATTCCCTTTTTCTCTAAAAGTCGAATATTCCTTTCCTTCATGTTCTTTGATGGCCGAATGGTGATCCCTTCCTCTTGGTGTGGTGATCGTTGGGTTTAGGTATTCCTGAGGAGTGGAGAAGTGCAGAAGTCTTTCAATCATCAAACTCTGTCTCTTGTTACAGGTAAGATCAATACCCTACTCTTAGATTAGGCCGAATTTTCTGGCGGTTGGTAAGTAGCATTTGTGGATTAAGGCCACACATTGGATCATTGTTTTGGTTAATAAGAACTGTTTCGATACAGATATTCAGCATAGAGGTGTGATCAATCCTGATCGGTAGCCTTAAGAGATTAAAGTCTAGCATCAAGCAAGGTAAGGGAAATATTTCGGATTAAGTGCTATTAAAACGGCGTTACCCTAACGATTAAGAACTAACATCGATTTTCAATGATTCTAGGTTGGGTGCTCGTAGATCTGAGAATGACTCCGTAAAAAGGTGTGTAATCACACCCCTCTTTACTGTGAATAGATGAAAAGCCGAAAAATCGAAACTTCGGCATTAGTGGCCCCAAAAGTGTGCGATCGCTCGTATGGTAAACCGAGCCCACAGATCGTGGGCGATAGACTGTCGAGGCCACCACGAGCGTTCTCGTGCTCTTGGGTCGTTATGGGCCACGTTGGGCCGAAATAGGCCGTGTGGGCCTCACACGGATAAAGTTTACGAAAAGTAGCATGAACTATCTTCGGCTACGTAGAGCATATAACTGTGATGGGATTTAGGCCAAACGGGCCACACGAACGTATAGGCCCATTTGGGCTGAATATTGGGCTTTGAGCCCATTTACACTGTTTCAATCAAATGGATTATCTGTGTCGCTCGAGGCGACTGTAAGCCTTAGGAAAGGTAGTAAAATGACTAAAATACCCCTAATGATTAAAATGGCTGAAATACCCTTGCAGGGTAGAATTACCAAAATACCCTTGTAGGGTAGAATTATCGAATAACCCCTGAGGGGTGAAATTACCGTTTTACCCCTAACTGACGAAATGACCATGATACCCCTAGTGGTAGTTTAGTTGATGTGTGTATGATATCTATATGACTGGTTATGAATATGACATACTGCATACACTTAATATTTATGACACGACACTCTACATTGGGGTGAAATTCTGATTTGGAGGAAGTATTGTACTAGTGGCTCTGCCACGTTTTTACTGTTGTAGTGGTTTCGCCACGTATTCTGATTTTAGTGGCTTGGCCACGTTTACTGTTATTACTAGCTTTGCTGCGTTACTATTAGCAGCTATGCTGCGACATCGGTGTGTTGGCTGGGTGGGTCGACTTAGTCCCCACATGGTGTGTTGGTTGGTACGGGTGGTGTGTTGGCTGGATTGGGTTGGGTTGCATCTCTGTTCTGTACTGTTATTAATTTAGGCTTAGACCCACTCTCTTATTGTATAGGGCTAAAGACCAGACTGATCTGTTACTGTATAGGGCTGAAGCCCAGACTGATCTGTTACTATATACGGCTTTGGCCCAGTCTGTTTCTGCTTGCACCGATTGTTATTCGACTGATAGGGGATTACACACTGAGTTTTTGCAAACTCACCTTTTCCTTTTAACTGTACAGGCAATCCCCAGCCTTAGATGATTTGGAGCTGCGAGGGACTCGGAGGTGGCCACATGTTGGCGAGTATTTTAATTTATACCTAGCTTTTTAAATATTTTATTTTGGGGTTGATATTTATGTAATAAGGCCATTTGAGGTTTTCACTTTTATTTAGTTTTAACTTCTTACTTCAACCTGCTAAATTAGGAAACACGTGTTTTCAAAATAATAACTGTTTCCAAAGAAAAATCACGCATTTCAAATCTTAAAGTTTACAATTAGAAAAGCTTCCGCGGTTTTTAGTTCAGATTAATAAACTTGTAACAAACAATTGGCCTACATGTTTTTACTACACCAACGTTTTCAATAGCAATTATCTTAAAAGGGATTTAAGATTTAGTCACGAACATTCATCGACAAAACCAGTTTTCAAATCAACACTTCGATGTGACACGTCAGATTTGGTCGTCACATCTAGGCCTGGTTTGGGGTGTTACATCCCAACTCCTTAATTCTCTCTTTCAAACACTCCATCAGCAGCTTTAACTAAAATTCAAACTCTCTGAATCATGATAGACAAAAATAATGCTCATGCCACAACTCGAACTCAAGACCTTTTTCCATCCCAACACTCCTCTTAACCACCAGACCAGTAGGCCCATTCTGTTAATACTCACACACTTTAATTTATAAGCCTATTCACTAGACTTTGGGCTTCATTCACAAAATACCAAATTTTTACCCAAGTTGAGACTTGAACTTGGGACCTCTCAGACACACCCAAGCACACCCAAATCACTCAACCACTAAAGTAGATAGGTATTTATGTCTTGAAATTACAAAAGCCGAGATTAACGAAAAATCGATGAGTTACAAGTCTACCCCTAAAAGAAAATTTCATCCTCGAAATTTTACCTGATCAGAAAAGGTGAGGATACTGTTGTCGCATTGAATCCACTAGTTCCCAAGTGGCCTCCTCAGTGCTATGATTCGGCCACAGCACCTTCACTAAGGGGATAGATTTCCTCCGTAGAACCTTAACGTCACGTTCCGGAATCTGAACTAGCTCCTCCTCAAATGTTAGATCTGGTCTAACCTCGATGTCCTTAATATGAACAACATGCGTGGGATCAAAGATGTAGTGTCTCAACATTGAAACGTGGAACACATCATGAATGTGGTCCAACTCTAGAGGAAGCTTTAACTGATATGCAACTGGCCCCACCCGCTTCAAAATTCGGTACGGCCCAATAAATTGAGGGCTCAGCTTACCCTTGCGACCGAACCTTAGAACCTTCTTCCATGGTGAGACCTTGAGAAAAACTAAGTCCCCCACAAAATACTCGATATTTTTTCCTCTTCAGATCCGCGTAGAAATTCTGCCTATCAGATGCCGCTTTCAGATGATCCCGTATCAATTGGACCTTATCTTCAGTTTTAGAAACCAATTTCAGACCCAGAACACGTCGGTCAACCAACTTAGTCCAACATAAGGGAGTGCGACACTTACGACCATATAGGGCCTCATACGGTGCCATCTGGATGCTAGTCTGATGGCTGTTGTTATAGGCAAACTCTACCAACGACAAATACTCCTCCCAACTGCCTCAGAAATCTATAACACAGCTCCTCAACATATCCTCCAGTACTTGAATCACCCTCTCTGACTGACCATCTGTCTGAGGATGGAAAGTACTACTGAAGTCCAACCTTGAACCCAGAGCTTCGTGTAATTTCTTCCAGAACCGAGACGTGAAGTGAGGATCCCTATCGGAGATGATCAAGACAGGAACCCCATGCAGTCTCACTATTTTAGATACATATAGCTTCACCAACTTCTGGAGAGAAAAGTCTGTCCTGACCAGAATGAAGTGGGCAGATTTGGTCAATTGATCCATGACGACCCAGACAGAATCCTTCTTAGTGGGTGTTAAGGGCAACCCACTAACGAAGTCCATCGTTACTTGTTCCCATTTCTACATCGGAATCTTTACATGCTGCAGCAATCCCGAAGGCAACTAATGCTCAGCCTTAACCTGCTGACAAGTCAGACAACGAGCAACGAAGTTAGTAACCTCTCACTTCAACCCTGGCCACCAGTATAACTCTCGCAAATCTCGGTTCATTTTATTCCCGCTAGGATGCATAGTGTAAGGGCTACTATGAGCCTCCCTTAGAATTGACTGTCTCAAATCCTTATCATTCGGCACACAGATCCGACCGCGGAAACAAAGTACCCCTTCACTGTTGATTCCAAAATCCGTAGTATCCCCATTCTCAACCTGACAAAACCTCGACTCGAGAGACTTATCCCCCATCTGTTTACCTCTGATCTGATCAATCCACATAGGCTTAACCTGAAGCTCTGCTAACAGACTCCCATCTTCGAATAAGCTAAGTCGAGTGAACATCGCTCTCAGTTCGGTCATTGCCCTACGGCTCAAAGCATCTGCCACCACATTTGCCTTATTAGGGTGGTACTCGATGGTGCAGTTGTAGTCATTAAACAGTTCAACCCATCTACGCTGCCTAAGGTTTAACTCCTTCTGGGTGAGGAGATACATGAGGCTTTTGTGATCAGTGTAGATAGTACACTTCTCACCATACAGATAGTGCCTCCAGATTTTCAGAGCTAAGACAACTGCAGCCAGTTCCAAATCATGCGTCAGATAGTTTGCCTCATGCGTCTTGAGCTGACGAGACGCATAAGCTACCACTTTACCATTCCGATCAGAATGCAACCCAGACCCACATACGACGCATCACTGTATACCACGAAATCCTTCCCAGATTCAGGCTGTATCAGAATCGAAGCTTGTCTCAGAATAGATTTAAGCTTCTCGAAGCTCTCTTGCTACTTATCGGTCCAGACAAAGGGAACTCTCTTACACAGAAGCTTGGTCAATGGTGCCGCAATCAAAGAAAACCCTTCTATGAAACGTCGATAATAACTCACCAGCCCCAGAAAGCTACGAATTTCAGACACATTCTTCGGTTGTTTCCTCTCCAACACAGCCTCAATCTTACGCGGATCAACACGAATCCCCTCCGCAGAAACTACATGCCCCAGAAAGGTTACTTCTCGGAGCCAGAATTCACACTTACTGAGCTTTGCATACAACTATTTCTCACGAAGCGTCTGTAATACCACTCGGAGATGCTCATCGTGCTCGTCATCAGTCTTCGAATACACCAGAATGTCGTTAATGAAGACTACCACGAACCAATCCAGATAGGGCTGGAACACTCGGTTCATCAGATCTATAAATTCTGCTGGCACATTAGTCAGTCCAAATGGCATTACTAGGAACTCGTAATGGCTGTACCGAGTCCTAAATGCCATCTTATGCACATCGGTCTCTTTAACCTTCAGTTGGTGGTATCCAGATCGCGAATCGATCTTGGAGAAAATAGAAGCCCCTCTAGAGTGGTCAAATAAATCATCTATTCTCGGTAGTGGGTACTTGTTCTTAATGGTCAACTTATTCAATTGGCGGTAGTCGATACACATACGCATGGATCCATCCTTGTTTTTCACAAACAGCACAGGTGCTCCCCATAGAGACACACTAGGGCGGATGAACCGATGATCTAGTAACTCTTGAATCTGAGCCTTAAGCTCCATGAGCGGTACCAGGAAAGAGCTCAATCATAAATTTTACTTCTCAGTTCAGAGACAGACCCGGTAATTCCTCGGGAAAAACTTCCAAAAAGTCATTTACGGTTTTGATGTCTTTAATTGAAGAGTCCTCAGAATTTGAACCACTGATATAGGCCAAGAATGCCTCACATCCTTTCCGTACCAACTTTTCCGCCACCAACACAGAAATCACATTCGCCAGATAATCCCGATGTTCCCCAATCACCACTACCTCGTTATCCTACTCGATTCTCAGAATAACCCTTTTTGTGGCACAGTCCAGACTCACTCGATGCTTGACCAGCCAATCCATTCCCAGAATCAAATCAAACTCCCCGAATGGAAGCTCCATCAGATCAGCCTCACTCGGATAAACTGCCCCAACGGACTCACAACAGTTATCTCGCTCGAAGTACTCTCAACAGGAATCCCCAAAGTTTCAGACACAGAGCTAGCTACGTAAGAATGTGTAGGGCATATGAATATCAATACAGTGCAGGATACATCAAAAATTAAGAACGTACCCATAATGACGTCCGGAGCATCACCATTCTCTCAGCGACGTGCAACATAAACCAGTGCAGGCTGCCTCGCCTCAGTCAGTCCCGCACCTCTGCCCGGTGCTCTCTGTCCTCGGCCCATGCCGTTACCACCCCTGGCCTGACCTCGGACCCTAGGTGTCTGCTGAGCTATTCTCAGTGGCTGCACCGTACCAGTACCCGCAACTTGTGTCTGATCAGTCCTCAATGGACAATCCCGGACATGATACTCAGTCGACCCACATCTAAAACATGCCCCAGTCGTCCTCCTACACTCGCCCGAATGGCGTTTACCACAATGCCCACAAAGCGCCACCCTAGAAAGTGCAACAGGAGGCCCAACTCTCACTGGCCCATCAGATCTGGCCTTTTTCTTAGGCCTCATCACAGAATTCGAGGGCTCCAATTCCCTCCTATTCTTTTCTTTCTCACGATTTTGGCACTCGCCGCGCTTAGCCTCCACGGCGATCTTCACCTTATCCACCAGAACAGAAAAATCACGCTCCCTCTGCGGAGCTATTAGAACGCGTAAACTATCCTTGAGTTCATCCTCAAAACGGGCGCATCGCTCATATTCAGTCGCCACCATGCCCCGGGCATAACGGCTCAGTCTCATAAATTCGGCCTCATACTCTGCCACTGAACAACCTCCCTGGGTGAGATTAAAAACTCACGCCTCCTAGCATCGATGTAGCTGGCTCCCACATACTTATTCTGAAAAGTCGTCTTAAAATAATCCCAAGTCAGACGGTAGGGATGAGTGCCTTCCTTAACAGTCAGCCACCATTGGTAAGCCTCGTTGCGAAGTAGGAAAACAGTCCCCTTAAGCTTCTGCTTAGAAGTAAAATCCAGATCATCCATAATTCTTTCTATGGCCTCCATCCAATACTCGGCCATGCTAGGGGCGACTCCTGTGACACCCCTGAATAATTTATCCCTATTGGACCAGAGTCATTCCGTAACCGACCCTCGGCCCCCAGATCCAGTGTTGGGTCCACTGACCCTCTCTAAAATCAGCAACACGACTCTGGGTAGTGCGTCATCCCCAGCCTCACGATCATAAGACCCAGTCTCTGTAGTAGGTGAGATTGGCGTCTCACTCGTATCTAGATTGGGCAGATTCTCAGATGCGGAGGACCCAGCTCGAGCCCCCCTACGGCCTTTAGTACCCCGTCCGCAGATACCTCGTGCGCTCATTGTAAATTTGGAGTTTATCTGTATTAGCAGTTTTATGCTTTAGTTTACAGTTCCAATATTTATTAACAAATGTTTTATGTAGAATAGTATCAAAAGTTCAGAGTTCATTATCGCGAATCGCAGTTTTACTACGATTTTTAGTTTCACTAAAGTTTTCAGTTTACGCTACCTAAGGTGTTTCAGTACAGTATACTACCTAAGGCTGTTTCAAGCATGCAAGTAGTATTTCAGAAAATTTTAAACAGAATTCAGAATACTTATAGGATCAGCGTCGGAGACTCAGTGTACCACATACTCAGTTCAAAAATATTTCGAATCATTTAAAAATCGTTTTGGAAAAACCAATTTAAAAACCGAAATCCACAGCCGAATTTTGCAATCGGACTCTGATACCACTAAATTTAACACCCCAAACCCGGCCTGGACGTTATGGCCAAATCTGGCGGCGTCACATGATAGTGCTTTAGAAAACGTAACTACGTTAAAACCAGTTTTAGGTATCTTAGACTATCGTCAAAACATGTCGTTTGTTTATTTATTATCCAGTTTCAAAACCTCATACATTCGCGGAAGCTTTTAAAAATAATTTGCGAATTCGTATGTATTTAATAAAACCTTTGTTTACTTTGAAAACTCAAGTTTTCCTATTTCTAACCGCCGTACCACTACGTCGTAAATTCCAAATTTAAAACAAAATACGTAAAGGCCTTATTACATAAAAATTACCCAGATTTAATTAAACCATAATGAAAACAAAATAAAACCATAATTAAAATGTCCAGAACCATGGTCACCGCCGAGTCCTCCGCCGCACCAATCCGTCTACTGCGGGGATTACCTGAACAGATTAAATAGAGAAGGGGGTGAGTTTTCGCAAACTCAGTGTGTAATCCCCACAGAAAACATACACACACAGAAATATTAGATAATAGACATCAGTTCACAATTCGGGTCTGAGTCCATTACAGAACTCAGATACAAATTCAGACATATTTCAGGGCCTTAGCCCATTTCAGATAGTATATGCAAAAAACAGAGTCCTACCGACCAACATCTACACACAAACTCCGTCCAACCCAACACACCATGTGGGGATAAAATCAACCCACTCAACCCTACACACCATGTTGTACCGAATGCGACACATAATCAAAATATTTGCAGCTGAGCTGCCAGATAACAGGCTTAAAAGCCTTTCAGATACTTCCTCCGAATATCATCAGTCCCACCCCGATGCAATGCAACATACATAAATGTGATCGTGTATGTCAGAGTCTTAAAAATTTATAAAGAGAATGATCGAGCCTAGAAACTAACTATGACAACGATTGAGGCAAGTGCACCTATCGAACAGTAGTATAGTTTAGTGGCAACACCGGATTATCGAACCCAAAGGAACCAAAAGTACTAATACTAACTTTTTTTTATTATTTAGCCTACGAATAAAAGTGAATTATTTATTAAATCTAAAATTAACTAACTATTAAGCTAAAGAAGAAAAAACAAAGAGAATGAATTGGGGAAAATACTTGTGTGAAAAACCAATTGATTAAGACAATACCCGAGGAAGAATCCACCTAGACTTCACTTGTTATTTAACTCTGAACCAGACGATTTAGTCACTTGACTTGATCCATAATATTCCCTAATTTATATTAATACCTCTTTCGAGGCTACTAACGTCTAACCCTAGGTTGATTAATTGAAATCTCTTTCTAATTAAAACCCCTAGAATTGCATTAACTCGATCTATGGACTCCCATATTAGGTTTGACCCTAATCCGGCAGATTTTCGTCATCTTATTTCTAGAGTTGCGATCAACTCCGCTTAATTAAGCTAGATCTACTCTTAAACAGGGACTTTTGCTCCACTGCCTAAGCACATCAGTACTTGAATCAATATCCTGAAATATCAAATCAAGAATTAAGAATACATAATTAAGAACAAATCAAGTATTTATCATATAGTTCAGAAAACAATAACAAGATTCGTCTTAGGTTTCATCCCCCTCAGGTATTTGAGGGTTTAGTTCATAATAATAAAAGAATACATCTCATAAGTAAATATAAAACAAAACATAAGAAAAACCCTAAAACCCCCTGAAGGAATTAAAGAGAAGATCCTCCGTCTTGAGTATAATTTTGGCTTCTTGAGATGAATCATCTGGCTTTCTTCGAGTAAATTCCACAATTCTGGCCCCTCTGGCTCGGCTCTTCAACCTAACTGGACGCCTAACTGGACCCCCAACTGGAGTCCCCCTGAAGGTTGGCCTCTAGGGTGTTTATATAGGCTTTTGGAATGACTTTCTTTGCCTCTAAGTACCCGAACACGGCCTGGCCATGATTCACACGGGCGTGTGCCTTGGGCGTGTCCCTCACGTGACAAAGAAGAGTTTCACTCGGATTAGGGTACTTGGAGGCAAAGAAAGCCATTCCAAAATCCTATATAAACACCCTAGAGGCCAACCTTCAGGGGGAGTCCAGTTGGGGGTCCAGTTAGGCGTCCAGCTAGGCCAAGGAGCTGAGTCAGAGAGGCCAGAATTCTGGAATTTACTCGAAGAAAGCCAGTTGATTCATCTCAAGAAGCCGGAGTTATACTCAAGACGGAGGATCTCTCCTTCAATTCCTTCAAGGGGTTTTAGGGTTTTTCTGATGTTTTGTTTTATATTTTCTTCTGAGATGTATTCTTTTATCCCCTCAAATACCTGAGGGGGATGAAACCTAAGGCGGATCTTGTTATTGTTTTCTGAACTATATGATAAATACTTGATTTGTTCTTAACTATGTGTTCTTAATTATTGTTTTGACATTCCAGGATATTGATTCAAGTATTGATCTGCTTAGCCAGTGGAGCAAAAGTCCCTGTTTAAGAGTAGATCTAGCATAGTTAAGAGGAGTTGATCGCAACCCTAGAAATAGGATGACGAAAATCTGCCGGATTAGGGTCAAACCTAATATGGGAGTCCATAGATCGAGTTAATGCAATTATAGGGGTTTTAATTAGAAAGAGATTTCAATTAATCAACCTAGGGTTAGACGTTAGTAGCCTCGAAAAAGGTATTAATATAAATTAGGGAATCCTACAGATCAAGTGAATAAATCATCTGGTTCAGAGTTAGATAACAAGTGAAGTCTAGGTGGATTCTTCCTCGGGTATTGTCTTAATCAATTGGTTTTTCCCACAAGTATTTCCCCAAATTCCTTCTTTGTGTCTTTGCATCTTTAGCTTAGTTGTTAGTTAATTTTAGATTAGATAAAAATTCCTTTAATTCTTAGGTTAGATAATAAAAAGAAAGTTAGTATTAGTACTTTTGGTTCCTTTGGGTTCGACAATCTGGTCTTGCCACTAAGCTATACTACTGTTCGATAGGTGCTCTTGCCTCAATCGTTGTCATAGTTAGTTTCTAGGCTCGATCATTCTTTTTATAAATTTTTAAGACTCTGACATACACGATCAAGTTTTTGGCACCGTTGCCGAGGAATTGAAATATTAAGAACGCTCAATTTTTATTACTTTAGCCATATTTTATTTTTGCAATTAAATTTTATTTTTACTTTTCTAAATTTTCTGCTTTTCTTCTGGCAGGTAATCTAGTTTATGACTAGGAGGTACCCGTCAGCACCCTTGATTTTGGACAGTTAAATAGAACATATCGCCCGCAGAAACTGAAGAGATGTCACTGAATAATTATCAGTGGCTAGTCATGAGGACAAAGCCTACTAAAGCAGCCGATGTTTTCAACCTTGACGCGGTCACCATGTTACCTAACCAGGTAGAACTTTTAAATAAAAAATTTGATGGTTGGTATGGCTCTACGCAGGTACATCCGGTTATACAGTACGATGCAGATGGAAGAGGGGTGAACAACACAGAATATCTATCCTACAACCCTAGCACAGAGAACAAACAAGTCAACTATATGGGTAACTATTCTAGATCTCAAAATAATCTTTACAGTAACACTTACAATGCAGGTTGGAGGTCCTAGCCCAATTTCTCGTGGTGTGGTCAAGGTAATCAAAGACCGCAACTTCCTTCAGGTTTTCAACAACCACCTCACCAGCAGGAAAAGAAGCCGAACCTTGAGGAGATGTTGACAAAATTTAAGCGGTGTCAGAAACTCGTTTCCAAAACACCGAAATAACACTCAAAAATTGAGAAGCACCGATTCAAGGGATCAAGAACCAGTTAGGTCAGCTTGCTAAGCTGATCTCAGAAAGACCACAAGGTATCTTGCCTAGCAACACCGAAACTAACCCAAGAGAGCAACCTCAAGCCATAACAGCTTAAGATAGTGAAGGGTTAGATGAACCAAAATTGAAGCAAAAGAATGTGGTAAAGGAAGGTAAGGTTGAAGTAAGCCATGATAGACCAAACCCGATAATTACAGAGTACCGACCTCGTGTGCCATACCCCAATGCAATAAAGAAAGACCACACAGAGGAACAATTCTGTAATTTTCTTAAACTTCCAAAGAAATTTCATATTAACTTGCCGTTTCTTGAAGCTCTTTCGCAGATGCCAGATTCAAGGAAATTTTTAAAAGAATTTTTGACAAACAAATGGAAGATAGACGATACATCGCATGTGGAGCTAAACGAAGTGTGCCTAGCAATTCTACGAAATAAACGACCACGTGAGCTCACATTTTAGGTTCTTGACACGGTTAGGACATCAAGTATTAAAGGTGGAATCAATCACTTCAAAGTTGGGGACCAGGTACTTTCAGATGCAACCGACCTTTGAATAGCCGCTTCAGAGCTTAATACAAACGGTGCGACTCCTTTTACGGCACGTAAGGTCTTTCCATACAGAACGGTCGAGGTAACACATTCTAATTTCGGCACTTTTGAGGCAAATATTACCCGACTCAAACCATATGTTGATAGAATTGATAGTAAGAAAAAGGAGTTTCGACTCCATGAACCACCATGGCCATACGAATAACAGGTAAGTCTAGCTCAAGACTTTAAACGAGTGCTTCTCGGGAGGCAACCCGAGTACTAACCCCATTAATTTTTACTTTTTTATTCTTTCTTTTATTTTCCTTTTTTAGCACCTAACTATAAACTAACCAAGTGCAGATTTCCACACCACACGGCCTTACACACGGCCGTGGCCGTGTGGATACTACGGATGCACGTACTGACATGGCAGAGATAATACGACACAGGAAGAAAAATATCTTCAAGCCATGGGCCCCAACTGAACACCATGGCCATGCGATGCGGCCGTGGCCGACACTGTTTTATCAAACACGGGTGTGGCGACCTGCACATGGGCGTGGGAGAAACGAACGAAGCACAACACGGTCGTGCGATATGGCCGTGTGACTCAGCACACCCACCTTACACGGGCGTAGGGATATACTAGAAAAAAAAACTCTATTTAAACACCCCTCTTCCTCTCCCTGCCTACCCCAATTCTCCTTCTTTCAAAACTTTTACACTCCCCTCCCTTTTCATTCTCACCTTTCTTCATTCTTCTAACTCTTGATTTACACCATAGCCATGTCGAAGAAGTAGAAGGATCCAAGCACAGTCCCCCCGTGGAGATCGATCTACATAAGTTCATTCCGGCCGCTTCATCTACTCGACAAGCCAAGGATATTTGAGGCCATTTAGTTTTTCTTTTTCTTTTCTCGCTTTCTTTATTTTCCTTATATTTACTTATCTTCTGCTAAATTTAGTTTATCTTAATTTAGTTTCTTGGTTTTAGGTTCTAAAGGCTGCTAGGGAATCGCCACGACCACGACCATAGCCACCCCACCACAGCCTTAGAAATCACACCCACCTCGCGAACCATCTAACAATAAGGACTCTTCGGTCCATTAGTCTTTTCTTTTAATTTTATTTTACTTTCTATTTTCTTTATCTTTCTTGTATTTAAATATATATATTCAGTATATTTTGAATTATTCTTATTATTTCCTGGCTATTTCTTCACGAGCTTCCCAATTTCTTCATCTAGCTCAAAGCTCGTTGGCAGCCTCTACACCACGGGACTCCCAACTCAAGGAAGCCATCCAAATTCAGGAAGTTTCACCTCTCCCTATCTCTTAAATTTCATATCTATCTTTGTACATTGAGGGTAATGTGCATCTTAAGTGTGGGGGGTGAATATTTATTTCAAGAAAGTGCCTAACTTTCTTCATTATTATCAAATCCCTGAATTATGCCATGAATGATATCTTGTATTTAAGTAATTTTCTCATATTACTAATTAGAATAAATTTCCTGTGATTTGTTATTTTTATTAATATGTTTTGGATTAAATCATTGATAATTGTACAGTGATGATTTAAATTTTAGGAGACTAAAGAATCAAGCATGATAAGTCTATCTTCAAAAATTAAAATTTTGTTAGGTTGTCTACCTGAATCTAATTATTACCTTGAAGTTTGAAATTTACAAGGATGATATCAAAAACCCATAATTTTTTGTAAGATTTTTGAGCCTTTTAGAGCATACATTCTTTTCATGCTCACTTTTTATTATGGGTGTGTCAACATTGAGCTGTTAATCTAGAACTTGCTTTGATTATACATGTCAAGACCACATTATCGATTTGATATACAAAGATGATAAAGGCACTTAGGATTTAACCCACTCACTCCACTAAAAAGCCTACCTTCACAATTAACCCCTAGTGAACCCCTTTGATCCTAACAACCCTTTTTATTGACTCACCCACTAATATCAACCTAAAACCCATTATGTATTTGTTATCATCGTTCCTTGACTCCCTTTTTGTTTTGATTTGATTTTGAACAGTTTCATAACTATGTTCTATATTTTAGTTGTTAAGGTTCTTCCTTATTATTGTTATGATTTGTTCTAAAAAAAATGAAGTATATTCAATATCAGCTCTATGTAATTGAGCTTATACGTATAAATTCTACATCTTGAGAAGAAGCTCATGTTATTAGTATTACAAGTTTTTAGTTGGTGTAATTATTTAGGATTAATTCATTTTTCTAGTTAGGTGAATTATCAATTCAAACTCGATTCTAACCCTCTAATTAAGCTTTTATCCACACCTTTAACCCGAGCCCCATTACAACCCTTTTTAAAGATCTTTTGATTTGTGTATCATTTCATTTTACAGTGGTGGAGATTTGATTTTCAGGCAAGCCTATGGGATTAACTTTTCATGTTCGACTTTTGAGTGCTTAATTTTGAACCTTAAACACTTTGAGTGATTTGAGTGAATCTTTAGTGAGGTTGTCAACTCTCGTCAATTCCGAATCAGAGGTAATTATTTAGGTAAAGGGAAACACCTAACGTTTTTCGGGCTATAAATGTATGACTTTGATTGTTTGAATCTTTAGGACCCTTCTACTTAAATTATCAATGTATGAATTACCTTTGAATTGTAATGAAACATTATTGATGAATATTATGAATCGAGGAAGTTAATTTTAATTGCGAGTTGAGAATTTTGCTTGAGGACAAGCAAATGCTTAAGTGTGGGGGTATTTGATAAATCGTAATATAAACATATTTTAATCTCTCATTTAGCATACTTTTGGATGATTTAAGCCTTGAATTGTGGAATTTGGTGCTCTTAATCCTTTGTTTTGAAGTTTTATACTTAGGAAAGCACCGGAGGCTGAAAAGAACAAGAAATGGGCCTAAAACGGAGTAAATGGGCCATATCATGAAATCAACACGGCCTGGGCCCAAGACCACACGGCCGTGCCTCATTAACTGACCCGAACACGGCCTGGCCACGATTCACAGGGGCATGTGCCTTGGGCGTATCCCTGACGTGACAAAGAAGAGTTTCACTCGGATTAGGGTACTTAGAGGTAAAGAAAGCTATTCCAAAAGCCTATATAAACACCCTAGAGGCCAATCTTCAGGGGGAGTCCAGTTGGGGTCCAACTAGGCGTCCAGCTAGGCCAATGAGTCGAGCCAGAGAGGCCGGAATTGTGGAATTTACTCGAAGAAAACCAGTTGATTCATCTCAAGAAGCCAGAGTTATACTCAAGACGGAGGATCTCTCCTTCAATTCCTTCAGGGGGTTTTAGGGTTTTTCTTATGTTTTGTTTTATATTTTCTTCTGAGATGTATTCTTTTATCATTATGAACTAAACCCCTCAAATACCTGAGGGGGATGAAACCTAAGGCGGATCTTGTTATTGTTTTCTGAACTATATGATAAATACTTGATTTGTTCTTAACTATGTGTTCTTAATTCTTGTTTTGATATTCTAGGATATTGATTCAAGTATTGATGTGCTTAGGCAGTGAAGCAAAAGTCCCTGTTTAAGAGTAGATCTAGCATAGTTAAGCGGAGTTGATTGCAACCCTAGAAATAGGATGACAAAAATCTGCCGGATTAGGGTCAAACCTAATATGGGAGTCCATAGATTGAGTTAATGCAATTCTAGGGGTTATAATTAGAAAGTGATTTCAATTAATCAACCTAGGGTTAGACGTTAGTAGCCCCGAAAGAGGTATTAATATAAAATAGGGAATCCTACGGATCAAGTCAAGTGAATAAATTGTCTGGTTCAGAGTTAGATAACAAGTGAAGTCTAGGTGGATTCTTTCTCGGGTATTGTCTTAATCAATTGGTTTTTCCCACAAGTATTTCCCCAAATTCCTTCTCTGTGTCTTTGCATCTTTAGCTTAGTTGTTAGTTAATTTTAGATTAGATAAAAATTCCTTTAATTCTTAGGCTAGATAATAAAAAGAAAGTTAGTATTAGTACTTTTGGTTCCTTTGGGTTCGACAATCCGGTCTTGCCACTAAGCTATACTACTGTTCGATAGGTGCGCTTGCCTCAATCGTTGTCATAGTTAGTTTCTAGGCTCGATCATTCTTTTTATAAATTTTTAAGACTCTGACATACACGATCACCCATTTACTCTGTTTTGGGCCCGTTTCTCGTTCTTTTCATCCTCCGGTGCTTTCCTAAGTATAAAACATGAAAACAAAGGATTAAGAACACCAAATTCCACAATTCAAGGAATAAATCATCCAAAAGTATGGTAAATGTGGGATTAAAATATGTTTATATTACAATTTATCAAATACCCCCACACTTCAGCATTTGCTTGTCCTCAAGCAAAATTCTCAACTCATAATTAAAATGAACTTCCTTGATTTATAATATTCATCAAAAATATTCCATCATAATTCAAAGATAATTCATACATTGATGATTTAAGTAGAGCGTCTTAAAGATTCAAACAATTAAAGTCATAGTTTTTGTAGCACGAAAATATAGGTGTTTCCCCTTACCAAATTAATTACCTTTAATTCAAAATCAACAAGAGTTGACATCCTCACTAAAGATTCACTCAAATCACTCAAAGTGTTTAAGGTTCAAAATTAAGCACTCAAAAGTCGAACATGAAAAGTTAATCCCATAGGCTTGCATGAAAATCAAATCTCCACCACTATAAAATGAGATGATACACAAATCAAAAGGTCTTTAAAAAGGGTTGTAATGGGGCTTGGGTTAAAGGTGTGGATAAAGGCTGAATTAGAGAGTTAGAATCGAGATTGAATTGACAAATTACCCAACTAGAAAAATGAACTAATCTTGAATAATTACATCAATTAAAAATATGAAATACTAATAACATGAGCTTCTTCTCAAGATGTGGAATTTAAACGTACAAGCTCAATTACATAGAGCTAATATTGAATATACTTCATTTTTTTTAGAACAAATCAAGTCATAATAAAAGATGAATTTAACTACTGAACTAAAGATTATAGTTAGGCAACTGATCAAATCAAATCTCTATATAATGGTGATAACAAATACTGACCGGGTTTTTTGGGTTAAAATCAGTGGGTGAGTAAATAAAAAGGGTTGTTAGGATCAAAGGGGTTCACTAGGGGTTAATTGTGAGGGTAAACTTTTTTTTTAATGGAGTGAGTGGGTTAAATCCTAAGTGCCTTTATCATCTCAGTATATCAAATCAATCAATGTGGTCTTGACTTGTATAATCGAAGCAAGTTCTAGAATAACAGCTCAATGTGGACACACTCATAATCACAAGGTGAGCACGAAAGAATGTATGCTCTAAAAGGCTCAAAATCTCACAAAAATTATGGGCTTTTGATATCAACCTTGTAAATTTCAAACTTCAAGGTAATAATTAGATTCAGGTAGACAACCTAACAAAATTTTAATTTTTTGAAAATGGACTTATCATGCTTGATTCTCTAGTCACCTAAAGTTTAAATCATCACTGCACAATTATCAATGACTTAATCCAAAACATATCAATAAAAATCATTAATTAGAAGAAATTTTGTTCTAATTGTAATATGAGAAAATTTTTTAAGAACAAGACATGATTCAAGGATTTTCAAATAATACTATAATTAACCCCCCACACTTAAGATGTACATTGTCCTCAATGTACAAAGATAGATAATAGCAAAATAGTAATAAAATCATAAGATAGGGAGAGAATTGAAACTTCCTGAATTTTGGATGGAGTCAATGAAAAGGAACCGAATAGGAATTGGCAGAGGTGAACTTGGGGGAGCGACTCGAACCGTTTGAAATTGAATCCTCGAAGCAGCCGACCTAATTTAATTGTATCCTAAGCTAAATATAAATGGCATGAAGAATAAGAAGAAAATAATAAAGAAAGTAAAAAGAAAATAAGAATAAGAATAAAAGTAAAAAATGGAAAATGAATATGCGTTTAAAAAGAAAGGGTAAAGGGGACGAAGACTTTAGGGGGGAAGTGAACAGAAGAAGGGGATTTCAAATAGAGGAATGGTCCATGCCCATGCCCTGGACGTGTTATGTCACACAGCTGAATCGCACGGCCGTGTTAACCTTCATGCAATTATCAACCGTCCGTATAAAAGGTTCGCACACCCGTGTTGCTTAATCAGTGTCGTCCACGGCTTATAAGCACGGGCGTATCGCACGCCCATGTTCTTTAGTCAGTTTCGACCACGGCTGCATCGCACGGCCATGGAATTTTACCGCAGCCCGTGTTTTGGGAAATTTTCATCCTTGATTCGCACGGTCTCTGCCACGCTGGTGTGCAAATTTATGGTGTTCACACGGCCACGGCCACGCCCGTGTGCATGGCCATGTGGTAGGGAAACCTACGCCTAAAAATTTTGGTTAGTTTTTTAGTTAGATGCTAAAATTCGAACATATGGACGTTAGTGGGGTTAGTGCTCGGGTTGCCTCCCGAGAAGCGCTCGTTTAAAGTCTTGAGCTAGACTTACCTATTATTCGTATGGCCATGGTGGTTCATGGAGTCGAAACTCCTTTTTCTTACTATCAATTCTATCAACATATGGTTAGAGTCGGGTAATATTTACCTTAAAAGTGCCGAAATTAGAATGTGTTATCTCAACCGTTCCGTATGGAAAGACCTTACGTGCCGTAAAAGGAGTCGCACCGTTTGTATTAAGCTCTGAAGCGGCAATTCGAAGGCCGGTTGCATCTGACAGTACCTGGTCCCCAACTTTGAGTGATTGATTCCACCTTTAATACTTGATGTCCTAGTCGTGTGAAGAACCTGAAGAGTGATTGTTTCGTCACTTACACGAGATGTGAGCTCATGTGGTCGTTTATTTCGTAAAATTGTTGGGCACACTTCGTTTAGCTCCACATGCGACGTATCGTCTAACTTCCGTTTGTTTGTCAAAAATTCTTTTAAAAATTTCCTTGAATCTGGCATCTGCGAAAGAGATTCAAGAAATGGCAAGTTAATATGAAATTTCTTTGGAAGTTTAAGAAAATTACGGAATTGTTCCTCTGTGTGGTCTTTCTTTATTGCATTGGGGTATGGCAACGAGGTCGGTACTCTGTAATTACCGGGTTTGGTCTATCATGGCTTACTTCAACCCTACCTTCCTCTACCACATTCTCTTGCTTCAATTTTGGTTCATCTAACCCTTCACTATCCTAAGCTGTTATGGCTTGAGGTTGCTCTCTTGGGTTAGTTTCGGTGTTGCTAGGCAAGATACCTTGTGGTCTTTCTGATATCAGCTTAGCAAGCTGACCTAACTGGTTCTTGATCCCTTGAATCGGTACTTCTCAATTTTTGAGTGCTATTTCAGTGTTTTGGAAACGAGTTTCTGACACCGCTTAAATTTTGTCAACATCTCCTCAAGGTTCGGCTTCTTTTCCTGCTGGTGAGGTGGTTGTTGAAAACCTGAAGGAAGTTGCGGTCTTTGATTACCTTGACCACACCACGAGAAATTGGGCTGGGACCTCCAACCTGCATTGTAAGTGTTACTGTAAAAATTATTTTGAGATCTAGAATAGTTACCCATATAGTTGACTTGTTCGTTCTCTGTGCTAGGGTTGTAGGATAGATATTCTGTGTTGTTCACCCCTCTTCCATCTGCATCGTACTGTATTACAGGATGTACCTGCGTAGAGCCGTACCAACCATCAAATTTTTTATTTAAAAGTTCTACCTGGTTAGATAACATGGTGACCGCGTCAAGGTTGAAAACATCGGCTGCTTTAGTAGGCTTTGTCCTCATAAGTTGCCACTGATAATTATTCAGTGACATCTCTTCGGTTTCTACGAGCGGTATGTTCTATTTCACTGTCAAAAATCAAGGGTCCTGACCGGTACCTCCTAGTCATAAACTAGAGGTACCTGCTAGGAACAAAAAGAAGGAAAATTAGTAAAGTTAAAAGCAAAATAAAAATAAAAATAAATTGCAAAAATAAAATATAATATGGCCAAAGTAATAAAAATTAAGTGTTCTTAATATTTTAGTTCCCCAGCAACGGTGCCAAAATTTGATCGTGTATGTCAGAGTCTTAAAAATTCATAAAAAGAATGATCGAGCCTAGAAACTAACTATGACAACAATTGAGGCAAGTGCACCTATCGAACAGTAGTATAGTTTAGTGGCAAGACTGGATTGTCGAACCCAAAGGAACCAAAAGTACTAATACTAACTTTCTTTTTATTATTTAGCCTACGAATAAAAGTGAATTATATATTAAATCTAAAATTAACTAACTATTAAGCTAAAGAAGCAAAATCAAAGAGAATGAATTGGGGAAAATACTTGTGTGAAAAACCAATTGATTAAGATAATACCCGAGGAAGAATCCACCTAGACTTCACTTGTTATTTAACTCTGAACCAGATGATTTATTCACTTGACTTGATCCGTAAGATTCCCTAATTTATATTAATATCTCTTTCGAAGATACTAAAGTCTAACCCTAGGTTGATTAATTGAAATCTCTTTCTAATTAAAAACCCTATAATTGCATTAACTTGATCTATGGACTCCCATATTAGGTTTGGCCCTAATTCGGCAGATTTTCGTTATCCTATTTCTAGGGTTGCGATCAACTCCGTTTAATTATGCTAGCTCTACTCTTAAACAGGGACTTTTGCTCCACTGCCTAAGCACATCAGTACTTGAATCAATATCCTGAAATATCAAATCAAGAATTAAGAATACATAATTAAAAACAAATCAAATATTTATCATATAGTTCAGAAAACAATAACAAGATTCGTCTTAGGTTTCATCCCCCTCAGGTATTTGAGGGTTTAGTTCTAAAGAATACATCTCATAAGTAAATATAAAATAAAACATAAGAAAAACCCTAAAACCCCCTGAAGGAATTAAAGAGAAGATCCTCCGTCTTGAGTATAATTCCGGCTTCTTGAGATGAATCAACTGGCTTTCTTCGAGTAAATTCCACAATTCTGGCCTCTCTGGCTCGGCTCTTCGACCTAACTGGATGCCCCCTGAAGGTTGGCCTCTAGGGTGTTTATATAGGCTTTTGGAATGGCTTTCTTTGCCTCTAAGTACCCTATTCCGAATGAAACTCTTCTTTGTCACGACAGGGACACACCCATGGCACACGCCCGTGTGAATCGTGGCCAGGCCATGTTCGGGTCTGTTAATGAGTCACAACCGTGTGGTCTTGGGCCCAGGCCGTGTCGATTTCGTGATATGGCCCATTTACTCCGTTTTGGGCCCGTTTCTCGTTCTTTTCATCCTCCAGTGCTTTCCTAAGTATAAAACATGAAAACAAAGGATTAAGAGCACCAAATTCCACAATTCAAGGAATAAATCATCCAAAAGTATGCTAAATGTGGGATTAAAATATGTTTATATTAAGGTTTATCAAAATGACATGCCAATATGCAGATAATAGTTCATACATTCAGATCAGCATACATGCTTAGTATAGAAATCAAACAGTCAGATCATTAATTTAGGGGTCTAAGCATTGCTTACCGACCCTACGGTAGGTCCACAATCGACTTGGGCGACCTGTGTAACCTTACAGGGTTTGCAGAAAAATGGGCTCACACGCCCATGTGGCCTGCCTGTGTGGGCCCACAAGCACGTCTGGCCCACATGACCCAAATTGGCCTTAGCCGTGTGGATCACACGGCCAGGCCCAGAATCCCACATGCCCGTGCGGTTCACTTGTGCCAGCCCATACGCCCGTGTGGTCTACACGGCCCAATTTGTTGAGCCTGCGTGTCCCACACGGCCTTGCTCAGCCATCACACGGCTGTGTCGGTTGCGCACGGCCTGGCTCGTAGATCACACGGCCGTGTGGTGAATAACAGTCTTGCACACGGCCTACCATACGGGCGACCACACGCCAATGTGGCGTCGATAGAATGGTTTTCGGCTTTCACCAAAACCTCATTTTCTGCATTTTCAGGGACACACCTAGTATCAAATCGATGCTCACGTAATCCTGAGCAATCCCGAACCTATAATTGATATTCCAATACCCAAAATTAGTATTTAAAATAGAACTAAATCGAGATGCTAAGCCCGATATATTTCAAAAACCTCACCTTCAAGTAGGGAAAAGTGATTAAGAAACACGAGAACCCAATTACAACCTTTAAGCAATACCTAGCGTGAATAAAATGATTCCTCCGTTAGTCGCTTAATCAAAATAACACTAGAACTTAAAGTAAACCACTTACCGAACAAGGGCAGCGACTGCTGCAGAACAGAACCTGATTGAATGCGAAACAACAAACAAAAACAAAAAGAAAGGTGGGTTTTCGGCAGCCAATGGGGAGGGGAAAAATGGCAAGAAGAGAAAAAAGAGAGAGGAAGAGAGCCAAAAATTTCCTAATTGACACACTTATCAGATTCTGATAACTCCCCCCTCCCAACTCCTTAATTCTCTCCTTCAAACACTCCATCAGCAACGTTTAACTAAAATTCAAACTCTCTGAATCATGATCGACAAAAATAATGCTCATGCCTCAACTCGAACACAAGACCTTTTTCCATCCCAACACTCCTCTTAACCACCAGACCAGCAGGCCCATTCTGTTAATACTCACACACTTTAATTTATAAGCCTATTCACCAGAGTTTGGGCTTCATTCACAGAAATACAAAATTTTTACCTAAGTTGAGACTTGAACTTGGGACCTCTCAGACACACCCAAACACACCCAAATCACTCAACCACTAAAGCAGATAGGTATTTATGTCTTGAAATTACAAAACCCAAAATTAACGGAAAACCGGGGCATTACATAGGGACTAAATGTTAAAATGTAAAAATGTGGGGGCTAATTTGTAAATTTCCCTAACTATGTGTTTTTGGATCGAATTGAATGATTTGGTGAATAAATGTGTTAAATTTAAATATGTATAGATTAAGAACCGAAGAAAACGGATTTAGATCATGGAAAGTCGAAAGTGATCGAATAGTCTAGTCCATACGTTAACCGAATCCAAGGTAAGTCTATATACAAATAAATGCATTTGTATTGATTTATGTATGTTCATGTGAAATCTCATTGTGATGAACGAGTACGAGAATGATAAATATATGAAATCAGAGGATGTATCGATAGTGTAACAATGTCCGAGAAGTCCCGTACGAACCTAGGAATAGATAGGATTACATATGTCATGACATAGGTTTTCGATATGTGATATCATGTAAGACCACGTCTGGGACGTTAGCATTGATTCAAGATTTTGTGTACGACCATGTCTGGGACGTTGGCATCGATATGAGATTTACGTGTAAGACCATGTCTTGGACATTGGCATTGTATTGATTCGTGTAAGACCCTGTCTGGGACAGTGGCATCGATATTTGGTTACATGTAAGACCATGTCTGGGACGTTGGCATTGTACGACTATTCTGAGCATTCTGAGTATTCTATTTGATTCCAAACGGTTCAACGGGCAAGCCCGAGAAATGAATGACTATGGCAAGTCCGAGAAATGAATGACTATGGCAAGTCCGAGAAATGAATGACTATGTGAGTTGTATATCCGTTTCAGGTACGTTTGATGTATATGCTTTGAATGGGTATGAAAGGTGAGTAAATGCATATATAGATGCAATGAGCTAAAACGTGATATATGAATGAAGGTGATAAAAGCAAATGTGATAGATGGAGATGTGATGGTTGATAAGCAATGGCTAAATAATTAGCCAATGAAAAATTATGAATTTGCTATTGAAATATGTTAATGATTCATGTATTGATATGATAATGTGAATTATATGTTAAGTTTATTTGTATATGGTTTACTAAGCTTTTGGAAAGCTTACTTTATGTGTGTTTGCTCTGTTTTATAGATCGTCAAAGCTACTGAGGGCTCGGGGATCATCGAGGATCATCATCACACTACTCAAATCACATTTTGGTACCTTTTGGAAATGTACAAATATTAAAGTATGGCATGTATAGTCTAGTTGTTTTGGAGTATGTTTAAGATAAGTATATAGCCATGTGATATGGCTAGATATATGGTTGTGTTATGAATGACTAGATATGTCCTATGATGCTAGTTTTGGTATAGCTTGATAGCAAATGAAATGGTAAGCTTGATGATGCAAAATTTGGTATATGTTTGATGAGAAATGTCTTATAATATGATGGTAAATTTGTGAAGGAAACTTGCTTAGAAATGTTTGTCATTTAGTTGAGCTAATTGTTGCATATGATATTATGCTTGAAATGCTTTTAAATGCTTGGGAAAAGTTAGTTATTTTGACATGAATTGTATTGGTATGTTGCTTGTAAAGATGACCCAATGTGTAGGAGGCAATTTGGCCTTGCAAATGGCCTATAGTTGCCCACACGGTTGAGCACAGGGGCGTTTGGCTCGACCGTGTCCTTCGAGGTTGCAATTCAAAACAAGTCAGAATTGACCATGGGCAAGACACACGGGCGTGTAACTAGCCGTGTGGATCAAGTCAATAGCGACCACGGGCTGGACACATGGGCGTGTGACTGGCCATGTGGTGCAAGTCTGTGTTGACCACGGGTGAGGCACACGGGTGTGTCTCAGGCCGTGTGGTTAAGTCAGTATGTATGCCCTGTTTTGGCATGGCTTAGACACACGGGGGTGTCTGAGGCCGTGGGAGGCACACGGCCTGCCCAAACGGGCGTGTGACCTCTGTAACTTTGAAAATTTTTAAATTTCTAAAAATTTTCACATGTGTTCGATTTAGTCCCAGCCCTATTCTAAAGCATGTTTAGGGTCTCGTTGACCTTTTCTAGGGACACCTAGATTGGATTCTTTGAATTAAATTCTAAAATGACTATTTAGGGTTCCGATTTATCCGGTAATGCCTTTAACGCTAGATCAGTGATGGTTACGGGTTAGGGGTGTTACATTTGATTAGTATCAGAGCTATAGTTTAGTCGATTCTAGGACTAACGTAGCGTGAGAGAGTCTAGCTATACATGCCATATATATGAAATGTGATAGTGTGATGAATACTGATGGGTAAAATGTGTTTTTCATATAGTAATGGATCCCGAAAGAGCCGTAGCTGACGATGTTGAAAGCAATATGCCTGCTCCCGCTTAAGGGACAGCGCCATCCGATTCGAGAAGCTAAACAAGCTTTCTTTCAAATGATGAACGAGTAGTTCACTCAATACGTAAGAACTAATCCGGCTATTTCAAAACCTCCGCCCCTGCCTAATCCCCCTCAGACTTTAGTTGTACCTCCAGTTATGAATTTGAATCTGTTAAATAAACCTTCTGTTGATAAGATCTGTAAGTATGGGCCTGAAGAGTTTAGGGCCACCAGTGATGATGATGCTGAGAGAGCAGAATTTTGGCTTGAGAACACTATCCAAGTATTTGATGAGATGTCATTGACTCCTAAAGAATGTATAAAGTGTGTTGTATCTTTGTTACGAGAAGTAGCTTATCAATGGTGGAAGACCTTGATTTCAGTTATTCTGAAAGAGCGGGTCACTTCGGATTTCTTTCAGTCTGAATTCTGAAAGAAATATATTAGTCAGAGATTTATTGATCAGAAACAAAAGGAATTTCTGTAGTTGAAACAGGGTCGTATGTCTGTCACCGAGTATGAAAGAGAATTCGTGAGATTAAGTCAGTATGCTCAGGAATGTGTATCGACCGAGGCAATAATGTGCAAAAGATTTGAAGATGGCCTTAATGAAGATATTCATTTGTTTGTTGGGATTCTTGAAATAAAAGAGTTCGTTGTGCTTGTTGACCGAGCGTGCAAAGCTGAAGCACTCGAGCATGATAAAAGAAAAGCTAAGTCTGAAGTCAGAGATGCGAGAAAGAGATTTTTGAACAAATCATTTCAGTCTACTTTAAAGAGATTCCGAGATGAGCATAGCCGTTCTAGAACTAATGTGGGACATTCGAATCCGAGAGGTCGAGCTAGATCACAGTCGAATTCTAAAGCTCCAGCTACATCGATCGCTAGTGTGGAAAATATCTGATCCGAACGACTTGAATGTAAGCACTATGGTAAAAGACATCTGGGAAGTTGTAGATTGAATGATCGAGTTTCAGATGTGGATCGTTAGATCATTTCATCTGTGATTGCCTAGAGTCTGTTGAGCAAGAGATTGTTCAGAATTCGAGATCTGATAATGTTTCAACGAGAGGTAGACCTTCCTGAAATGCAAGAAATGTCAGTGGTAGTCAGAGAACTATGAAAGACACTGTTGCAAGATCTGAAGCTAGAGTGCCTGCCAGAGCATATGCCATCTAAGCTTGTGAGGAAGCTTCATCTCCGGATGTTATAACGAGTACATTTACTCTTTATGATACTTCTGCGATTGCATTGATAGACCCAGGTTTTATACATTCGTATATATGCATGAACTTAGTATTCAGTAAGACTTTGCCTGTAGAGTCTACTGAATTTGTTATTAGAGTATCGAACCCTTTAGGTAAAAGTGTCCTCGTTGACAAAGTATGCAAGAACTGTCCGTTGATGTTTAGAGATGTTTGTTTTCCTGCTGTTTTTATGGATCTGATGAACAGAATTTTCAGACCGTACTTAGATCAATCTGTTGTTGTATTTATTGACGACATCTTAATTTATTCACATGATGAGGTTGAGCATGTTGAGCATCTGAGAATTGTTTTGCAAACTCTGCGAGATAAGCAATTGTATGCAAAGTTCAGTAAATGTGAATTTTGGTTGCGAGAAGTTAGTTTTCTGGGACATATTGTACCAGCCGTTGGAATACGAGTTGATTCGAGTAAGATTTCTGCTATTCTAGAATGGAAACCTCCAAAGAATGTATCTGAAGTTCGTAGCTTTCTAAGACTCGCTGGTTATTATCGTCGGTTTGTAAAAGGCTTTTCGATGATAGCTACTCCGTTAACTAGATTACTTCAAAAAGATGTGAGATTTGAATAGTCTGATAAATGTCAGAAAAGCTTTGATCAATTGAAAACTTTATTGACTGAAGCTCCAGTTTTGGTACAACCATAATCGGGTAAAGAATTCGTGATTTATAGTGATGCTTCATTGAATGGTCTGGGATGTGTTTTGATGTAGGAAGGCAAAGTTATAGCTTATGCCTCGAGACAATTGAAGCCACATGAAAAGAAATATCCGATACACAATCTTGAGCTAGCTACGATTGTGTTTGCCCTAAAGATTTGGCACCATTATCTTTTCAGTGAGAAATGCCACATGTTTTCAGATCATAAAAGTTTGAAGTATCTGATGACTCAGAAAGACTTGAATCTATGACAGAGAAGATGGTTAGAGCTGTTGAAAGATTACGAGCTTGTGATAGATTATCATCCGGGTAAGGCAAATGTCGTTGCTGATGCATTGAGTAAGAAATCACTGTTTGCATTACGTGCTATGAATGCTCATTTAGACTTGTCTAATGATGGTACAGTTTTAGCTGAATTAAAAGCGAAACCGTTATTTTTACAGCAAATGTTCAGAAAGCTGATAATGAAGTGATAGCAAAACGAGCTCAATGTGATTCGAATTCTAATTCTAAATTTCGAATTGATGTTGATAATTGTTTGAGATTTTGAGATAGAATTTGTGTTCCGAGAATTCCAGAGTTATTACAATTAATTTTGAATGAAGCTCATAATAGTCGCCTATCTGTTCATCCGGGTAGTACAAAAATGTATCATGATTTGAAGCAACACTATTGGTGGCCTGGAATGAAAAGAGATATTTCTGATTTTCTCTCGAAATGTTTAGTCTGTCAGCAAGTTAAAGCTGAACATCAAGTTCCATCTGGTTTGCTACAACCGATAATGATTCTCGAATGGAAATGGGAAAGAGTAACGATGGATTTTGTTTCTAGATTGCCATTGACTCCGAGAAAGAAAGATGCAAGTTGGCTCTTAGTTGATCGATTGACGAAATCTACCCATTTTATTTCGGTACGATCTGATTATTCACTTGATAAGTTAGCTGAGCTTTATATTTCTGATATTGTGAGACTGCTGGGAGTGCCATTTTCTATTGTGTCAGATAGAGATTCGAGATTTACTTCACGGTTCTAGAAGAAACTACAAGAAGCCCTAGGTACTAAATTGCATTTTAGTACAGCCTTTCACCCACAGACAGATGGCCAATCCAAGCAAATTATTCAGACACTCGAGGATATGCTGAGATGTTGCATTCTTGAGTTTGAAGGTACGTAGGAGAGATATTTGCCATTAATTGAATTTGCGTGTAATAATAGTTTTCAGCCAAGCATTAAAATGGCACCTTTGAAGCTTTGTACGGATGCAAATGTCAAACATCTCTGTATTGGATTGAGCTCAGTGAAAATAAGATACACGGGGTCAATTTTATAAAAGACACTGAACAGAAAGTGAAAGTAATACGTAATAGTCTAAAAGCAGCGTCTGATTGTCAGAAATCTTATGCAGATATGAAACGGAAAGATTTTGGGTTTGAGATTGACGATAAAGCATTTTTTAAAGTATCTCCATGGAAGAAAGTACTCCGATTCGGACGTAAAGGCAAATTGAGTCCGAGGTTTATCGGACCGTATGAGATCATCGAACGAGTTAGGCCAATTGCTTATAAGTTGTTGTTGCCACCAGAACTAGAAAAGATTCATAATGTATTTCACGTGTCAATGCTTCGTCGATATAGATCCAATCCATCACATGTGATTACTCCGTCTGAAATTGAAATCCGATCTGATATGATTTACGAAGAAGAACCAATTCATATCATAGATCGTGAAGTGAAAGATTTGAGAAATAAGAAAATCTCGTTAGTGAAAGTGTTGTGGCATCGACACGGGGTTGAAGAGGCAACGTGGGAGCCTGAAGATACAATGAGACAACAATATCCGAACCTATTCAACGGTAAGTTTTTCAGGGACGAAAATCCCTAAGGGAGGAGAATTGTAACAGTCCAATTTTGACCCTAGTCGGAATAGTGGTTTTGGGACCACAAATTCGAGCCATAAAAATATTTGAATATTATTTTCTCTGCCTATGATATGTGATTAAGCATGTGTTAAAGTTTCGTGAGTTATTTTGTCCGTCAGTGTGCTTAGTTTGAGAAAAGGACTAAATCGCATAAAAAGTAAAAGTAGCTTTCTAATTGATTAAGTGCTAATTTGATATGGCTTAATGCCTATGAAGTCCTTAAGTGGATAATATACCTTTTTTATTGTTAGTGGACATTTATGTCCATATTTTGCATGATTTTTATAAGGTTTTATAAAGGTTAAATTATTAAAATAGTTAATAAGTTATATTAATTAAAAGACAAAGCCAAAATTACATTTTATTATCATCATCTTTGTACCGAATATTGAAAGAAAAACAAAGAACAAAATCTTTCAAGGGTTCGGCTATGGTTTGGCTAAATTAAGGCATGGATTTTGATCGATTTTTGATAATTTCTATGTTTTTGTAATCGTTGCTTCGAGTACTTTGAAACCCATGTTTTAATTTTTTTTTTAATTGATGAAGATTTTGAAAAGTGCCATTGATGAATTCATGAGTTTTGTGATGATTGTTGATGAAATATGAGATATATGTGTTAGCTTAACATATTTTTTCTTTGGATTTTTGATGATTTTGAGTAATTTGGATTAAATTGAGAAAATAATATTTTGAGGGACTAAATTGTGAAATAAATGAAAAATATGGGTTGCTAGGGACCTATAGAGAATTCGGCTAAGCATGGGTCTATTGAGATTTTGTGTATTTTGTGATTTTGTGAAATAGGGACTAAAATGTCTAAATGTGGGGGCTAATTTGTAAATTGCCCTAAATATGTGTTTTTGGATTGAATTGAATGATTTGGTGAATAAATGGGTTAAATTTAAATATGTATAGATTAAGAACCGAAGAAAACAAATTTAGATCGCGAAAAGTCGAAAGTGATCGAATAGTCGAGTCCGTACGTTAACCGAATCCGAGGTAAGTCTATATACAAATAAATGTATTTGTATGTGAAATCTCATTGTGATGAATGAGTACGAGAATGATAAATATATGAAATTCGAGGATGTATCGATAGTGTAACAATGTCCGAGAAGCCCCATACGAACCTAGGAATAGATAGGATTACATATGTCATGACATAGGTTTTCGATATGTGATATCATGCAAGACCACGTCTGGGACGTTGGCATCGATATGAGATTTACGTGTAAGACCATGTCTTGGACATTGGCATCGTATTGATTCGTGTAAGACCCTATCTGGGACAGTGGCATCGTTATTTGGTTACATGTAAGACCACGTCTGGGACGTTGGCATTGTACGACTATTCCGAGTATTCTGAGTATTCTATTTGATTCTGAACGGTTCAACGGGCAATTCCGAAAAATGAATGACTATGTGAGTTGTATATCCGTTTCAGGTACGTTTGATGTATATGCTTTGAATGGGTATGAAAGGTGAGTAAATACGTATATAGATGCAATGAGCTAAAACGTGATATATGAATGAAGATGATAAAAGCAAATGTGATAGATGGAGATATGATGGTTGATAAGCAATGGCTAAATAATTAGCCAATGAAAAATTATGAATTTGCTATTGAAATATGTTAATGATTCATGTATTGATATGATAATGTGAATTATATGTTAAGTTTATTTGTATATGGCTTACTAAGCTTTTGGAAAGCTTACTTTGTGCGTGTTTGCTCTATTTTATAGATCGTCAAAGCTACTGAGGGCTCGGGGATCGTCGAGGATCGTCATCACACTACTCAAATCACATTTTGGTACCTTTTGGAAATGTATAGATATTAAAGTATGGCATGTATAGTCTAGTTGTTTTGGAGTATGTTTAAGATAACTATATAGCCATGTGATATGGCTAGATATATGGTTGTGTTATGAATGACTAGTTATGTCCTATGATGCTAGTTTTGGCATAGCTTGATAGCAAATGAAATGGTCATATGAATGGTAAGTTTGATGATGCAAAATTTGGTATATGTTTGATGAGAAATGTCTTATAATATGATGGTAAATTTGTGAAGGAAACTTGCTTAGAAATGTTTGTCATTTAGTTGAGCTAATTGTTGCATAAGATATTATGCTTGAAATGCTTTTAAATGCTTGGGAAAATTTAGTTATTTTGACATGAATTGTATTGGTATGTTGCTTGTAAGGATGACCCAATGTGTGGGTGGCAATTTGGCCTTGCAAATGGCCTATATTTGCCCACACGGTGGAGCACACGGGCGTGTGGCTCGACCGTGTCCTTCGAGGCTGCAATTCAAAACAAGTCAGAATCGACCACGGGCAAGACACACGGGCATGTGACCGGCCATGTGGATCAAGTCAGTAGCGATCACGGGCTGGACACACGAGCGTGTGACTGGCCATGTGGTGCAAGTCAGTGTCGACCACGGGTGAGGCACACAGGCGTGTCTAAGGCCGTGTGGTCAAGTTAGTATGTATTCCCTGTTTTGGCACGGCTTAGACACATGGGCGTGTCTAAGGCCGTGGGAGGCACACGACCTACCCACACGAGCATGTGACCTCTGTAACTTTGAAAAATTTTAAATTTCTAAAAATTTTCATATGTGTTCGGTTTAGCCCCGGCCCTATTCTAAAGCATGTTTAAGGTCTTGTTGACCTACTCTAGGGACACTTGGATTGGATTCTGTGAATTTAATTTTGAAATGTCTTTTTAGGGTTCCGTTTTGTCCAGTAATGCCTTTAACCCTAGACCGACGATGGTTACGAGTTAGGGGTGTTACAATATTGGGCCTTGAGGACCCATTCAAGGGACAATACGATTAGTTTTAGAAAATGAATAGTAAATGACATGATTTATCTATGATTGTTCTGTAAATTCTGGTAATACTCCGTAATCCTGTTTTGGCGATGGACACGAGTTAGGGGTGTTACATTTATTGGTATTAGAGCTTCGGTTTAGTCGATTCTCGAAACGAATGTAACATGTAAAGTGTTTAGAAATACATGCCATACAAATCTATGATAGTGTAATGTGTATGATCCGATCTAATCTTTTTTTCTTATAGATTGTAAAAATGTCTGATAGATCTGAACATGTTGAACGTAATAAAGCTAATAGCAGAATACAAACATCTGAGCATGTGACAAGTAGTAGTGTTCCAATTTCTCCAATGCAAGAACAGGAACTCAAAAATATGTTCTATGGATTTATGAACAAATGGTTTAATGAAATGATACAAGAAAGAAATCAGGCTCAGCAACCTCCTCCCCCTACTGCACCATCTGTAGCACCACCGGTTGCTCCTCCACCTCCTCCAGTAACTGAATCTAGTAAGCGTTCTCTGATAGAAAAGCTTAAAAAGTTTGGGACTGAGGAATTTCGAGGTAGATCAGATGATGACCCCGTCAAAGCTGAGTATTGACTCCAGAATATAGTAAGAGTTTTTAGAGAAATGGCGTGTTCCCTATATGATTATTTGAGATGTGCTATTTTTTTATTAAAATAAGAAGCTTATCGTTGGTGGGAAACTATAGAGGTTGTGGTACCAGAAGAGAAAACCACTTGGGATTTTTTCCAGAGTGAGTTTAAAAATAAATTGTCTATTGAACCTACTGATTATGATGTTCAAGTCACTAATCCATTAGGTCAAAGTGTGATAGTTAATCTAGTGTATCGTGACTGTCCACTGAAAATAAAAGGCTGTGAATTCCCTACTAATTTGATGCTATTACCTTTCCAGGAATTTGATGTTATTCTGGGAGTGGATTGGTTGACGAAGCATGATGTTGTAGTAAATTGTAAAAAAAAAACAAATTGATCTTGAGTTGGCTGCAATTGTGATTGCTTTGAAAATCTAAAGACATTATTTATACAGTGAGAAATGTTATGTGTACATAGATCATAAAAGTCTGAAATATTTGATGACTCGGAAGGGTCGAATTTGAGACAGAGACGGTGGCTAGAGCTATTGAAAGATTATAACTTGGTTATTGATTACCACTTGGGAAAGGAAAATGTGGTTGCTGATGCACTCACTCGAAGTCATCTTTGTTTGCACTTCAGGCGATGAACACTCATTTGTCTCTTAATGAAGATGGTTCTGTATTAGCAGAATTGAGAGCAAAACCTATGTTTCTTCAACGGATTCGAAAGTTGCAAGATGATGACCCGAAATTGGTATTGAAAAGACAGATAGCTCGGGACAAGTTAAATTCAGAGTATAGCGTTGATGATAGCGGTATGTTATATTATCGTAATAGAATTTGTGTTCCAAATAATTCGAATTTGAAAAATGATATTCTTTCTGAAGCTCACAATAGCATGTATTCTATTCATCCGGATAGTATAAAAACGTATTGTTATTTGAAAAAGATGTATTGGTGGCCTGGTATGAAACGGTAAATTTGTGAGTTTGTTGCAAAATGTTTAATTTGTCAACAAGTCAAAGCAGGACATCAAGTGCCAACGGGTTTGTTACAACCTGTTATAATTCCTGAATGGAAATGGGAGCATGTCACTATGGATTTGTATCTGGATTGCCTATGACTTCTAGAAAGAAAGATTCGATCTGGGTCATTATGGATAAATTGACAAAGTCAGCACATTTTATCCTAATCAGAATAAACTTTTCACTTGAGAAGTTAGCAGAATTATACATGTCTGAGATTGTAAGGTTACATGGAAGAAAGTATTGATGTTTGGTAGAAAAGGGAAATTGAGTCCAAGATTTATTGGACCGTATGAGGTTATTGAAAGAATTGCCCTGTAGCTTATTGGTTAGCTCTGCCTCCAGAACTTGAAAAGATTCATAATGTGTTCCATGTATCATGTTGAGACGGTACAGATTAGATCATTCACACGTGATTCCTCATACTAAAATTGAGCTTCAACCTGATATGACTTATTTAGAAAAACTAGTGAAGATTTTAGCTCGAGAAGTTAAAGAACTACGAAATAAACGAGTACCGTTAGTTAAAGTATTGTGGCATTATCATGGTTCAGAGGAGGCAACCTGGGAAACAGAAAAATCAATGAGATCATAGTATCAGAACTTATTTTCAGGTAACAAATTTCGAGGTCGAAATTTTCTAAAGGGGAGAGAGTTGTAACATCCTAATTTTCAATGGTGTCGGAAACAGTGATCTGAGGTCACTAAATCCTATGATTAAGTTTGAAAATTTAATGAATTAATATTTATGAGTCAAATGTGATTTTAGAAATATTCTTGAATTAATGAATTTTGTGAATTAAAAGAATTTAATAGGTAAATTGGGTCGAAAACGAGGTACCGAGACCTCAATTTTATAAATCGAGCCATAAATATTTTTATAAATATTTATGAAGTGTTAGTGATTTAGTATTAAAGTTTCATTAGAAAATTTTAACGTTTTGATAGTTAATTAATTAAAAGGGACTAAAGTGAAAAAAAAGCAAAACTTGTCAATTAAAGAAGTAGGGACTAAATAGCTTAAGTGGTAAGCAAGAGAGGACCAAAAGGGTAATTAGACACCCATGGAATAGGCTGGATGGTATTTGTGAAGAGGAAAACAACAAAATTAGTGTGAACAAAGGGCAAAACTGGAAAAGAAATAATATTTAATAGATAAAATTGGACCAAAATGAATTTCTAGACATTTCTTCATTTTTCTTCAGCCAAAAGCACCATTAGAGAGTCTTTCTAAGCTGGTTTATCATATTCTTGCTACAAGTAATTTCAATTCTTGTTTATTTCTTGTAATTTTTGTGATTTTGATACTTTTACAACTAGGTCCAACTATTGAATTCATTAGTTTTTGATTCTATGGAAAATTTTAATAGTTACCATAGATGAGTGTTGGATATTTATGATGAATTAACATGGATTTGAATCTTTAATTTTATTATATGATGATTTTATCAAGTGATTTTAGTAGAAATTGATTTTAGGACCTAATTGTGAAAAAGTTGAGAATTAGGGTTTGGTGTTGAAATTTTGAAGATCAAAGGCTGTATAGTAGCCTAAAATAATTAGATAAAGTGTTAATTGAGAAAAATCAGCCCAATTGATGGGTTAATTGAATAGGGACTAAATTGTAAAATTTGTAAAATTTTGGCTATATGTGTAATTTCAAAAATTGAAGGGCATAAATTGTGAAGTGAATTAGAATTGAATTAGATGCTAATGAATGAATAATTTTACATTGTAGATCAAGAACTCGAAGATAAACACTGAAAAGAGAAATTAACAGAATAGTCCCTGAATTTCTACAATTGCTACAAACTACCCCAGGTAAGTTCATATGGTTGAAATTTCATGATTATTTGTTAATTTAGGAATGGTATAATGTATTATCTCATATGTTTTTTATTGAATTATGATTATTGTAAAAATATGAAAGTTTGATCGAAAGTTGAAATTAAGTGAAACGCAGGATTGAGTACGATCGTTCAATGATACAAGACGAATTGACAAATAAGACCATGGTTGGACCATGGCAATGTTTAATTGTAAGACCATAGCTGAGCTATGACATTTTAGTGAAAAGACCATAACTAGGTTATGGCACTGTGAACATAAGACCATGGTTGGACCATGACAGTAAAAATATGTGTAAGACCATAGCTGTGCTATGGCATCCTAATGATAAGACCATAACTGGGTTATGGCACTACAAATGTAAGACCATGGCAGGGCCATGGCAATATATGTGTAAGACCATAGTTGGACTATGGCATCAATAAAACAATGTACTCAAATCCGTAAGACGTTCTCTAATTTGACAAAGATTGGTAAGTGTAATGTGGTACTAATGTGATAGAATTTAAGTAGTTATTGCTATTGAGCTCAATCAAGGGAATTATATTAATTGAAATTGTGATTGGTAGGCAATGTTAGTGAAATACTCTGTTTAATGTTTTATTATAGTTTTTTCAGTAAGATTTATTTTTTTAAAGCATATGAACTTACTAAGCTTCTATAAGCTTACTCTTGTGTGTTTAATGTTCTTTGTAGATTAACGTGAAATCGGAGGATCGGATCAACACATCAAGTCACACTATGGCATGTATAGGGTTGGATTGAAAGGAAGTAAACTTGTAATATGGTTGTGAGTAGCACACATACATATAATATGTTTGTATGCATATATTCAGTAGTATCTTATAGTAATTAATGAATGGAGTTATTGTGGTAAGTTTATGCAAATGAGTTGTGTAACGACACATTAGATCTAAAACTTGATTTTTGGCCATATTAAGTAGAAAAAATGCAATCAACCTAACACGAATTAAATTTAAGCTATATTAGTTAAATTAAACATATCAACATCACAAATATTCATAGACATGTTCATTATAACAACAACAAAATTAAAAGGATAGGGAACAAAAATCAAATCCGGTGTTTCTCCGAGGCTTGACTAGTTTGCTCCGCTCCTCCTTCTCCGCTTGTTGTTGTTGAACTGAGGCTTCCACGAACACTTAAATGCTGCTCCAAATGGTGGTTGAATGACTCTTTTTCAAGAGCTAAAATCGGCAAAGGAATTTGGGAAGAAAATGAAGAACAATGAAGAGAGAAAAGTGAGAGAGAAGTGAAGAATGAATGGTATTGAGATGTGTTTGAAGTAAGAAGCCAAGGGGGTATTTTTAGGTTGAGAAGTCTGCTAAAAATAGCCAAAATCAGCAGCCAAAGACTCCCCATGGCTGGCCACACAAGTGGCATGTTTGAAGACTTCAAACATGCTATTTTTTCGGTAGGGTATGAATAGTGGAGGGTTTGAATGCAAATTAAAGGAGTCTTCAAGGGCCATTTTGTAAGAAAAATAATCAGCCAAAAAATCTGATTGGGTCAACATGTGGGACGGTTTTGGGTTGCCCAGTGCTCGATTGGATCAGTTTTCTCGGTTCAGCTCAACTGGACCCCTTTTCATAATTAATTAATAACAATCTATTAAACCCAAATTAAATTTGTTTAAAATTAAAATTAATTATATTATGAATTAATACACATAATTTGGACCATCTTAGGCTGAAAATTTATTTCACCTTGATGCTTCAAAATTGCTTCTCGGTTTTGTGCTTCTAGCAGTGTCTACCGAGCTGTTTTTTGCCTTTTGTGCAAACCTACCAAAAATAATCAAAATTTGATATAAAATTAATTAAAATTCAACATGTTTATAATTTGAGTGCAATTTAATTAATTTATAATTATTATTTATTTCTCGACAAGAATTTTACCGAAACTTCATGAATTTGAATTAAAAAGGCCATGAAAACGAGTGAATATTTTCGTGTTTCCAACTAGGGACATGTTTAGATTTGTTTGCTAATACAAGATGTCTTTTCATACTATGATTTGGCCATGTAATACCGCTTAGTTTCTCTAACACCCCTTACCCGTATTCGACACCTGAACCGGGTACGAGGCATTACCGTACTTAACTTGCTCAATCATACAACATCGATTCCATAAAATTTCATTTCAAATTAAAACTTTTCATTCGAGACCTTAATGTCCTTACTATAGGTTTACGAGACTCTAAACTTGCACCCGGAATGATTCAAGATCAAACCGGAAACTTTTGAACACTTAGAAAATTTTGATAAAAAATAGGGCCACACGCTCGTGTGAAGAGGGACACGCCCGTGTGGGCAGGCCCTGTAGTCACACACACCCATGTCCCTAGCCCGTGTGGATTTTGTTTTTCATTTCGAACCTATAGGGTTTTCACATGGTCGGACACACGCCCGTGTACATAACCCGTGTCCCTCACACGGCCATGACACGCCTGTGTCTTCACCTATGTGTGAAAACCTTGACATTCTGTTTATGACGTCATCATTTCAATAAGGTCACACGGCCAAGGCACACGCTCGTGTCCTTAGACCGTGTGTCGAATTAAATTCCTAATTTCAAGTGCAGACTTCACACAGCCCGGGCACATGCCTGTGTCTTCGGCCGTGTCTCCCAGACAGTTGAGACACACGGTCGTGTCTCAGCCCGTGTGTTTACTACTGAGTATTCTGACTTGCCAACCTAGCATGCATGGGAACACACGGCCTATCAACACACCCTTGGGGCTGACCGTGTGTCACACACGGCCTAGACACATGCCCGTGTGTCTACCCGTGTGGACAATTGTAAGGCTATCTACTAAGCCAATTTCTACCCTACAAAGCAACCACACTTGTACCAATTCAATTCAACATACATCATGACCATAAGGCACTTCTAAGAACCCAAAATTAAGACATCCACACAAGCATCACTTCATGAATTTCATCATCATTGGATATATGAACTTGTCAAGTATTGGCTAATTTCTAATGACCATTTACAAAATGAATTTAATAACATTAATAGCCACACGTTGGCTAACAAATATGACATAACACAAAATAACCAAGTTCCTATACATGCCATACTCAAAATTAATCAAACTATGCTATACCAAAGAGAAGTTGATAGTGTGATTTCGAACTCCGACGTCCCACGATCCCCCAGTTAGCTTGGCGATACTACAAGGAAAAGGGAAATAAGAGAGGTAAGCATGAAGCTTAGTAAGTTTGCATGAAATAAATAGAAACAATAAGGCTCATAATGACATCCATCCATTGCATTGAATAAAAAAAAGTCTCAAGCGCATTGCCATAACTGACTCATGCTTACTCTTACCAATTACATGTCATGTCACATATCGTAGCCATTTCTCGTGAATTACTCACATGTACATGTATCACTTCATCACATAGCTTTAGCACTAATTTCATCTCTATTATAAACTTAACTATTTATCCTGATGAATCACTTGGAATACTCGAGAATACACAATCATCATCATACACATAGGCATGACGCCAATGCCATATCCGAGATATGGTCTTACATGGGGTCACATCTCGATGCCGATGCCATATCCCAGATATGGTCTTATACGGGATCTCAATTTGGTGCTGAGATCATGACCTAGACATGGTCTTATACGGGACCTTACCAACCTCATGTCTTGATGATAATATCCTCTCACTTCTTAAAGTCCAACCGGGACTTCAACATCATAAATTTTCATCATTTTCTCATTTAACATCCTTACAAAATTTCATAGAAATAATAGACATCTTCATGAGTATCAAACATTTTAGAACCTAATAACATGATGTTGAATTTATTACACACAAACTTACTTCGATACCAAAATAGGCCAATTTTGCCGATCTAGTCCGAAACCTTGCCTTTTCCTCGGTCAAGGTTAATTCCTTGTTCTTCTTGATCTATAAAAGCAAATTAGCTCATTTAATTAACAGATTAATCAATACATTTCAAACATCATACTTTGTCAAAATTACCATTTTGCCCTTAGACTTTCAAAAAATTATGATTTTACCCCTAGGCTCGTAAATCAATTCTAATCAAATTTATTCCTTTAAATTAGCCTAGCTGAACATTTATTACTCTTATAGTGACTCCCAATACTCATTATTTCACACATTTAACACCTATTTTATAACCTTTACAAAAAGGTCCTTTTAGGTGTTTTCATGGCAACACCCTTCACAAAAGTTGTTTATTTAACAACTAAGACTCATTTTCTTTCATAAAATTTCCAAAATCAACACTAATTCTCTCATGGAAAAATCCTAGGTTTTCAACCATTTTGCAAAATAGTCCCTTCATTAGTTAGCTCAAGCTACAAGGGTCTAAAAAGTACAAAAATTATCAAAGAATGACCATTAAAACACTTACTTGCAAGGAGAAAATCTTGGCTGAAATTTTTGAGCTCTCAACCCCGATTTTGCTGCTAATTTTCAGTGGAGAAGATGGAGAGAAAAGATGATATTTTTCTTTTCTTTATTTTATTATAAAACATCAACTTAGTCACCAAATTTCTACCAACTTTGACTCATTTTTCAACTCTCTGTCCCCTATGGCCGACCAACCATTATTTGAGGGGCTAATTGCACTTTAAAGACTTCTAATTAATATTATATGGCTTTTATACACCTTTAGATTGTAAAATAGAACTTTCACACTTTATGCGATTTAGTCCTTTTTCACAATTAAGCATGCAATCACTAAAATTAAAGTACCAAAATTTTCATGCACCCATATAATCATGCTATAACACATAAATTAATATTAAAATAATTTTATTCAACCTCGGATTAGTGGTTTTGAAACCTTTGTTCCGACTAGCCCCTAAATCGGGTTGTTACAATTTTAGTTTAAACAATAGAAAACCAATGAGCAACATTTGCTTCTATTTTGTTTTGCGTGCAAAAACCATTTTAGGACAATAATACAAAGTATATTAATTTAATTCATGCATAATTTTATTAACCAATCTGTGTGAAAAAAAATTACAAGTGTACTTAGATGAAAATACTACACTTAGGGCACCATATCCAACATCAATTAAATTCTTTCAAAATTTATATGGGGAACACCCTACTAGAATGAGAGATATTCCAGCTAATAATTTTCCAAAACTTGATTCTAGTGATATTCTCTTTTTGGGCAAGGCAGTTTCAAAGGATGAAACTAAGATAGCTTTATTTGATATGTCTTCGCTAAAGGCGCCTGGGAGTGGTGAGTTTCATGCTTTTTTTTTCTTTTAGAGCCAGTGGAATTTGGTTGGGGACATTGTGTGTGAGTGGGTTCAAAAGGTTTTTTATGGACAAGTTATTGACTCAGATTTGAATAATACTTTAATTGTCCTTATTCCAAAGATCATTAGCCTTGAGAGTTTTGCCCATTTCGGGCCAATCAATTTATGCACGGTTCTTTACAAATTAGTTATGAAGATGATAACAAATCGTTTCAGATTTGTATTTCCAAAGATCATTGCTCCGGAGCAAGCAGAGTTCATAGAAAGAAGGAACATCACGGATAACGTCATTGTTGCACAATAAGTGATCCACTCCATGAGATGTAATCAAAAGCATAGTAAGTGGATGATAATTAAAATTGATCTTGAGAAGGCTTATGTTAGAGTCAATTGGGAGTTTATTGATGCCTCATTGAAAGCTGCAGGTATACCTGATTTCCTTCGAAATGTTATTATGTCCACCATTACGGGTTCTTCTATACAGGTCTTGCAAAATGGGATCCCAACAAAAAAGTTTCGTCCTACAATAGGTATTAGTCAGGGGTGTCCTTTGCCTCCATACCTTTTTGTCTTATGTACTGAGTGGCTTGGGCATAGTATCAAAGCAACAATTAATTCAAGAGTATAGAGACCCATCTGTCTTTCTCGGTCAGGACTAGCGTTGTCTCATCTCTTCTTTGCTGACGACTTGGTTATCTCTGGACAATAATATATTGAGCAGAATAAGAGAATTAAGGCTATCTTGGAAAGTCAAATGTCTTTTTCTCTAATGCAATTGATGAGCAAACTAAGGAATGGCTTGGAGGAGTCCTTGGGTTTCAGATTGTGGCAAATCTTGGAACTTACTTGGGGGTGCCACACTTTCCTAAAAGGGTAACCAATAGTTCATTAAGGTTTTTAGTCAACAAGGTTCAAAGTAAGCTACAATGTTGAGATGCTAGGCAAGTTTCATTAGCCGAAAAAGTAACATTAGCCCAACCGATTTTACTTTTGATTCTCAGTTACTTTATGCAATCTATGATGATTCCTATTGGAATATGCGAGAAAATTGAGCGCATTGTCAAGAGTTCTATTTGGGGCTATTCTAGTGAGGGAAGAAATTGGTGCTGGTAAGTTGGAAGTCGATTTGTCAACCTAGGTCTTATGGAGGAGGCCTTGGGATAAGGCCGTTGAGGGACCATAATACTTCCTTTATGTTCAAAATTGGGTTTAATGTGGTAGCTAATCCTTCAGTCTTATGGGTTAGGTCTTTTGGTCAAAGTATGGAATGAAGGAAGATATACCCGATAGTATTGAACAAAGGAGATGTTCGTTTTTATGGTGTTCTCTCTCTAAAGTCTAGCCTTTATTAAAAGAAATTTTATTCTGGTCTGTTAGCAATGGTAATGTGATTAGATGTTGGCAAGATCTATGGGTTCCAGGTGTTGGACCTTTGGTTAGATAGATTCCATCTCATGGTAATCTCGATTCAGAGCGTACTCTTAAAGAGTTGGTCACAGAAAGCGGAACTTGGAATCTCGATCTATTCTATTTATGGGTCCTTGAGACAATTATTCGACACATTGTAAGTATTCCTCCACCACATCTTACGATGGGTCTTGATAAGATTGCATGGATGAGCACTTCATCAGGTTCATTTTCCCTTAAAAACGCTTATTGGAAGTTAAGGGAAAGGACATGGGATCCAAAGGACGCGACCTGGATCATCTCGTGGGAATTTCAGGGTCCCCAAAGAGTTAGGTTTTTTATTTGGTTTATACTAAAACAAAGGTTGCTAACGAATGTGTAAAGGGTGAAGGGAGGTATTGGGACTAATGGATCTTGTACGTTGCGTGGTATGGAATCAGAAGACATGCTACATGCTGTTAGAGATTGAGTTATGGCCAAGGAGGTTTGGTTGTAGGTAATTCCTATAGAGAAACGAAGAGGGTTCCTTTTAGTTAGTTTACCTGAGTGGATTGCGAATAATTTGCAAAATAAACAAGGATTGTTGTTAGGGGATGTGGAATGGACGAGTCTTTTTGGCCTCCTTGTGGGGCATATCTAGAAGAATAGAAATGTAACACCCCTAACCCGTATCCATCGTCAGAATAGGGTTATAGAGCATTACTGGAGTTTACAGAACAATTACAGATAATTCATGTCATTTATTATTCATAATCGAAACTAATCATATCGTCCCCTGAATGAACCCTCGAGGTCCAATTTAAACATTTGAATCAAGTCAAGACTAGATTGGGAACTCAAAAAAAAAATTCACAAAATTTCAACATTTTCCTTATATACAGAGGTCACAAACGGCCAAGTGGGCATTCAATGTGAGGCACACGATCGTGTCCTGGCCCGTGTCCTTACCTGTATAACTCTCTAACTTGTACCACACGGCCAGCCACACGCCCGTGTGCTAGGCCGTGTGGTCAATTTAATTTTCCAAAAATAAGTGCAGGTTTCACACGGCCAAGACACACTCTCGTGTTCTAGGCCGTGTATCTCACATGGCTGAGACACACGCCCGTGTCTCTACCCGTGTCCCCAATTCTGAGCATTCTATTTCTAAATTCTAGGATGTAGGGACACACGGCCAAACCACATTCCCATGTGCTAGGTCGTGTGTCACACACAGTCAAGACACATACCCTTGTGTCTACCCGTGTGGACAAAATAAGGTCATTTTCTAGCCTTCTTTCTCACCCAAATTTAACCTTCAACCTACAACAACATTTGCATATATTTTCCAACCAATTCATGTCAGATAAATCAAGCTAACATCAATAACATGTATGAAATAACACAACATACATTTATATGATCAAACTTATCTTTTAGTAAAGACTTATATTTTACCCTAATTCAATCTAACCATCCACATACATATATGTTAAACATGATATATATATATATATATATATATATAACCTCATAAAAATATACCAAAACAAACTATTATTAGCCATTCCAATGGCTAAACAAACAACCATGTACTTGCCAACATTGGCCAAGTTAACCTACACATGCCATTATATCAAAATAAGATTACTTTTTATACCAAAACAAGCTGGAGGATAGTGTGATAATACTCCGACCGATCTCCAACCTTTATGAACTTTCGAGCACTATAAAACAGAGAAAAGAAAACCTAGTAAGCATTTAATGCTTAGTAAATTCGTATAACAGGAATTTAACTTACCGTATATTGACATTTAAGATAAGCATACAATAATGTATACAAGCAATTTGGCTTATAGCCTAAAACACAACTTCATCAATCATGTTAGTCAAGTAGTTCACATAATACCAAGGATATAGATGAGCTCATCATTTAATGTCTTTTATATACACAAGCTTTCCATAACATTATTCCATATTACATGTACACTTTGATGACAAATCATTTCAAGTTCGGTTTAACCATGTCAGAATTTTACCCATTTAATTTATTTGAAATATCAATGGATATATTCATATAGTACACTTTAGTATACACTACTATAATTCGTCAATTTATTTCCAGGGGTACCCAATTAGGGCACATAATCAGGAAGGACACTCTCGAGCCTTGTAATGGGAAGCTCACATAGAGCCATTTTGGGAAGCTCATAAAGAGCCTATTGGGAAGCTTATCCAGGCTATATAACGGGAAGCTCATAAGAGCCATAATCGAGAAGTTCACAAAGAACCTTATCGGGAAATTCAAGAGCACTATCGAGAAGCTCATAAAGAGCTAATTTAACGGGAAGCTCACAAAGAGCCTTTAATCGGGATGCTCATAAGAGCTAAGGTATGTCCACAAAAAATGTAGGATCACCACCTATCGGGACACTCCGAAGAGATTTAACGAGAAGCTCGCTGAACCATATAACAGGAAGCTCGAGAGGGCTAATAACGGGATGCTTTTTCGAGCTATGGTGTGTCCGCAACATATGCTGGACTACAACCACAATAGGAAATCCTGTATCCACAGACTTTCATTTATTCAAACGGGATTTGACATTTATCAGACATTATAGGGTTTTCAATCAATTTCATATACATGATAATTAGACATTTCACATATATAACATTTAATTCAAACATATAAATGTAAAAAATTTAGTAACACGAACTTACCTTGATACTTGTTCGTACACGAAATCTACTAATCCGAAACTTTTTGATTTCCTCAATCCAACTCGGTATTAGGTCTTTCAGGATCTATATAAATTTAACATCAATTTAATCCATTTCATACTCAATTTAATTCAATTCACATCCTAGGCAAAATTACTATTTTGCCCCTATACTTTCCACAAAAGACGATTTCGTCCTTAGGCTAGGAAAATAAAATTCATGCAATTTAATCATTATTCCAAGCCTAACCAAAATTTTCATATAACTTTTACATCACATGTATTTCACAAAATTTAGAATTTTTCCATAACTTTTACATCTTTACAATTTAATCCCTAAATCATATTTTCATCAAAATTCACTTTGTAAAAATTGTTTATCTATCTACAACCTTTCATCTTCTACCATAAATTTTAAAATTTCAGCATATTCATCCATGGAAAAATTTCTATACTTTGATTTCTTTTCAAATTAATTCTCAAAATAGATAGATTAAACTATCACAATCTCAAAAATATAAAAATCATTAAAAACGGGACAAGAATACTTACCCAATTAAGCCAAGAAAGCTTCTTTTCTCTTTCCTATGGTTTCCATGTATATTTTGGGGATGAAGATGATATAAAATGATACTAATTCTATTTAATTATTTATCATCCATTAATTTTTCCACTTTCCAATTTAGTCCTTGCCTTTTTCTAATTTTCCATGGATGATTCATTAAAAACATCTACTAACTTTTCTCTAATGGTCTAATTACCATATAAGGACCTCAATTTTTGAATTCCATAGCTATTTGATACTTATAGCTACTAGAACTCAACTTTTGCATTTTATGCAATTTGGTCCATTCTATATTTAAACACATAATCGATAAAATTTTCTTATCAGAATTTTCATATAACAATCATATCATAATGCAAATCATGCAATAATATTAAAATAAATTTTCTTTTTGGCTCAAATTTGTGGTCCCGAAACCACTGTTCCGATTTCACTAAAAATGGGTTGTTACAACTCTTCCCCCTTAAGAATTTTCGTCCTCGAAAATCTTACCAGTAAAGAGATTTGGATATTGCTTTCTCATAGTATCCTCCGGTTCCCAGGTAGCCTATTCTATACCATGTCGTTGCCAAAGAACTGTTACTAAAGCCACCTTTTTGTTTCTTAACTCTTTTATTTCACGTGCTAAGATTTTGATCGGTTCCTCACTGTAAGTCAGATTAGGCTGAATCTTTACTTATGTCAGAGAAATAACATGTGAAGGATCTGGTTGATACCATTGTAACATAGACACATGGAAAACATTGTGAATTCAATCAAGTTCTGGTGGTAATGCCAACCGATATGAAACAGGTCCGATTCTTTCAGTAATCTCATATGGCCCTATGAATCGTGGACTTAACTTTCCTTTACGGTAAAATCAGATAACTTTCTTCCAATGTGATACTTTTAAGATTACCTTATCACTGACCTAAAATTCTATTTCTTTTTGTTTAAGATCAGCATAAGATTTTTGACGATCAGAGGCTGCTTTCAAACTATCTTGAATTACTTTTACCTTTTCTTCAATTTCACGGACTAAGTCAACTCCATGTATCTTTTTCTCACTAAGCTCTGACCAATACAATGGTGTTTTACATTTTCGGCCATACAAAGCCTCGTGCGGTGCCATTTTAATGTTGGACTGATAGCTATTATTATAAGAAAATTCAACTAAAGCCAGATACTTTTCCCAATTACCTTCAAATTCAAGTACACAACACCGAAACATATCTTCTAAAATCTGTATAACACGTTTGGATTGTCCATCAGTTTGAGGATGGAATGCAGTGCTGAAATGTAACTGTGTACCCAAAGCTTCTTGCAACTTATTCCAAAATTAGGATATATACCGAGGATATCTGTCTGAAATAATGGAGATAGGCACTCCATGCAATCTAACAATCTCAGAAACTTATAATTCAGCCAATCTATCTAAGGAAAAGTCCATACGTACCAGAATAAAGTGTGAAAACTTTGTTAACCGATCGATGATTACCCAAATGGCATTTTTCTACTTCGGAGACAGGGGTAATACCGATACAAAGTCCATGGTAATTCTTTCCCATTTCCATTCTAGTATTGTAACTGGCTGTAATAATCCTGAAGGCACCTGGTGTTTAGCTTTTACTTGCTAACATATTAAACATTTAGATACAAATTCAGAAATATCTCTTTTCATTCCCTGCCACCAGTACATCTTTTTCAAATCATTGTACATTTTGATACTACCAGGATGAACAGACATATTACCATTATGAGTTTCATGTAAAATCATCTGTACCAATTCTGAGTTCTTCGGTACACATATCCTACCTCTGAATAACAAACAACCATCAGAACAAATCTAAAATTCTAAATTAGAATTTAACTCACATTATACCTGTTTAGCCTAAAATTCATCATCACATTTCTGAGCTTCACAGATTTGTTGCAAAAATGTGGGTCTAGCTTTAGCTATGATTGAACCATCATCAGATAAAGACAACCGGGTATTCATCACTCGCAAAAGCAAATAGAGATTTTCTACTCAAAGCATCTGCAACCACATTGGCTTTTCCCGAATGGTAGTTAATAACCAGATCATAATTTTTCAATAATTTAAGTCACTTGCGCTGTCTCAAATTCAAATCTTTCTGTGACATCAAATTCTTCAAACTTTTACGATCAGTAAATATGTGACATTTTTCACCAAACAAGTAATGCCGCCAAATTTTCAATGCAAACACAGTTGTTGCCAATTTAAGATCATGTATTGGGTAATTTCTTTCATGTGGTTTTAGTTTTCTCGAAGCGTAGGCTATTACTTTACCTTCTTGCATCAATACACAACCTAAACCATTTAACAATGCATCACTGTAAATTATAAATTTCTTACCTGATTCAGGCTGAACTAACACGGGTGCTTCAGTCAGCAAAGCTTTCAATCTATCAAAACTCTGCTGACATTTATCAAACCACTCGAATTTCACATCTTTTTGCAATAGACGAGTCATCGGAGAAGCTATCATTGAAAACCCTTTAACGAATCTTCGATAATATCCAGCTAGTCCCAGAAAACTTCTAACTTTAGACACATTTTTCGGTGGCTTCCAATTAATAATGGCTGAAATTTTATTCGGATTCTCCCTGATACCTTCAGCAGATACAATATCTCCAAGAAAACCAACTTCCCTTACCCAAAATTCACATTTACTGAATTTGACATACAATTGTTTCTCAAGCAGAGTTTGCAACACTATTCTCAAATGTTCGGCATGCTCATTTTCATCTTGGGAATATACCAAAATATCATCAATAAATACCACCACAAACCTATCTAAATACGGTCTGAAGATTCTGTTCATTAGATCCATAAATACCGCAGGTGCATTTGTCAAACCAAATGGCATTACAAGAAACTCATAATGTCCGTACCTGGTTCTGAAAGCTGTATTTGGAACATCTGATTCTTTCACCCGTAGCTGATAATAACCAGAATGGAGATCAATCTTTGAAAATATAGTAGCACCTTTCAACTGGTCAAATAGATCATCAATTCGAGGCAGTGGATACTTATTCTTTATTGAAACTTTGTTCAGCTGCCTATAATCAATACACAGTCTCAATGATCCATCTTTCTTCTTTACAAACAAAACTGATGCACCCCAATGTGAAAAACTGGGTCGAGCAAAGCCTCTGTCAATCAATTCTTGCAGTTGTGCTTTCAACTCTTTTAATTCAGTAGGAGCATTCTGTAGGGTGCTATGGATATCGGTGTTTCCCCGGGAACAAGATCTATAGAGAACTCCACTTCTCTAATCAGTGGTAAACTAGGTAATTCCTCCGGAAATACATCAGGAAATTCACAGACAACCAGCACTGACTGAATCTTCGACTCAGATACTTTAGTATCAAACACATATGCAAGATAAGCATCATATCCTTTTTCTGACATATTTCCGTGCTGATATAGGTGAAATTACAATAGATAACCCATCCAGTTTATCAGATTCAACATGGAGTAACTAACCATTCTGACATTTCAACACAATGTATTTCTATTTACAATTCACCACTGCATCATGTTGAGTTAGCCAATCCATTCCCAAAATTACATCAAAATCATTAAAGGGCAGTAGCATCAAATTAGTCGAAAAATGATAACCCTTTTACCATCAACGGACAGTTTTTACAAACTTTATCAACCATAACATATTGGCCCAGGGAGTTTGAAACTTTAACCACAAATTCAGTGAGTTCAACAGGTAAATTTTTAACCGACACTAAATTTGTGCATATGTATGAATGTGTGGAACCAAGATCAATTAAAGTAGTAATATCAACATCAAGTAGAGAAAATGTACCAGTAATGATGTCTGGTGCAGAAGCATCTTTTCTAGCACGAATAGAATAAACTTGTCGGTGCTCTAGCTTTAGATTTGTCTGTTGAATCTTTTGTCACACCTCGGCTACCACTAACATTACTGGGGTGTCGAGGTGGTTTGCCTCTCAAGATAGGATTGCTCGGCCTAGAGGTCTAAACAGTATCTTTTACAGGCTATTCTGGACAGTCTCTAAGATAGTGGTTAAAAGAACCACATCTAAAAAAAGCTTCACTTCTTATGCGGCATTCACCGAAATGTAATTTATTGCAATATTTGCATGTTGGTTTAGGACTTCCAACACTCCTTACACTTGTAGCGAATGGAGACGGAGATTTTAGATTAGAGCGTTAAAAGCCTCGTTCTTTTCTAGAATACCCCACAGATGCAATAAAATGATCATGGTACTTCTTTAATTTCTTTGAAGTAGATGATTGTGACTTGCCCATAAATCTCTTACCAGAAATCTGAGCTTCTTTCTCTTTTTGCTTCTTTTCCTTACTTAATTCTTCAACTTTGTGTGCTCGATCAGCCAATACAACAAATTCTCTTAATTCTAGAATTCCATCAATAACTTGATATCTTCATTTAAGCTCTTTTCAAAATGTTTACACATATCAGCCTCAGTTGGAACCCATTCTCTGGCATATTTGCTCAATCTAACGAATTCTCGTTCATATTAAGGTACTGTCATACTTCCCTGTTTAAGCTCTAAAAAGTCTTTCTTTTTCTGATCTAGAAATCTTTGACTAATGTACTTCTTTCTGAATTCTGTCTGAAAGAATTCCCAAGTAATATTTTCTCTTGATATAAAAGAAGTTATGGTATTCCACCAATGGTAGGTTGTGTCTTTTAGTAAAGATACTGCACATTTCAAACATTCAGCCAGTGTACATGATAATTCATCTAGAACTCTGATGGTATATTCCAACCAAAACTCAGCTCTTTCTGGATCATCATCAGCAATAGCCTTAAATTTTTTTGTCTCATATTTACGAATTTATCTACCGGAGGCTTACTAGTTCTAAAAGGTTCAGCACATTGTGACATCTCAAGAACCAGTTGAGGAACAGGAGAGGGAGGTTGTTGTACAGCAAGATTTGTTCTTATGAATTCTGTAAACTACTCATTCATCATTTGGAAGAAGGCTTCTTTTTCCTCCTTACCACGGCCCTCAGATTTGGGCTTTTTACTACTAGATGCATCTCTTTGAACTGAAGCTGGAGCATTGCTCTCAGCTTCCTCGGCTTTAGGTCTAGCTTGGTTGGATGACATTACTATGTGAAAAACACATTTAAAAATGGTCAGAAGATATCACAATATCAAAAATTATATAATGGCATGTATAGCAAAACTCATACTTGCTACGTTAGTCTAAGAATCGACTAAACTGTAGCTCTGATACCAGTAAATGAAACACCCTTAACCCGTATCCGTCGTCGGAATAAGGTTACGAAGCACTACCAGAGTTTACAGAAAAATTATAAATAATTCATGTCATTTATTATTCATAATCGAAACTAATCATATCGTCCCTTGAATGAACCATCGAGGTCCAATTTAAACATTTGAATCAAGTCGGGACTAAATCGAGAACTCAGAAAAATAATTTGCAACATTTCAAAATTTTCCTTATATATAGGGGTCAAACGCTCATGTGGGTAGGCTGTGTGGCTCACAAAGCCAAGTGACATGCCCATGTCTCATGCCGTGTGGGCATTCGATGTGAGGCATACGGTTGTGTCCCAACCCATGTCCTTACTCGTATAACTCTCTGATTTGTACCACACGGCCAGCCACACGCCCATGGGCTAGGCCATGTGGTCAATTTAATTTTCCAAACTTAGGTGCAGGTTTCACACGGCCAAGACACACGTCCGTGCTCTAGGCCATGTATCTCACACGGCTGAGACACACACCCGTGTCTCTACTCATGTGCCCAATTCTAAGCATTCTGTTTCTAAATTTTAGGATGTAGGGGACACACGTCCAAACCGCATGCCCATGTGCCATGCCGTGTGTCACACACGGTCAAGACACACGCTCGTGTGTCTATCCTTGTGGACAAAATAAGGCCATTTCCTAGCCTTATTTCTCACCCAAATTTAACCTTCAACCTACAACAACATTTGCATATATTTTCCAACCAATTCATGTCAGATAAATCAAGCAAACATCAATAACATGTATGAAATAACACCACGTACATTTATATGATCAAACTTATCTTGTAGTAAAGACTTATATTTTACCCTAATTCAATCTAACCAACCACATACATATATGTTAAACATGATATATATATATATATATATATATAACCTCATAAAAATATACCAAAACAAACTATTATTAGCCATTCCAATGGCTAAATTTACAAACAACCATGTACTTGCCAACATTGGCCAAGTTAACCTATACATGCCATTATATCAAAATAAGATTACTTTTTATACCAAAACAAGCTGGAGGATAGTGTGATAATACTCCGACCGATCTCCAACCTTTATGAACTTCCGAGCACTATAAAACAGAGAAAAGAAAACCTAGTAAGCATTTAATGCTTAGTAAGTTCGTATAACAGGAATTTAACTTACCGTATATTGACATTTAAGATAAGCATACAATAATGTATACAAGCAATTTGGCTTATAGCCTAAAACACAACTTCATCAATCATGTTAGTCAAGTAGTTCACATAATACCAAGAATATAGATGAGCTCATCATTTAATGTCTTTCATATACATATGTTTTCCATAACATTATTTCATATTACATGTACACTTTGATGACAAATCATTTCAAGTTCAGTTTAACTATGTTAGAATTTTACCCGTTGAATTCATTTGAAATATCGATGGGTACGTTCATATAGTACACTTTAGTGTACACTACTATAATTTGTTAATTTATTTCCAGGGGTACCCAATTAGGGCACATAACCGAGAAGCACACTCTCGAGCCTTGTAACGGGAAGCTCACACAGAGCCATTTCGGGAAGGTCACACAGAGCCATTTCAGGAAGCTCATAAATAGCCTATCGGGAAGCTTATCCGGTCTATATAACGGGAAGCTCATAAGAGCCATAATCGGGAAGTTCACAAAGAACCTTATCGAGAAGCTCCGGATAGCCAATATCGGGAGTGAGCACTATCGGGAAGCTCACAAAGAGCTAATTTAACGGGAAGCTCACGAAGAGCCTTTAATTGGGATGCTCATAAGAGCTAAGGTGTGTCCACAACAAATGTAGGATCACAACCTATCGGGACGCTCCGAAGAGCTATAACGGGAAGCTCGCTGAACCATATAATGGGAAGCTCGAGAGGGCTAATAACGGGATGCTCTTTCGAGCTATGGTGTGTCCGCAACATATGCTGGACTACAACCACTACGGGAAATCCTGTATCCACTGACTTTCATTTATTCAAACGAGATTTGACATTTATCAGACATTATAGGATATTCAATCAATTTCACATACATGACAATTATACATTTCACATATATAACATTTAATTCAAACATATAAATGTACAAAATTTAGTTACATGAACTTACCTCGATACTTGTTCGTACACGAAATCTACTAATCTTAAACTTTTTTATTTTCCTCGATCCAACTTGGTATTAGGTCTTTCAGGATCTATATAAATGAATTTAACATCAATTTAGTCCATTTCCTACTAAATTTAATTCAATTCACATCCTAGGAAAATTACTATTTTGCCCCTATACTTTTGACAAATGACAATTTCGTCCCTAGTCTCAGAAAGTGAAATTCATGCAATTTAATCCTTATTCCAAGCCTAACCAAAATTTTCATATAACTTTTATAGAACATGTATTTCAAAAAATTCAGAACTTTTCCATAACTTTTACATCTTTACAATTTAATCCCTAAATCATATTTTCATCAAAATTCACTTTGTAAAAGTTGTTTATCTATCAACAACCTTTCATCTTCTACCATAAATTTTAAAATTTTAGCATATTCATCCATGGAAAAATTTCTATACTTTGATTTCTTTTCAAATTAACTCCCAAAATAGATAGATTAAACTATCCCTATCTCTAAAATATAAAAAACACTAAAAACGGGACAAGAATACTTACCCAATTAAGCCAAGAAAGCTTCTTTTCTCTTTCCTAGGGTTTCCATATATATATTTTAGGGATGAAGATGATATAAAATGATAATAATGCTATTTAATTATTTATCATCCATTAATTTTTCCACTTTCCGATTTAGTCCTTGCCGTTTTCTAATTTTCCATGGATAACTCATCAAAAATATCTAGTAAGTTTTCTCTAATGGTCTAATTACCATATAAGGACCTCAAGTTTTGAATTTCATAGCTATTGATACTTATAGCTACTAGAACTCAACTTTTGCATTTTATGCAATTTGGTCCTTTCCATAATTAAACACATAATCGGTAAAATTTTCCTATCAGAATTTTCATATAACAATCCTATCATAATGCAAACCATGCAATAATATTAAAATAAATTTTCTTTCCTACTCAGATTTGTGGTCCTAAAACCATTGTTACGACTTCACTGAAAATGAGGTGTTACAAGAAACCTCTTTATTTTCCAAGGTAAACAATGCAGTGCTGGTGAGCTTATCAAAATATCTTGCAGCTTAGCTAAGGAATATAGATTAGTACAAAAAAGACGTCTGTCAAAAAGTCAGCAAATAAGGATGGCGGTTCTTTAGAAGGATAGATGAGTTCAATTAAATACAGATAGTGCTGTTAAGGTGGAAACTGGTAAAGCTACATTAGAATGAGTCTTGCGAGATTATGAAGGCAAATGGATCTTAGGATTCAACAGATGTTTGGGGAAGTATCGATTCAGGCAGATGTTGTGGAGGTTGTGAAAACTATTCAAGAGTCTTTCAAGAATTCCTCAAACTCTACTTTGATTAGGTGAATTCATCAATTGTTGACGAATATTGGACAATGGTTATTGAACTATGTCCCTAGAGAGGAAAATAAGAATGTTGATTGTATAACTAAAATGACTTTTGATAGAGGAAAGCTTTATTTTATTTGAAGAAGCGCTTAAAAGAGATTTCATATGTCTAAAGTTAATGTAATGTTTATTTTTTTTAAAAAAAAAAGTGCAACACTCGTTCCCATAACCACATTGACCAAAGTACAAAGTAAATAGAACCAATTGACACTTGGAAAAATCTGGTACATAGACTTCTAGCTTACTTAAACCAATAATGGAGAAAAGGAGTAATGTTGTAACCATATTTGGTTGGTATTGTGTAAAGCTCCGATTAAATTAAAATTTTATGATTTTTAATATTAAATATGTCTTTGTATTGTTATTACCTTTTACCATTTATTATTGTTTTAATAATTAATACAATAGCATTAAAATAATATAATAATAATAATTTAGAAATGGAAATGATAGACAATGATTTTTATATTGTTGAATTGTTTTGTGTTGTTTGAATATTAAAGTGGAATTACTTACATCAAAATTATCAATAAGAATTACATTCAAAAGTTTACTTAAACATAAATTTGCACTGGTTCAAGTACTACTTAAAAACTGTCTATATTCCCCACACGTAATCATATTGATAAAAAAATATTTATTAAAAATTTCTTGATAAAAAATTTCTTTTTTTATTAAAATTTTATAGAAGAATATATTTTTAAGTTACCAAAGAAAATTCGTCTAGCGGAACTATATGACAAGTAAAATGTTAGGGACTTGATGAGTGAGAAGTTGAAATGAGCTTCTTCTAGCATAATTCTGTTCTAGGATTTGATTAAGTTGAAATGATCTCTGTCGGTTCTGTCATCTATGAAGCCGGATATATAAACTATAGCCCTACATTTTATATAGAACAGATCATAGAGATAAAACAGGCTCCTAGAAATACATTGAACATATATAATTACAATCAAGTCGTGTTTTCCAGTAGCCTACTAGCAAAGCAGATTAACTGCTATTTAGAAACTATTAACATCTACTTGCAGGCATCTACTGACTGAATCACGAATCCATGTCCGGCGTTGATGCTATTAGCTCGGGTGAGCTCGGGAGTGGGTCTACTTGGCTCAGTGGAACTGCTTTTTGGAGAACATGGAAAATGTTGACATCCAGGATCATTGGTTTACTTCCTATATTTGCAGGCTGAAATACACACACATCATGTTCCTCTAAGTTGTTGTCGTTCACAAAGTTCCTCCATCCACCTGAAAGACCTCCACAATCACGGCTTCTGTGATAATAAAATCGGGTCTTCCATGTACGTTTGCTCATTCGAAGAATCACATCCGCATTATCTTTCGGGAGATATTTAGCCACCCATGCAGTAGGGACAGCCTTCACAAACCCAAAAAAGGAAATAACTGTAAATCATTGAAGAATGGAAAGCAGTTTGATCGAGTTCAGGGATGATGTTTACCATATAAAACCGTCTCCCAACATGTGTGGGCTTCATAATTATCATAAATCCTTCATTGGTTAATGCTTCTTGTGCCTTTAAGAGGACATTCGTTTTCTCAAATTGAGTCACAAACCTTTTACCCGTTGTGTGCCACAAGCCAAAGACATTGCCATCGCCATCGCCATCGCCATCCATTGTTGTATGATCATACTCTGAATCATTCATATGTTAGGGCAGAAATGAGAGTACAATTATCAGTCACCAATTCCAGTTACGAAGGTAAGATAATCCAACCATATGGAAAAAACAACAAAAAAGTAAGCACTCATTCCGAGTACCGAAAGCATAGGGAGTGACCATAATATTGTAGTGTCAAAAGTTAAATTCTACCATGGGATGCAGTCTTAGAGGCTAGAAGTACTCCTACCAGTTTCGAGTCTTTCGACCTTCACTTCTCCAGGAAAAGTAGGAAGTTCTTTGCCTACAAGGCTCTGCTTCGCATGGATAGACCGAGTACCATCATTATCTGAATTTCGGATCTTCTTTTTACTAGCTGCAGAGTTGATAGGTTTTCTTGAGGGCCTCGCATCCATGTCATTGTTAGTTGATTTTTCAGGACCGCTTTCGAGGCCACATTGAGAAGAATTGTGCAAAATTTCATCACTATTTTCATTCACCTTCCTTTTAGTTTGGTGAGTGGCATCAGATTCTGTATGCATACACTTCCTCACAAAATAAGAAGAAGCTTTTTCACACAAGCTCTTGCCATCAAACATTAGAACATCAAAATGGGACACTCCATTGTATTTGAAGATCAAAAAATCATTTGCAACCAATGAATGGTCTTTTACAAAAGTTTTCCATCCACCGTTGAAAAACAAGGTATCATCATCATCTACTGTCAGTCTTACATCCCATATGATACCACTAGGACCTTTAAGAGTCACAGTTTCTGGAAGCTTTTTCTTGATGTTCTTAGCAAACTTTTCTGGTATTTCCTGCAGTTTGATATATCATTAAAATCCAAGGTGGAACCTTTCACTAGAATTTTTTAATAATCGGCAAAAGAGGGCGGACAGTTTACCCTAAAAGCAAAGACAAGGGATGAACTGCATGTTTCAATCAGAGTTCTTTCTTTCCCCCAAAAAGAGTTTCACTTCAACTAAGCAAAATACACTCACAACAAAGGACAAAAGCAGGAACTTACCAACCGCTGAAGAAAATCACCATGGAGAAATTGTGAGAAATGTACAGACTGAAAATGGGTCCAAAAGATTTCCTCTTCCCAGTCCCTACAATCCTTACATGTATCTTCCATTTGCTTTAACCAAAGAGAACTGCAACTCAGAACTCAGATGATCAACAAAACAATAGTAAGTGTTAGCGATGTTGGAAATATCCTACTGCAAAACTAAATCATTAGCAGGGAAAATAAACTAAATGTAAACATATAAAAAATTCACTGTGGCATCTAAAAATCGCTGTCTTAGAAGTAAATTCGCCGTGATCTTGTAGTGAAGATCGCCCCTAACGTTAACACGGAACTTCAATATTTATAAAGGTTTCTAGAAAAGAATCGGGAAAAAAAAAAAACAAAAAATTAGTCGAAAAAATTTGACCCAAAAAACTGCTAAAAGAAACAGACGAGAGAAAAAGAGAAGAATAACCTACTATTAAAATAATAGTGTCAGTTTTTTAAAATAGCAGAGAATTTTCCACAATCAAAAATATTTCCTGCAACAGTAAGAGAATTTCCCCAACTGAATATTTATTTCACTACCAACAGGAGATCTATCTAAAGAAGGAAGCAGACTGCTCACCTTAATGGGTTCAACCCAGAAATCGAAGAAAATGGAAGAAAATAAAAAGAAAAACCCAAAAGTTGTAAGTTATTAGCTATAAAAAGTACAATTCATCTGCAGGCTGGTTTTCATCATTCTAAGATAAATGCTTTGCTATTATAGTTCGTTTAGTTTTAAAATTCTGGGTCACCGAAGAAGCCAAAGGCATTATTGAGAAGGTAAAACTAAAGCAAACAAAAATTAGTAAAGATGATCGAATTGTTTGTACCAGAGAGAATGATGGAGTTGGTGCAGCTGAGACTGAGACTGAGCTTGAGTAGAGGACCCGTAGGGCAGGAGTCTCTTTAGAAGGACGTCTTAAAGGGCGAGCCTTTTTTGTTATGGAGTGGATTAAGAACAAAACAAATAGTTTAGAAAACATGGCACTTGGCAGTTAACATTTCCCACGTTTCGACTTCGGGGAGAGCGCCGTTTGGTCTGGTTTCCGCAACCCCATTATGCTTGGTCCGGACAAGGGACTAGAAGTGGGTGGCCGGTTCTGCTGTGAGCTTAAAAAAACGATAAATTATACCAATATTCACTTAATTTTGATGTAGTTGATAAAACAATCACTTTAATTTCAATTCAGTCACTCAACTTTCGAAAAATAATAAATCAGTCACTAACTTTATCGAAAAGTGATAAATCAGTCACCCATTAACATTTTTTGTCACAGGCCAAAACCCAAACCACAACTTCTAATTTATGCCCTCGTGGCCGCCATTGTTGTGTCGCCAAACCACAACTTCGAATCTTGTGTCGCCAAAATCAGAAACAAATATTGCAACCCAACTGTTTTTGGAAATGTCATAATCTGCTACCCAAATATGAATAAAAACATCCAAATATAAACATGTAAATTATGTCAATATCTATCCAAAAACATTTTCAACATTGTCTATGGAGAAGTTTAAATAGAGACATATGGATATAAAAGAAATTTACCTGAACATGAAGGGTGGAGCGATTACCAGGAGAAGGTTGAGGCAAGCACAAAATAGGGGTGCCCTCAGCATAGACAACAAACCTTACACCAACGCCCAATGGCCACCCATTTTAAGCTAAAGTGGAAAGGGTCCCTATACAAAACAATTCCATTATGGTCTTGGAAACTTGATGAACTGATAAACCGTAATATATACATATTTTAATCTCACATTTGGCATACTTTTGGATGATTTATCCCTTGAGTTGTGGAATTTGATGCTCCTAATCCTTTAATTTCATGTTTTATACTTAGGAGAGCATAGAAGGATGAAAAGAACGAGAAACAAGCCAAAAATGGAGAAAATTGGCCAAAGTAAGAAATCCACACAGCCTGGAGTTCGCCACACGGCCGTACCACTTTAGCAGACTCGAACACAACCCATGGCTCGATTCACACGGGCATGTCCCTACCGTGGCCCGTTTTAATTCTACTCAGAATAGGATACTTGTGGGCCAAGTAAGGCATCCCGAAAGCCTATATAAATACCCTACACTACAACCTAAAAGGGGAGTTCGACAGAAGGCCTCTGTCAGGGCTTTTGACAGGAGAGCGAAGCCAGAGAGGGCTGAATATAGGGAATTACTCGAAGGAAGCCAGTTGATCCATCTCAGAAGCCGGAATCAGCTCAAAATTGAGGATTTTCCCTTCAAATTCTTTTAGGGGGTTTTAGGGTTTTTCTTTATGTTTTGTTGTTTAATTTCTTGTGAGATGTATTCTTTTATAAACATGAACTAAACCCCTCAAATACCTGAGGGGGATGAAACCTAAGTCAGATCTTGTTATTGTTTTTTGAACTGTATGATAAATACTTGATTTGCTCTTAATTATGTGTTATTAATTCTTGTTTTGATATTTCAGGATTTTGATTCAAGTATTAATGTGCTTATTCAGAGGAGCAAAAGTCCCTATTTAAGAGTAGATCTAGCATAATTAAGCGGAGTTGATCGTACTCCTAGAGATAGGATGACGAAAATCTGCCGGATTAGGGTCAAACCTAATATGGGAGTCCATAGGTCAAGTTAATGCAACACTAGGGGTTTTAATTAGAAAGAGATTTCAATTAATCAACCTAGGGTTAGACGTTAGTAGCCTCGAAAGAGGTATTAATATAAATTAGGGAATCCTACGGATCAAGTCAAGTGAATAAATCGTCTGGTTCAGAGTTAAATAACAAGTGAAGTCTAGGTGGATTCTTCCTCGAGTATTGTCTTAATCAATTGGTTTTCTCGATAGTATTTTCCTAATTCATTCTCTGTTTCTTGGTATCCTTAGCTTAGTAATTAGTTAGACAAACATTTAATCACTTTTATTTTTAGGCTAGATAATAAAAAGAAAGTCAGTACTAGTACTTTTGGTTCTTTTGGGTTCAACATTCCGGTCTTGCCACTAAGCTATACTACTGCTCGATAGGTGCGCTTGCCTCAATCTTGGTGATAGTTAGTTTCTAGGCTCGATCATTCATTATATAAATATTAAAACTCTCAGACTACGATCAAGTTTTTGGCGTCGTTGCCGGGGAACTGAAATATTAGGAACGCTCAATTTTTATTACTTTAGCCATTTTTCTTTTATTTATTTATTTATTTATTTCTAATTTTTATTCTTAGTTTTCTAAATCTCTCTATTATTTGTTCTGATAGGTTTTCTAGTTTATGACTAGAAGGAACCCGTCAGGACCCTTGATTTTTGACAGCGATATAGAAGGTACCGTTCGCAGAAACAGAAGAGAAATTAGGCGAAGCTTACAATACATAGAAGAAAAGCAAGAGGACGATACCAATACTACCGCAAAGATGGCTAATAACAATCCGCTACCTCCTATGGTTGCCGCAAACCCGGTGAATCAAAATCCTGCTCCTCGTACTATGTATGATTATGCTAAACCTAATTTAATAGGAACTGAGTCAAGTATTGTTAGACCTGCTATTGCTGCAAATAATTTTGAACTGAAACCTTACACAATTCAGATGATACAGCAATTTGTTCAGTTTGATGGTTTGCAGGATGAAGATCCAAACAATCACTTGGCGAATTTTCTAGAATTTTGCGATACATTCAAAATAAATGGCATTTTTTATGATGCCATTCATCTTTAGTTGTTTCCCTTCTCGTTGAGGAGCAAAGCTAAACAGTGGTTGAACTCGTTACCACGAGGATCAATCACTACATGGGAACAAATGACTGAAATTTTTTTGTTAAAATATTTTCCGCCGGCTAAAACGGCCAAGTTGAGGAATGATATCTCTTATTTTGTGCAGATGGATTTAGAGACACTTTACGATACATGGGAGAGATACAAGGATCTATTAAGGAGGTGCCCTCACCATGGGTTACCTTTGTGGCTCCAGGTTCAAACCTTTTACAACGGTGTGAACCTCTCAACTAGGCAGTTGATTGATTCAGCCGCCGGTAGAACCCTGAACAACAAAACACCTAAGGCTGCCTACGAATTCATTGAAGAGATGTCACTAAATAACTATCAGTGGCAAGTCACGAGGACAAAGCCAACAAAAGCCGCTAGTGTTTTCAACCTCGACGTAGTGACCATGCTATCAAACCAGGTAGAACTGTTAAGTAAAAAGATTGATGGTTTGTGTGGTTCTTCATAGGTACATCCAGTTATGCTGTGCGATACGAATAGAGGAGGGATGAGCAATACAAAATATTCACCCTGCAACCCTGGCATAGAAATCGAACAAATGAACTATATGGGTAATAATTCTAGACTTCAAAATAACCCTTATAGCAACACTTATAATCCAGGTTGGAAGAACCACCCCAACTTCTCATGGGGTGGCCAAGGAAATCAAAGACAACAACCCCTCCCAAGCTTTCAACAGCAACCCTACCCACAAGAGAAGAAGCCGAACCTTGAGGAGATGCTAACAAAATTTATCGTGGTGTCAGAAACTCGTTTCCAAAATACTGAAACAACGCTCAAAAATCAACAAGAATCAATTCAAGGGATCGAGAACCAATTAGGACAACTTCCTAAGCTAATCTCTAAATGACCACAAGGTTGCTTGCCAATCAACACTGAAACAAACCCAAAGGAGCAATTTCAAGCCATAACCGCTCAAGATAGTGAAGGGTTAGATGAACCAAAATCGAGGCAAGAGAATGTGGTAGAGGAAAGTAAGGTTGAGGTAAGTCATGATAAGCCAAAAACGGTAATTACAGAGTATCAACCTCGTGTGACATACCCCAATACGATGAAGAAAGACCACACAGATGAATAATTCGATAAATTTTTTAAAATTCTAAAGAAATTACATATTAACTTACCATTTCTTGAAGCTCTTTCGTAGATGCCAGATTCAAGGAAATTTTTAAAAGAGCTTTTGACAAACAAACGGAAGTTAGACGAGGCATCGCATGTGGAGCTAAACGCAATGTGCTCAGCAATTCTACAAAATAAACTACCACGAAAGTTAAAAGATCTAGGGAGTTTTACAATTCCATGCTTAATTGGTAGTTTATCGATTGATAATGCTTTAGCTGATCTAGGGGCGAGCATAAATGTTATGCCTTATAAAATGTTTAAACAACTAGGTCTAGGGAAACCTAAACAAACTAGGATGAGCATTCAATTAGCTGATAAAACCATTAGAATTCCTAGGGGTATAATTGAAGATGTACTCATGAAAATTGATAAATTTATATTCCCAGTAAACTTTGTCATTTTAGACATGGATGAGGACAATAATATTCCTTTAATTCTAGGAAGACCCTTTTTAGCAATTGCCAGAACTAAAATTGATGTTGGTACAGGAGAACTCATACTTTGAGCAGGTGACGAGATGATCACTCTTCAAGCTCTTGACTCGGCTAGGACATCAAGAAATAAATGTGAGAACGTAAATTCTATTAATGACCATTCGGTTAAACCTTCTTTCCAGGAAGTACCTCAGAACCACACAACTGAGCCAGATCCTAGACCTCATGCCAACAAGGAAATAGCTCATGAGGAACGAAGGCTTAAGATCGATGAACTAGACGAGTGCAAGACACATTTCAAGGAGAAACTAGGAACACACAAAGCAAAACCGAGGCAACTCCATGACAAACTTAAAGATGAGCCAAACCAATTTAAGATCGGAGATCAGGTATTGTTGGATAAAACAGACCCTCGGATCACCACTTTAGACCTTGATACAAACGAAGAAATCCCTTTTGAGGTACTGAATATCTTCCCATATGGAACAGTCGAGGTAACTAATCCCAAGTTCGGCACTTTTAAGGTAAACACTACTCGACTCAAACTATATAGCGATGATAGAACTGATAGCAGGGGTGAGGAGTTTCAACTCCTCAAACCACCATGAATGTGCGAATGAGAGGTAAGTCTAGCTTAAGACTTTAAACGAGCGCTTCTCGGGAGGCAACCCGAACACTAACCCCATTAATTTTCAATTTTTATTTTTATTTTTACTTTTAGCACCTAACTACAAACTAACCAAACCAATGAAACATAGGTTTCCCTACCACATGACCTTACACACAGGCGTGGCTGTGGCCGTGTGAACACCACAGATTTACACACCGGCGTGGCAAAGATCGTACGAACCAAGGACGAAAAATCTCCAAACCAAGGGCGGCGATAAAATGCCACGGTCGTGCTATACGACCGTGGTCGTCACTAATTTATCAATATGGGCGTGGAGACCACTACACGGGCGTAGGAAAAACGAATGAAGCATAGCACGGCCATGCAATACGGCCGTTGGACCCAACACGCCCATGGTACACGGGCGTGGGAAGCCACCAGATCCCTATTTCCTATTTAAACCCCCACTTCTCCTCACTTTCTTCCCAATTTCCTTTTCAATCAAACCCTAGCCACTTTCCGTTCCCCCTCCCCCTTACTCTTTCTCTACCACCATCACCATGTCAAAGAAGTGAAAGGACCTAGCACAGTCTCCCCGTGCGAGACCAATCTAAATGAGTTCATGCCGCCCGCTTCATCTATCCAACAAGCTAAGGACATTTGAGTCCATTTAATTTTTCTTTTTCTTTTATCTTCTCCTTTATTTTCCTTCCCTTTATCTTTCTTGTCTTTAATTTTTATTATTACATTTTGATTTCTTTAATTCAGGTTCTAAAGGCTGCTTGGGAATCACTACACCACGACCATAGACTCCACGACCGTTTCTTTTCCTTGACTTCATCCAAAATTCAGGAAGTTCACTTCTCTCCTTATCTTCTAATTTTATATATTGTAGATATCTATCTTTGTACATTGAGGGCAATATGCATATTAAGTGTGAGGGGGTGAATTTTATTCAGAAAACTTTTTGCATTATTCTCAAATCCCTGAATTTTGTCTTTTCTTTCTCATATCACTTTTAGAACAAATTCTGATTGATTTATGATTTTTATTGATATATCTTGAACTAAAACATAGACAGTTGTGCATTGATTGTTTAAACTTGAAGGCTTTAGAGAATTAAGCATAATAAGTTGATTTTTGAAAATAAAAAAAAATTGCTAGGTTGTTTCCCCAAGTTTAGGTATTATCTTGAAATTTGAAAGTTCACAGGGTTGACATCAAAAACCATAATTTCTGTGAGATCTTGAGCCTTTGAGAGCGTTTTCTTTTCTTGCTCACTTTTATTGTTGCTTTGAGTGAGTCAATATTGATTTGTTATTCTAGAACTTGCTTCGATTATGCATGTCAAGACCACACATTTGATTTGATATACTGAGATGATAAAGGCACCTAGGATTTAACCCACTTACTTCCCAAAATGCCTACCTTCATAATTAACCCCTAATGAACCCCTTTGATCCTAATAAACCATTCATTGATTTACCCTTAATATTAACCCAAGACTTACTCTTTTTGATTCATTAAGAATTTTTCCTATTAACCTTTTTATTGAGGTTTGATTTGAGAAGTTGCCTAACCATGTTTTCCATTTCAGTTGTTAAATTCTTATTATTGTACTTGATTATTGTTCCTAAAAAAAAGTTGAAAAGTATATCCATTATTAGTTTTATGTTTTTATGAGCAAAAGAAACTCGTATTATTAATGTAATTATTCATTATTAGTCTATTATTCTAGTTAGGTGATTTGTCAATTCGATCTCGATTCTAACCTCCTCTTTCAGCCTGTGACCACGCCCCCTAACCAAGCCACGTTACAACCCTTTTTAAAGACCTTTTGATCGATGTATCATCTCAATTTATAGTGGTGGAGATTTGACTTTCATGCAAGCCTATGGTAATAACTTTCCATGTTGACTATTGAGTGCTTAATTGATTGTCCCTTAAACACTTCGAGTGATTTGAGTGAATCCTTAGTGAGGATGTTAACTTTGTGATATTTTGAATCAAATGCAATTACTTAGATAAGGGGGAATACCTATGTTTTCATGAATAAAATGCTCAACTTGGTTTGTTTGAAACCTTGATGTTCTTTTAGTTGAATTCTCAATGTATGATTACCTATGGATTATTTCGAAAAATTATTGATAGGGGTTATAAGTTGAAAAGAATGAATTATAATTGTGAGTTGAGGATTTTGCTTGAGGACAAGCAAATGCTTATGTGTGGGGGTATTTGATAGACCGTAATGTATACATATTTTAATCCTACATTTGGTATACTTTTGGATGATTTATTCCTTGAATTGTGGAATTTGATGCTCCTAATCCTTTAATTTCATGTTTTATACTTAGGAGAGCATAGGAGAGTGAAAAGAATGAGAAACATGCCAAAAACGGAGAAAATGGGCCAAAGTAAAAAATCCACATGGCCTGGAGTTCGCCATACGGCCGTGCCACTTTAGCAGACTCGAACACGGCCCAGGGCTCGATTCACACGGGCGTGTCCTTGCCATGACCTATTTTAATTCTACTCGGAATAGGATACTTGTGGGCCAAGTAAGGCATCCCGAAAGCCTATATAAACACCCTAGAAGGCAACCTAAAAGGGGAGTTCGACAGAAGGCCTCTGTCAGGGCTTTTGACAGGAGAGTGAAGCCAGTGAGGGCTGAATATAGGGAATTACTTGAAGGAAGCCAGTTGATCCATCTCATAAGCCGAAATCACGCTCAAGACTGATGATTTTCCCTTCAAATTCCTTTAGGGGGTTTTAGGGCTTTTCTTTATGTTTTGTTGTTTAATTTCTTCTGAGATGTATTCTTTTATAAACATTAACTAAGCCCCTCAAATACCTGAGGGGATGAAACCTAAGACGGATCTTGTTATTGTTTTTTGAACTGTATGATAAATACTTGATTTGTTCTTAATTATGTGTTCTTAATTCTTGCGTTGATATTTCAAGATATTGATTCAATTATTGATGTGCTTATTCAGAGGAGCAAAAGTCCCTGTTTAAGAGTAGATCTAGCATAATTAAGCGGAGTTGATCGCACTCCTAGAGATAGGATGATGAAAATCTGCCGGATTAGGGTCAAACCTAATATCGGAGTCCATAGATCGAGTTAATGCAACACTAGGGGTTTTAATTAGAAAGAGATTTCAATTAATCAACCTAGGGTTAGACATTAGTAGCCTCGAAAGAGGTATTAATATAAATTAGGGAATCCTACGGATCAAGTCAAGTGAATAAATCGTCTGGTTCAAAGTTAAATAACAAGTGAAGTCTTGGTGGATTCTTCCTCGGGTATTGTCTTAATCAATTGGTTTTCTCAAGAGTATTTTCCCAATTCATTCTCTGTGTCTTGGTATCGTTAGCTTAGGAATTAGTTAGACAAACATTTAATCACTTTTAGTTTTAGGCTAGATGATAAAAAGAAAGTCAGTACTAGTACTTTTGGTTCCTTTGGGTTCAACATTCCAGTCTTGCCACTAAGCTATACTACTGTTCGATAGGTGCGCTTGCCTTAATTGTGGTGATAGTTAGTTTTTAGGCTCGATCATTCCTTATATAAATATTAAAACTCTCAGACTACGATCATAAACCATAAAAGTAACACTTTTTTTCCCATACTTAGCATGTTTTTGGATGTTTTATAATACAATTTTGTGAATTCGATGTTCCTAACCTTTTAACATGTTTCTATACTTAGGTGAGCATAGGGGAGTGAAAGGATTGAAAAACGAGCCAAAATCGATCAAAAGAGCCGATTTCAGTATCACACTCAAGCTGGCCACACGCCCGTGTTCTAGCTCATGTCAATCTCAAACCATGTCAGCATTGCACACGGACTGGGTATCTTAAATAAGGGCCTCTCACACTCCCGTGCCCATGTGCTCTCCCGTGTCGACTTCTAACCATATTCAGTACTACACACGACCTGGGCATTATTACACGGGCTGATCACACGCCCGTGTCCCTATCGCACCCTGTTTCATTTTCATACGGAAAAAGACAATTTTTAGGTATTTTGAGCATTCTAAAGTCTATAAAACACACCAAAAGAAGACCTAAAGACACACGTAGAGCAGAATAAAGAAATTACTCGAAGGAAGCCGTCGGAATCATCTCAGAAACAGATTCACTTCAAGATTGAAGATCTTCATTAAATCTCCTTAGAAGTTTTTGGGTTCTTTATGTCTTATGGTTTTCTTTATTTTTAGATGTTTTCCTCTTACTTTATGAATTAAACTCCCTAAATACCTAGGGAGGATGAAACCTATGATGAATCTTATTATTTAATTATCTTAATTACTTGATAAATACTTGTTCTTGTTCTTAATTATGTGTTCTTAACCCTTGCTTTAATATTTTCAGGATATTAATCCAAGTTTGATGTGCTTAATCAGTGGAGCAAAAGTCCCTGCTAAAGAGTAGATCTAGCATAATTAAGCGGAGTTGATTGCAATTCTAGAAATAGGACGACATAAATCTGTCGGATTAGAGTCAAATCTAATAAGGGAATCCATTGATCGAGTTAATGCGACGATAGGGGTTTTAATTAGAAAGAGATTTCAATTAATCAACGTAGAGTCAGTTGTTCTTAGTCTCGAAAGAGATATTAACATAATTTAGGGATTTTTACGGATCAAGGCAAGTAAATAAATCATGTAATTCAGAATCATAATAATAAGTGAAATCTAGGTGGATTTCTCCTTGGGTATTGTCTCTCTCATTGATTTACTTCGAATATTTTCCCAATTTTATCTCTGTCGCGCTCATAGTTAATTAGTTAGTTAAATTTTAGATTAAAATACTCCTTTAATTATTAGGTTAAATAATAGAAAAATAGTAATTACTAGTACTTTTAGTCCTCGTGGATATGATATTCCAGACTCACCATAGCTATACTACTGTTCGATAGGTGCGCTTGCCTTCGTCGAATTATTAGTTAGTTCTGAGACCATCAAGTTTTTGGCGCCGTTGTCGGGGACTAAGATATTATGAACACTTAATTTTTATTACTTTAACCATTTTTATTTTTATTACAATTTATTTGTGTTTTTATTTTAATTTACTAACTTTTCTTTTATTTGCTTCTGGCAAGTATTTTTAGTTTATGACTAGAAGGAACCCGTCAGGACCATTGCTTTTTGACAGTGAGATTGAAAGTACCGCTCACAGAAACCGTAGAGAAATAAGGTGAAGTCTACAATATATAGAGGAAGAGAAAGAGGACGATACCAATATTACCAGGAGATGGCTGATAATAATCTGCTACCTCCTATGGTTGCCGCAAATCCTGTGAATCAAAATCCTACTCCTCGTACTATGTACAATTATGCCAAGCCCAATTTGACTGGGGTTGAATCGAGTATTGTGAGGCCTACTATTGCCGCTAATAACTTCGAACTGAAGCCGAACACTATTTAGATGATCCAACAATTTATTCAGTTTGATGGTTACAGGATGAGGACCCAAATACTCATTTGGCCAACATTCTAGAATTCTGCAACACTTTCAAGATTAATGGCATTTCTGATGATGCCATTCGCCCTCGGTTATTTCCTTTTTCATTAAGGAATAAAACTAAATAGTGGTTGAACTCATTTCCACAAGGTTCCATCAATACTTGGGAACAGATGACCGAGAAATTTTTATTAAAATATTTTCTGCTGGCTAAAACGGCAAAGTTAAGGAATGATATCTCTTCTTTTGTGCAGATGGGTTTAAAAATTCTTTACGATGCATAGGAGAGGTATAAGGACTTATTGAGAAGGTGCCCTTACCATAGGTTACCTCTATGGTTACAGGTTCAAAACTTTTTACAACGGTTTGAACCCCTCAACTAGGCAATTGATTGATGCAGCCGCCAATGGAACTCTGAATAACAAAATGCCTAAAGCAGCTTATGAGTTTATAGAGGAGATGTCACTGAATAATTATCAGTGGCAAGTCATGAGAACGAAGCCGACAAAAGCCGCTGGTGTTTTAAACCTCGACGCGATCACCATGTTATCAAACTAGGTAGAGCTCTTAAATAAAAAGATTGATGGTTTATGTGTTTCTACGAAAGTACATTCGGTGATGCAATGTGACACAAATGGAGGAGGGATGAATACCTCAGAATATCTACCCTACAATCCTAGCATGGAGAACGAGCAATTGAACTATATGGGTAATAACTCTAAACCTCCAAATAATCCTTATAGTAACACATATAATCCAGGATGGAGGAACCACCCAAAATTTTCATGGAGTGGTCAAGGGAAACAACGAACACAACCCCCTCCAGGTTCCCAACCACCCTACTAGTAAGAGAAGAAGCCGAACTTTGAAGATATGCTAGTAAAATTTATTTTCAGTGTCAGAGACTCATTTTCAGAATACCGAGACATCATTGAAAAATCAGCAAGTATCGAATCAAGGGTTTGAAAATCAAATTGGATAGCTGGCTAAATTAGTTTCCGAAAGGCAACCAGGTAGTCTACCTAGTAACATCGAACCTAACCTAAAAGAGCATGTGAAGGCAGTTACACTAAGGAATGCGAAGGTGTTGGTTGAAGCTGAAAAGAAGATGCCACAAGAAACTAATAAGGCGAAGGGTGAGGAAGTAAACGAGAGTGTGACACTAGTGTTTAAAGAGTATAAACCACCGATCCCATATCCAGCAAGGTTGAAGAAAGACCGCATGGACGCACAATTTGGTAAATTTCTTAAACTTTTTAAACAATTGCATATTAACTTACCTTTTGTTAAGCTATTTTGCAGATGTCTACATATGCAAAATTCTTAAAAGAGCTTTTAACAAATAAAAGGAAGTTTGAAGAGCAATCAACCGTGGAACTCAACGAGGAATGTTCAACTATTCTCCAAAATAAGCTACCAACCAAAAAGATCCAGGAAGTTTCACTATCCTGTTTAATTGGTAGTTTAAATATTGAGAAAGCATTAGCTGATTTAGGTGCCAGCATTAATTTGATACCTTACAAAATGTTCAAGCAACTTGGTCTTGGGGAACCAAAACCCACTAGGATGAGTATCCAATTAGTTGATAGATCTGTTAAATATCCTAGGGGAATTATTGAAGATGTTTTGGTAAAAGTAGATAAATTCATATTCCATGTTGATTTTGTTGTGCTTGACATGGATGAGGACATTGAGGTATCTTTAATTTTAGGTCTTCCATTTTTAGCTCCTACTAGGACTATTATTGATGTAGGTAATGGTAAACTTGTGCTTAGGGTGGGTGATGAGGAAATTATTTTTAAGATTTATGATGCTATGCGATACTCTAGAGAGCAAGATGATTCCTGTTACTTTATTGACTCTATTGATCAGTCTATTCAAGATTCTTTTCAGGAAATCATCCATAAAGACACGTTGGAACTGTGTCTTGTCCAAGGTGAGGAGGAAAATGACGATACCACTGAGATAGGGGAGATAAAAATTGAGTTAAACTCTAATGAGTCTTTCCCAAGATAAAAGAAGTATGAGGGCATTGAAATAAACGACGAGCTAAAACAAAAAAAAGAACCTCCCAAATTGGAACTGAAACAATTCCCAAATCACTTAGAGTATGCGTTCCTCGGAGATAATTCTACACTACCGGTAATTATTGCTTCAGATTTGGGACCCAATGAGAAAGATGAGCTACTACAAGTACTAAAGGAGCATAAAAGAGCCATAGCTTGGAAGATTTCTAACATTAAAGGGATCAGCCCGTCGTTTTGCAACCATAAAATTTTAATGGAAAATGAATATAAACCGTGTGTGTAAGCTCAAAGACGATTAAATCCAAACATGAAGGAAGTTGTTAAAGCTGAGGTAATTAAACTTCTAGATACTGGAGTAATTTATCCTATTTCTGACAGTACTTGGGTGAGTCCTGTGCAGGTTATTCCAAAGAAGGGAGGCATGACTATTGTAGCCAACGAGAAGAATGAATTAATTCCAATAAGAACAGTCAGAGGTTAGAGAGTTTGCATTGACTATAGGAAGTTGAACAATGCCACGAGAAAAGGTCATTTTCCCTTATCATTCATTGATTAGATGTTAGAAAGATTATCCGGGCATATGTACTATTGCTTCCTAGACGGACTCTTTGGCTACTTCCAAATTCCAATAGCTCCTGAGGATCAAGAAAAGACAACATTTACATGTCCATATGGTACGTTTTCTTATCGTAGAATGTCTTTTGGATTATGTAACGCTCCTGCTACTTTTCAGCGTTGTATGTTAGCCATCTTTGATGAACTTGTGGAAGATATTATGGAGGTATATATGGACGACTTCTCGGTGTTCAGTAATTCTTTCCACCTTTGCCTTAAAAATTTAAAATAATTTCTAATGAGATGTAAGGAGACGAACCTTGTGCTTAATTGGAAAACTGTCACTTTATGGTTCGAGAAGGGATTGTGTTAGGTTACAAAATTTCTAATAAAGGGATTGAGGTTGATAAAGCAAAAATTGAGACCATAGAACAATTACCTCTTCCTAGTTCAATTAAGGCTATTAGAAGCTTTTTAGGACATGCTGGATTGTACAGAAGATTTATTAAAGATTTTTCTAAAATAGCTAAGCCTTTAACAAAACAACTAGAAAAAGATGTGCCTTTCAATTTTAATCAGGAATGTTTACAAGCATTTAATACCCTCAAAGATAAATTAATCAATGCTCCAATTATAATTGCACCTGATTGGAATTTGTCTTTTGAACTAATGTGTGATGCGAGTGATTTTGCAGTAGGTGCAGTTCTGGGACAGTGAAGAGACAAGCATTTTCAGCCAATTTATTATTCTAACAAGACATTGACAGCCGCACATGAAAATTACACCACCATAGAAAAAGAATTGCTAGTTTTGGTTTTTACATTTGATAAATTTAGACAGTATTTGATATTATCTAAAGTTGTCGTTTACACTGACCATTCAGCTCTTCGTTACCTCCTAACTAAATCTAATGCAAAACCTAGACTTATAAGATGGATTTTACTTTTGTAGGAATTTGATTTGGAAATTCAAGATACGAAAGGGGCTGAAAATCTTGCGGCAAACCACATTTCTAGGCTTGAGAATCCATATCTCAAAGAGCTCGATGAGAGTGAGATAAATGACTCGTTTCCTGAAGAACAACTCTTGGCTATATTCGACTCCGAGGTACCTTGGTTTGCAGATATTGCGAATTACTTAGCTGCTAACATCCTACCAAAAGGGTTGACACATCATCAAAAGAAGCGATTCTTTGCTGATGTGAAAAACTATTTTTGGAAGGATCCTTTTCTTTTTCGTATATGTGCAGATCAAGTAATTCGAAGATGTGTTACAAAGTCAGAGGCAAGCAAAATCCTAGAAAATTGCCATTTATGACCAACAGGAGGACATTACAGTGGGACTAGGACAACATATAAAACGCTCGAATTAGGTTTCTATTGGCCCACTCTGTTCAAGGACGCTAACAGGTATGTTACTTCGTGTGATAGATGTTAGAGAACATGTAATATCTCTAAACGCAATGAAATGCCTCAAACATATATGCTATCATGTGAGATATTTGATGTATGGGGTATTGATTTTATGGGTCCATTTTCTAGCTCATTTGGGAATAAATACATCTTAGTAGCGGTTAATTATATGTCAAAATGGGTAGAAGCTCAAGCTTTACCTACTAATGATGTTAGAGTAGTAGTGAGATTTCTTAAGAAACTCTTCTCTCGATTTGGAACACCTAAAGCAATTATTAGTGAGAGGGGTCCTCAATTTTGTAATGCTCAATTCGATAAAGCCCTAAACAAATATGGAGTGCACCACAGAACAGCTACCCCTTATCACCCTCAAACTAGTGGACAAGTTGAAGTAGCAAACCGGGAGCTTAAGTGTATTCTAGAGAAAACCGTAGAATCAAATAGGAAAGATTGGGCAATAAAAGTAGACGATGCTTTATGGGCCTATAGAACCGCTTTTAAAACTCTCATAGGAACATTTCCGTACAGTCTTGTTTACGGGAAAAGTTGTCATCTACCATTTGAATTAGAGCACAAAGCATTTTGGGCTATAAAATTCCTAAACTATGATCTTAAACTTGCAGGCGAGAAAAGATTGATGCAGTTGAATGAGTTAGACGAGTGGCGAGCAAATGCTTATGAGAACTCACAATTATAAAAAGAAGCGGCAAAGTGACGCCATAATGCTCGTTTGAAGTAGCCTAAGCAATTTGCAGTCGGAGATCTTGTTTTGCTATACAATTCAAAGCTCAATCCCTGGAAAGCTGAAATCAAGATGGTCAGGTCCATTCGTAATCCGAACTGTCTTTCCCTACAGCACAATAGAGGTAACTCACTCGACTTATGGCACATTCAAGGTAAACGATCAACAACTTAAACTTTATAATGGTGAGGATTTTACAGATAACAGAGAGGAGCTTCAGCTCTGTGAACCTTTGTAAGCAATGAAAACTAGGTAAGTCTAGCTTAAGACTTTAAACAAGCGCTTCTCGGAAGGCAACCCGAGCACTAACACTACTAATTATTTTATTTTATCTATCATTCATGTTTAGAATGCAAGTTTTTTAACCCACAGGGCCTGGACACACGGGCGTGTCTCTGGCTGTATGGACCACATGGCCCAGACATCCGCGCCTGTTTTCGGCCGTGTAAACTCCCATGACTTAGTTTCAAAACTTTAAGAAAATCGACAGTGACCCACACGGCATAGACACACAGGAGTGTTCTTGGCCGTGTGCAAACAGGACTTAATTTTTTCCCAAAAATGACAGAGACACGGTCTACGGTTAATACTCACAGCCGTGTGATACGGTCGTGTTGGACACACAGCCTGGACACACGGGCATGTCTTAGGCCGTGTGAACCCTGAAGCTAAAATTTCAAAGTTTGAAAGAAGTCAGGAAGAGACACAAGCAGAACACACGGCTGTGTGTGAGACACGGCCGAAGCCCACGGGCATGGAATAAGTCACACGGGCGTGGGGGAAGCGAAGGTAACTGCACATGGCCGTGCGACACGGCTGTATGAACCACACGGCCTGGACACACGGGCGTGCCCTAGACCGTGCGATAGACTGATTTCCCTTTTTAATCAAACACAGCCTAAACAGGATACCACATGGCCCTGACACACGGGCGTGTCCGAGGCTGTGTGGAAACTGGGTTTAAATTTTTATCGTACACGGGCATGTGACACGACCGTGTGGCTCAACACGGGCTTCACACGATCACGCCATTTTTAACCCCCAAACCCTAATTTTTTTATCCCTATTCTTGTCTTCTTCTTCACACTTTCACCCTAACCGCCGACAGCCCAAAAACCAACTCCCTCTTCCGCCCGCCGCACTGTCGACCCCCACTCTCTTCTTCCCTTTTCTTTTTCCTTTCCCTTGTGCGCGCACCCCAGCCACGACCCCCCTTTCCCTTGCGTAGCCATAACCCCCAACCCCCTTGCCTAACCCCCCCACCGTCGACCTTTCTCCCCTTTATCCCTTTCTTTCTTTCTCCTAACCCCCTCACCAGCTTTTCCCCCAACACACACACCGCTCAACCATCCACCTCAGCCCTCCAAACCCCCTTTCCCTCCGACGAACCACCATTCTTTTCCCCCCAACCCATCAGCTTTTCACCCTCCTACGACACCCCCACGACCCATAGCACCGTTTTTCGCCTTTCCGGCCACATTCTCACGGTTCCCTTTTTCTTCCATTTTTCTTATTACCATTGTTATTATTATGTATTTATTTATTTACTTGTTATTGGTTACTATTATTATTATTATTTTATCATTATTTCTTTATTAATTCTTTATTATCATTATTTTCTCTTATTTTTATTAGTATTATTACTACCTACTTGATTGATTTTACTATTTTGTTAGTTTTAGATTTCTAATGTGGATTGGTTATTCTTTAATTCTATTAGGGTTCTCTTTATTTATCTACCTCTTTTCATTCTTCTGTGCATTGATATGTCATTGTTCTTGTCGTATTTTATTCCTTCTTGATATTTTGGTTGATTAGTTTAGTAGGTTGTTACTTTAGATTAATAAACTATTAGTTCTTGCATGTTTCGGTATTAGTGCATATAGAAACAGATTCTACATCTCCACCATTTTAAATTTTATCAAACTAAGAATCCTTCAAGTGATGTTCCGGCTTCATGCCCATGTTCTCAACGCATTTGATTGGCGATATTTTTTCTCTTATTTTACTGAATTTTGGAATATTCTATTTTTCAGGTACACCATGACAAATACTCGTGGTAAATACAAAGTCGTGTCCCCGCTTCGAAAAAGCGAAAGGGTCCTGGCGCGACCTCTTCGAGCGCATATACCGAGGATCGCCATCCCTATTTATGATTCCCAGTGGGACCCCAGGATGATCTACTTCAGCTACTTCGCACATGACCATTCGGCATCGACCGATGCATAGATTGGGCCGCTTTGGAGCAGGTCCACCTTGTCGACCCTGTTTGGGCCCTTTTGACTACAGCTCCATGGGACCGCTTCTTTGATATCATCGAGCCCATATATATGGAGCCCACTTTGGAACTTTATTCAACATTCCAGCTACAGTCAGTCATGTCAACACATGATGAGCCAGGTACCATTACATTCTAACTTGGCGGCTTAGTCCGCCAGCTGAATGTCCTAGAGTTTGGAGTTGCCTTGGGGCTTTATTCGAAGGAGTTTATGGGTGCCGACAACTTCCCTCACCTCCACCACCACATTCATTACCCACCGTCTTCCTGTTGGGCAGATCTTTTTTCCATTACAGGCCCTTATGATACGAGCCGCTCGAAGGTGACGTCTCTCTCTCCGGCGCTACGTTACCTTCACGCAATATTAGCTCACACCTTGAAAGGTCGGCGGAGAGCACCGGCGTCGTCAATACTCATGACGCTTATTTTTTATGGAGCTTGGCATATTTCATTGCCCTTGCTTTTCACCATCAGACCGAACGCCATAGGAAGGGCCCTATCTACTTAGGTCCTTATGTGACTTGACTCACTTGATACTTCGGCCTTTTAGATACACCGGTGCAATCCTCGTCACTCACATTAGTCGGCCGGATGTCCCCGAGAGGCCTCTCAACTATGATCCACATGAGGATGATAGAGCGACGCCATAGAGTAGATCCTCCTTAGTACCGATTGTCTCATTCTGATGCTCAGGATGAACCCAAAGATATCACTGATGATGTTCCTCCCTCTCACGAGGACCAACCTCATCCTCCACCTTCGAGTTACCGACCTCCTCCTTCTGCTACTACTTTGACAGACATATTCGAGCGTCTCACTCGCTTCGAGCAGTAGTGCTTCCAGCGGTTCGACAGTCTTGAGGCTACATTGCAGCAGATCTCCCACCATCTCCATATCTCATCGCCGGCGCCGACGACTCATGACGCATCTAACGATGATGACCTTTGAGTCCATTTATTTTCTTTTTCTTTTTCTTTTTCTTTTTCTTTTTAGTCTATTTACTTTTATGTTTCTTATCAAGACTTGTCTTTTATCTTTGGAACTTTATTTTAGTTTTTATGGTTGTTTCTAATCGAGTAATCCTTTAATCTTCTTCCACAATTATGTTTATTTTCTTATCAGTTGCTCAGAATCATGCTCTACATTTAGCTTTGTCTACCATTCCGTTGTTCACTATTCTGGGAATTTCATCCATTATTCAGGGCAATTTCAGTTTTCTCCCTCTCTTATGATATTCTGTTCATACTGTGATTATATTTATTTGTACATTGAGGACAATGTACATCTTAAGTGTGGGGAGGTTATTTATATGATTATTTGAAAAAATCCCTGAATTTTGTCTTGTGATTAAGTAATTTGCTCATATTACTATTAGAATGAACCCCTATTGATTTGTGATTATCATTGATATGTTTTAGATTAAATTCATAGGTAATTGTGCATTGATTATTTAAACTTTAAGACATTAAAGAATCAAGCATGGTAAGGCTATTTTCAGAACTAAAAATGTGTCAGGTTGTTTCCCTAAATTTAAATACTACCTTGAAGTTTGAGATTTGCAAGATTGACATAAAAAAAAAACCGGAATTTTTTTTATGAGATTTTGAGCCGTCAGAGCATGTACTTTTCTTGCACACTTTATTATTGGTTTTGAGTGTGTCAATATTGACTTGTTATTCTATAATTTCCTTTGATTATGCATGTCGAGACCACACCTTTGATTTGATATACTAAGATGATAAAGACACTTAGGTTTTAACCCACTTATCCTATTAAAAGCCTACATTCATGAATTAACCCTTAGTGAACCCTTTTGAGCCTAACAAACCGTTCTTGACTCACCCATTATTATTAATCCATAATTCAATTTTGATTCATTTTCCCGTTTTATTGACTCCTTTTTGTCGAGATTTGATTTGGTTAGTTGCCTAACTATGTTCTTTAGTTTCAGTTGTTAAATTTTCTCTTATTATCCATCCATCTAAAAAAAATATGTTGATTCTTTGGTTTGAGCTTAAAATTCTGATAAGAAGCTCGTGTTATTATTAAGTAATTTCGATTGATGTAATCTTTCAGTGGTAATTTATTTTTCTAGTTAGGCAACTCATCAATTCGATCTCGATTCTAACCTTCTTTTTCATCCTTTATCCATACCTTTAACCCAAGCCTCACTACAACCCTTTTAAAAACCTTTTGATTTGTGTATCATCTCATTTATAGTGGTGGATATTCGATTTTCATGCAAGCTTATGGTAATAACTTTTCATGTTTGACTTTTGAGTGCTTAATTTTGAACCTTAAACACTTTGAGTGATTTGAGTGAATCTTTAGTGAGGATCTCAAATCTTGCCAGTTTTGAATTAAAGGTATTTATTTAGATAAGGGGAAATACCTATGTTTTTTTTATGCTTTAAAAATGTGTGACTTGGATTGTTTGAATCTTTAGTACTCTTTTAGTTGAATTATCAATGTATGATTATTTGTGAATTATAATAAAACATTATTTATGAAAATTATGAATTAAGAAGGTTTAATTTTAATTGTGAATTGAGGATTTTGCTTGAGGACAAACAAACGCTTAAATGTGGGATATTTGGTAAACCATAAAAGTAACACATTTTCATCCCATACTTAGCATGTTTTTGGATGTTTTATTATACAATTTTGTGAATTCGATGCTCCTAACCCTTTAATTTTAGGTTTCTATACTTAGGTGAGCATAGGGGAGTGAAAGGATTGAGAAACGAGCCAAAACCGATCAAAAGAGCCGATTTCAGTATCACACACGGGCTGGCCACACACCCGTGTTCTAGCTCGTATCAATCTCAAACCATGTCAGCATTGCACACGGACTGGGTACCTTAAACACGGGCTTCTCACACTCCCGTGGGAGACACACGGGTTGGCCACACGCCCGTGTGCTCTCCCGTGTCAACTTTTAACCATATTCAGTATTGCACATGGCCTGGGCATTCTTACACGGGCTGATCACACGCCCTTGTCCCTATCGCACCCTGTTTCATTTTCACACGGAAAAAGAAAATTTTTAGGTATTTTGAGCATTCCAAAGTCTATAGAAACACACTGGAAGAAGACCTAAAGACACAAAGACACACGCAGAGTGGAACAAAGAAATTACTCGAAGGAAGCCGTCGGAATCGTCTCAGAAGAAGATTCACTTCAAGATTAAAGATCTCCATCAAATCTCCTTGAAAGTTTTTGGGATCTTTATGTCTTGTGGTTTTCTTTATTTTTAGATGTTTTCCTCTTACATTATGAACTAAACTCCCTAAATACCTAGGGAGGATGAAACCTATGATGAACCTTATTATTTAATTATCTTAATTCCATGATAAATACTTGTTCTTGTTCTTAATTATATGTTCTTAACCCTTACTTTAATATTTTCAGGATATTAATCCAAGTTTGATGTGCTTAATCAGTGGAGCAAAAGTCCCTGCTAAAGAATAGATCTAGCATAATTAAGTAGAGTTGATTGCAATTCTAGAAATAGGACGACATGAATCTGCCGAATTAGAGTCAAGTCTAATAAGGGAATCCATAGATCAAGTTAATGCGACGATAGGGGTTTTAATTAGAAAGAGATTTCAATTAATCAACCTAGTGTCAGTTGTTCTTAGTCTCGAAAGAGATATTAACATAATTTAGGGATTTCTACGGATCAAGGCAAGTGAATAAATTGTGTAATTCAGAATCATAATAATAAGTGAAATGTAGGTGAATTTATCCTTAGGTATTGTCTCTCTCATTGATTTTCTTCGAATATTTTCCCAATTTTATCTCTGTCGCGCTCATAGTTAATTAGTTAGTTAAATTTTAGATTAAAATACCCTTTAATTATTAGGCTAAATAATAGAAAAATAGTAATTACTAGTACTTTTAGTCCTCGTGGATACGATATTCCAGACTCACAATAGCTATACTACTGTTCGATAGGTGCGCTTGCCTTCGTCAAATTATTAGTTAGTTATGAGACCATCAAAACCTCAGCGGGAAATGACTTGTGGTTGATTTTTGTTGGTGGGACTGAAACAGTGGAGAGCGAGGAGTATAATTTGAATGAGGGTTTGGGTTTTGCTTGAAGGAATTTGGGTTTTGGAGGGAAGGGTGGAAGGGAGGAAGTGTGTCGACAAGTATTGAGTTTGGATTTAGAGATTCATTTTCATTCCCCTTTGGATTTCCTTGCTAAGATAGATATTATATTAGATGTCTTCGCTGTCTTGGTATTTTTTGAGTGATAAAATAGGGGATAATATCATAAATTACTCTAGAGTTTATTAAATGTTCGCAAAAAAAAAATAAGTAGAAGAAAAAGAAATGAAAATGACCTAAAATGAGATAAGATGGTGCATTTAGTCAAATATGGTGAAGAAAAGCTCTCGACCCTTCTCGTCACCGGAACTGTTCTTTGTGAAGTTTGCCCCACCGCCATCGCCACGATCCACAACCCTATGTTGCTGCTTAACCACTATATATTTTTTCTCTTATTCTCCTCCTCCTCCTCTTCTTATTTTTCTTCTTTGCTTCTTTTTCTTTTACTGCGCAACCCAGCTAGGGTTTTAAATTGGGGTCGTTTACACAGTAGGCCCACCAATGGGAACGTATATGGATCGTTCACTCAAGGATGAAGAAATGGTAGTTTCCATCAGGCCCATGACTGCATTAGGAGCAAGCAACCACCGATTAACATCTTATCTAGTTCTATCGCCTGACACAACTGCTGGTACAACGTGGACAACACAACTAATCCCTAACTCAGTCGTCCGCTTTCTTTGAAGTCGACTAAGTGTAGTAGCCACCTTATGTTTACCAACTTTTGAGATTTATCAGGCATTAGAATGCCCCCGATTAACCTAAGGATGAATGTTCCGGCATATTATTTTTTGACAATGCCGGGTGCATCCTTAGGAAGATCTTTGAAATTCGTTTCCAACCAGTTAATGCGTATCCAACCACTATAAAACCTATTTGGCACCTTTCCTAAACATGCCTTGCAAAAGTCCTCTTTACCGAAAATTACCATTGATCCCATGAGGACTGACCCATCCATCGGTATACCCAATTGTAAAGCTATGTTCTTGAGTGTGATTGTACACTCGCCGCATGGAAGATGGAAAGTGTGTGTCTCGGGCATCCATCTTTCCACCAATGCGCTGATGAGAGTAGGATCGAGTTTGCAGCCTCCGAGCATGCGAGACGCATGCAAGAATCTCACGTCTTGCAAGTAACCACGAATTTCGGTTATTGGACCCTTTGACAAATTATGTATGAACCCCTCCAAAACATGATTATCCGCCTATTTATATTGACAATTGTTTTTTAAAAATGTTTTAGAAAATAAAAAATTTTAAATTTAACTTAATCGAAAATAAGGAAATTTAAAATTTTGTCTTACTATTATCGCTTGAGCAGCGAAAATGTGCTTATCATCGAAACGAATCAGAGTGGTTGCCATTCATGAAAATTTAATCGAAACTAATAAAATATGAAATAATTAAAAAATAATAATAATTTTAAACGAGTGTACCAAAAAATTTAGAACAAAACTTGAGAAAATTGAGAGAATTAAGAGAGTTAAGAGTTTGAAAGAATTGAGAGAATTGAATTTGAGTGAAAAAAATAAAAATGGCATGGTATTTATAGAAGAAAAAAATGATCGTTGCGCCCTTTAATGTTTTTTACTATTGGCAGCAACATTTACTATTATCGCTAGACACGTTTTTCCTTTCTCTCTCTCTCAAAACAACCTATTTCCCTAAATTAAAAATATCTCCTAAAAAGCCAAATAAAAAAAATAACATATATTGTTAATTTAGTCATATTCCCTTGTAATTTTGATACTTCCTCATATTTTTTGATATTCTCTCATAATTTTTTATACATACTCAGTACTTCCTCAGATTTTTTTGTACTTCCTCATGATTTTTGGTATTGTTTCAAAAGAATATTTGGAACAAAATATAATCTTGGAGTAAATAAGAAAATATACAAAAAATTAAATAAAGTGGAAAATGCTACTGAGACAAACCCAAAATTGATATCCATCACTTTTTGGTATCCTTTCATCTTATTTGGTATTTTTTTTTTATAATTTTTTACATGTTCTCGTATTTTTTTGTATCCATTCATTTTTGTATTCTCTCATATTTTTTTGCACTTCTACATATTTTTTGGTACATCATTGTAATTTTTTTGGTATTTCCTTAGGTTTTATGGTATTCTCATTTTTTTTTGGTATTTCCTTAGGTTTTATGGTATTCTCCCATATATTTTTTTGAATTCCCTCATTTTTTTGGTATTCCTTCATCATTTTTTGTATATCCTCATTTGTTTTTTTGTAATTCTTCAATTTTGTTTTTTGTATTCTTTTATAATTTTTGGTACTTGCTCATATTTTTTTGGATTTCCTCGTAACTTTTTACATTTTCATAATTATTGGTACTCTCTCATAATTATTGGTATTATTATGAAAAGAGTATTTGATACAAGATATAGCTTTGGAGTAAATAAAAGAAATCATGTTTTTAAATATTAAGAAATTTCAATTGGATTTTGTAATGGAAAAAATTTTAATTGTTAAATTTTAATTTTTTTTAATGTTAAAATTTGGTACTCGAAAATTATATTTCACAATAATTTTAAAAAATATAAAAATTCAAATAAGTAAATAAATAAAAATTATTGAGACGAATAAAAAATTGGTATCCCTCACAATTTTTGTTATCATCTAGTGTTATTTGGTATTCTCTCATAAATTTTTGTTGTGGTTTCAAAATGGTGATTTGGTATGAGATACAATTTTGGATTAAAAGAATTTTATTTTTAAATATTAAGAAAATTCAATGAGATTGTATAACAAAAAAAAAATGTTACTTTCATTTTTTTTTCAACACAAATTTTGTAAGGGAAAAATTATAATTCATGATAATTTTTAAAAATATGAATAAATAAATAAATGAAACTAATTTAGTTCACCCTCATAATTTTTGGTATTTCCTTATAATTTTTGGTATAGTCCTAGAATTTTGTATATGGTTTTGAAATAAATATTTGAAAGGAGAAATATACTTTTGGAGTAAAAATATATTAATTTTTAATATTAAAAAATTCTATTAAAGATTTTGTATCTGAAAAATTATTAATGTAACACCTCATACCCGACCTGATCGCCAAATCCAGACCACAAGGTGCTACGGTCCATGTCCGAATTTTAACTAACACATCCATCAATACATTCCACAATTCATATTCACGTAATACAAATGTTATTTGAAACAGTTAGATAATTGACTTCCCCAATTCCTTTAATTTAAGGTACAAAAATTTTACAATGGTAACTTTACCATACTGAAATATTTACTTAGTCTTGGAAATAATATTCTGACCATACTTAATTACAAATTCGATTATGACTCCGCCTCTGGGTCACCCTATTGTATGCATATTAAAATTGAGAAGTAAGTCGGTCAGAGCAGATAGATTCTGGCCTGGTCCCTCCTTGAATCCTTGAATTTCCCTTTTTACATATGTGGAGTCATAAGATGCAAATTCCTAAGGAATCCCTGATATAGAAACAGGTTCACATATGCGATATATCTCGTGGACCTCCACTGGGTTATGCCATGTAGGTGAATCTGACGAATCTCCCTGGATCACATCATGGCCATGGTGCAACATCCCTCACCCAACCTGGTTGTTAGACCCTAGTTATGATATGCTACTACATATATTGGAACATTCATAAATAATTTACAACATCAAATCGTTACTTATATATATAAATATATATATATATATATATATATATATATTAATAATTACAAATTAATACAAGGCTAAATTGAACTCTTAATTACAATGGGCTAGGTTCGAGCATGAATATGAACCAATCTGTAAAATTTCAAAAATTTGGAATAAGTATCGATATTGAGGAAATAAGATTCGATATTTTTATGTTAAATATCAATACTAAATTAAGTATCGATACCATTTTAACATTATTCTAATTTGGAAATTTTGGTTCAAAATTATTTTATCAGTACTTTTTTGGGGGTATTGGTTTTTAATTTTTAATAAATAATTATTGATACCTATTATAGGTATCGATACCAAATCGACTTTTTGTCCATTTTGAAAACTGTTCATTTGGTAAAGTATCGATATTTTGGTCTCTGGTATCGATACTTTTACCTAGATGGTTAAAAAATCACAAGTTTGAAAACATTTTCATGCTCAAAATTAAGATACCATTCACTAAATAATTCAAATATCAACAGACCTACATAAACATCATTCAAATTCATTTTCAACAATCTCAATTCAAGCATACTCAGTAAACAACTAACAAACTCATATGATACACCAATTTGTTCCATTTGTATACAATCTATTCTTACTCACATACACATAACTTTCATATGCAAGTCATATACCAATCATTTAAAGTTCAAGTGTACCATATTTGGTACTCAAATGACATCCACATCATTGATACTACAATTCACCATATACATATCAATACTCATCCATTCCATTTCTCTAACACAAACAGTTATAAAAACTTATGGGCATAACATATAAATTGTAATATCTTATACTCGACCCGATTGCTAGGTTCGAGTACTGAATGATACAATAACCCAATAACTTAATAATATTTTTGGTTCTGTTTCAATACATGCTTATACAACTTAAATTTCAAAATCTACTATTATTAAAACCCATACAGACCTAGAGAAGATTTCTTACAACTTTGCTCCTAACAATTATTTTCAAATTGCAATTTAAGACTCGAATACATATATAATCCACTTAAACCTTGAGGTGTGGCCATTGGGGATGCCCATCTATTACACATAATGTAACACCCCTAACCCATAACTGCCGCCGGTCTAGGGTTAAGAGGCATTATCGGACAATCAGAAACTTTTAGGGACATTTCATAGCAAAATCTGACAAATCACATCAAAGTGTCCCTTAAGTAGGTCTACGAGACCTTAAACATACTTTAGAACATGGCTGGGACTAAACCAAACACATACAGAAATTCTCGAAAATTTAAAACTTTTTCAAAGTTACAGAGGTCACACGCCTGTGTGGGCAGGCTGTGTGCCTCACACAGCCTCAGACACGCCCGTGTGTCTAAACCGTGTCAAAACAAGGCATACATTCTGACTTGTCCACACGACCGTGGACACGCCCATGTGCCTCACTCGTGGTTGCTACTGACTTGCACCACACGGCCAGTCACACGCCCGTGTGTCCAGCCCGTGCTCGAGTTTGACTTGTTTGGAATTTCAACCACGAGGGACACGGTTGAGCCACACGCCCATGTGCTCAATCGTGTTGGCAATTACAGGCCATTTTCAATGCCAAAATGCCACCCACACATTGGGTTATCCCTACAAGCACATACAAGCATAATTCTTAACACAATTGACAACCAAAAACACACCAAATGGTCATCATATCATCCCATTCAATCTCATTTCTAAGCATAACAACTTATATACTAAATAGCTAAACAAATTCACAAATAAACCAAGCATGATTCATCCCCAACTTACCACTTCAACATAACCATCATTCATCAAACACATGTACTCACATTGCATCAATAAGCTTACCATTATCTTGACCATTTCATAACCACCAAAACATACCAAAACTAAGCATCATAAAACATGGCTACACATTCATAACTTAACCATTTATCTAGCCATATCACATGGCTATATACATATCTCAAACATACTCCAAAACAACTAGCCTATACATGCCATACTTTAATATCAATACATTTTCAAAAGATACCAAAATGTGATCTGAGTAGTGTGATGACAATCCTCGACGATTCCCGAGCCTTTCGTAGCTCTAACGATCTGTAAAACAGAGTAAACACACACAAAGTAAGCTTTCAAAAGCTTAGTAAGCCATATACAAATAAACTTAATATAAAATGCACATAGCCACATTGATACAATGATATTAATGTTTCTCATTTGCAAATTCATCACATATCCTTTGGCTCATTTATTTAGCCAGTACTTACCCACATTACATAGCTCAAAATATCACTTTACTCATAACTCATTCAAGCATGTATCACATATTATCACATCAAATCTATACACATATTCACTTAAGTAAGCTCATATAAACACTTACCTTTCATACACATACATAGTGTACTTTTCAAACGTACCTGAGTCGTTTATACTTTTCACGTGGTCTTACATGAAATCACATATCAGAAACCTATGTTCTGACATATATAATCTTATCTATTCCTAGGTTCGTACGGGACTTCTCGGACATAGATACACTATAGATACTATCTCGAATTCTATGTACATAACATCTCGAGCATAATCAACACAAGCTAAATTTCATATATGCATAATTAACTCAATTCAAATGCATTTATTTGTATATCGACTTACCTCAGATTCGGATAAACGGAAACTAACTCGACTACTCAATTACTTTCGATTTCCCACGATCTAAGTCCGTTTTGTTCGGTTTTTGATCTATACATATTCAAATTTAACTCATTTATTCACTAATTCATTCAATTCAATCCAAAAGCACATATTTAGGGTAATTTACAAATTAGCCCTCATATTTTCACATTTTGACATTTTAGTTCCTATTTCACAAAATCACAAAATACACAAAATCTCAATACACCCATGCTTAGCCGAATTTTCATGTAGTCCATACAAGTCCGTACATTTCATTTATTTCACAATTTAGTCCCTCAAAATATTATTTTCTCAATTAAATCCAAAATACTCAAAATCATCAAAACTTCAAAGACAAAACATGTTAATCTAACACATATATTTTATATTTCACCATCAAATATCACAAAACTCATGTGTTCATCAATGACACATTTCACATTCATCATCAATTCACAAAACTGAAGCATGGGTTTCAAAGTACTCGAAGCAACGATTACGAAAACGTAGAAATTATCAAAAATCGAAGTCAAACATACCTGAAATCAAAGAACTTGATGGCCGAATGCCCTAGCTTCTTATTTGTTTTTCTTTTCTTTGTTTTTCAGTGGAAGAACACATAAAATATCCACCATCTTTAGCTTTGTTTTTAATATAATAACATTACTAATTCTTTTACAATATTAACCTTTTAATATAACCTATATATCATATACAATTAATGGCCTTACCGTTAATTAGATAATATAATGGATAATTTTCATTTTAAGGACTTCCTCTTTATAAAGACACATCAATTAAGCACTTAATCAAATAGAAAGCTACTTTTACAAATTATGCGATTAAGTCCTTTTCTCAAATTAAGCACACAAACAACAAAATTAATTCACAGAAATTTCACCCATGCTAAATCATATACTGCAAACACAAAATAATATTAAAATATTTTTATGACTCGAATTTGTAGTCCCAAAACCACTGTTCTGACTAAGGTCTAATCCGGACTGTTGCAATTCTCCCCCCTTAGAGATTTTCGTCCCCCAATCTTACCGTTAAACAGGTTCGTATATTGCTGTCTCATTGAATCTTCAGGCTCCCACGTAGCCTCTTCAACTTCATGTCAATGCCACAATATTTTTTACTAATGGAATTTTCTTATTTCTCAATTCTTTCACTTCACAAGCTAAGATACGGATCGGTTCTTCCTCATAAGTCATATCAGATCGGATTTCAATCTCAGACGGAGAAATCACATGAGAGGGATCGGACTGGTATCGTCTAAGCATTAACACCTGAAATACATTATGTATCTTTTCCAACTCTAGTGGCAACAACAATCTATACGCAACAGGTCCAACACGCTCGATAATTTTATACGACCCTATGAATCTCGGACTCAATTTGCCTTTACGTCCAAATCTGAGTACTTTTTTCCACGGAGACACTTTCAAGAACACTTTGTCACCGATATCAAACTCAATATCTTTTCTTTTCAAGTCCGCATAGGACTTCTGACAATCAAACGCTGCTTCCAAACTATTACGGATTACTTTCACTTTTTGTTCAATGTTTTTTACCAAATCGACCCCGTGTATCTTATTTTCACTAAGCTCAGTCCAATACAGAGGTTTTCGAAATATGCGTCCGTACAAAACTTCATAAGGTGCCATTTTGATCTCGACTGAAAACTATTATTATACGCAAATTCAATCAGTGGCAAGTATTGTTCCTACGTACCATCAAACTCAAGGATGCAACATCTCAACATATCCTCAAGAATATGAATAATCCGTTCGGACTGACCATCAGTCTGCGGTTGAAATGCTGTACTGAAATGCAATTTCGTGCCTAAAGCTTCTTGCAATTTCTTCCAGAATCGTGATGTAAATCTCGGATCTCTATCTGACACAATAGACAGTGGCACCCTGTGCAATCTCACAATCTCAGAAACATACAGCTCAGCTAACTTATCAAGTGAGTAATTAGATTGTACCGAAATAGAATGGGCGGATTTCGTCAGTCGATCAACTGCGACCCAAATTGCATCTTTCTTTCTTGGAGTCAAAGGTAACCAGAAACAAAATCCATTGTCACTCTGTCCCATTTCCATTTGGGAATCATTATCGGTTGTAACAAACTAGATGGAACCTGATGTTCAGCTTTAACTTGCTGATAGACTAAACCTTTCGAGACAAAATCGGAAATATCTCTTTTCATACCAGACCACCAATAGTGTTGCTTCAAATCATGATACATCTTTGTACTTCCCGGATGAACAATTAGGCGGCTATTATGAGCTTTATTCAAAATTAACTGAACCAGCTTTGAATTTCTCGGAACACAAATTTGTTCTCGAAATCTCAAGCAATCATTATCATCAACTCAAAATTCAGAATCATAGTTCGAATCATATTGAGCTCGTTTTCCTAACATTTCATTATCAACCTTCTGAGCATCACATATTTGTGATAAAAACAACGGTTTCGCTTTTATTTCAGCCAAAACTGAACCATCATCAAACAAGTCTAAATGAGCACTCTTCGTTTGTAGTGCAAACAATGACTTTCGACTCAATGCATCGGCAACAACATTTGCTTTACCCGGATGATAATCTATCACAAGCTCATAATCTTTCAATAGTTCTAACCATCTTCTCTGACGCAGATTCAGGTCTTTCTGAGTCATCAGATACTTCAAACTTTTATCATCTGAAAAGACGTGGCATTTCTCACCGAAAAGATAATGGCGCCAAATCTTTAATGCAAACACAATCACGGCTAGCTCAAGATCGTGTGTCAGATAGTTCTTTTCATGCGGCTTCAATTGTCTCGAGACATAAGCTATAAATTTGCCTTCCTGCATCAAAACACATCCCAGACCATCCAATGAAGCATCACTATAAATCACGAATTCTTTACCCGATTCTGGCTGTACCAAAACTGGAGCTTCAGTCAACAAAGTTTTCAGCTGATCAAAGCTTTTCTGACATTTATCAGACCATTCAAATCTCACATCTTTCTGAAGCAATCTAGTCAACGGAGTAGCTATCATCGAGAATCCTTTTACAAACCGACGATAATAACCAGCGAGTCCCAGAAAGCTACGGACTTTCGACACATTTTTCAGAGGTTTCCATTCCAGAATAGCAAATATCTTGCCCGGATCAACTCGTATACCAAACGCTGATACAATATGTCCCAGAAAACTAACTTCTCGTAACCAGAATTCACATTTACTGAACTTTGCATACAATTGTTTATCTTGCAGAGTTTGCAAAACAATTTTCAGATGTTCAACATGTTCAATCTCATCATGTGAATAAATCAAAATGTCGAACACGACAACAAATCGATCTAAGTACGGTCTGAAAATTCTGTTCATCAAATCCATAAAAATAGTAGGAGCATTTGTTAGTTCGAAAGGCATAACTAAAAAATCATAATGCTCGTACCTCGTTCTGAAAGCAGTTTTTGGAATATCTGAATCTTTTACTCGCAAATGATAATACCCCGATCTCAGATCTATCTTTGAAAATACAGTGGCTCCTTTTAACTGATCAAATAAATCATCGATTCTAGGCAGGGGATATTTATTCTTTATAGTCACATTGTTCAACTGACGATAATCAATGCACATTCTCATCGTGTCATCTTTCTTTTTCACAAACAGAACAAGAGCACCCTAAGGTGAGAAACTCGGTCTTGCGAATCCTCTATCGGTCAATTCTTGCAACTGTGACTTTAACTCTTTTAACTTTGTCGGTCCCATTCTATACGGAGCTATCGAAATAGGTGTTGTTCCCGGAAATAGATGAATACCAAATTCAACTTCACGTATCGGCGGTAATCTCGGTAACTCTTCAGAAAACACTTCAGGGAATTCACAGACAACTGGCACTGATTCAACTTTCTTTTCAGTTACTTTCGAGTCAATCACATAAGCAAAATAAGCTTCATAACCCTTTCTCAAATAATTTTGAGCTTTCAACACAGATATCACAACAAGTAACCCAGTCAAATCATTAGACTCAACCCAAACTATTTCATCATTCTAACATCTCAAATCAATAGTCTTTCTTTTGCAATTCACAATAGCATCATGCAACGTCAACCAGTCCATACCCAAAATTATATCAAACTCATCAAATGGTAATAACATCATATCAGCCAGAAAACAAACATCTCGAAACATTAACGGATAGTTCTTACATACTTTATCAACCAGGACACCTTTTCCTAAGGGGTTCGATACTTTTATAACAAACTCAGTAGACTCTACAGGCAAAGTCTTACTGGATACTAAGTTCATGCATATATACGAATGTGTAGAACTTGGGTCTATCAATGCAATCACAGAGGTATCATAAAGAGTAAATGCACCCGTTATAACATCTGAAGATGAAGCTTCCTCACGGGCTCGGATGGCATAAGCTCTGGCAGGTACTCTAGCTTCAGATCTCGCAACTGAGTCTTTCGTAGTTCTCTGACTACCACAGACATTTCTTACATTTCGGGAAGATCTACCTCTCGCTGGAATATTATCAGATCTCGGATTCTAAACAATCTCTTGCTCAATAGACTCTAGGCAATTATGAATGAAATGATCTAACGATCCACATCTGAAACAAGCTCGATCATTCAATCTACAACTACCCGGATGTCTTTTACCACAGCTTAAATTCAGGTCGCTCAGATCGAATATTTCCAACACTAGCCATTGAAGTTGCTGGAGCTTTAGAATTCAATTGTGATCTAGCTCGATCTCTGTTCGAATGTCCCACACTAGCCTTTGATCGACTTTGTTCTTCTTTGAATTTCTTTGAAGTGGGCTGAAATGTTTTACTTGGAAATCTCTTTCTCGCATCTCTAGTTTCAAAGTCAGCTTTTCTTTTCTCTTTCTCAAGTGCCTCAGCTTTGCAAGCTCGTTCAACCAGTACTACGAACTCTTTTATCTCAAGTATGCCTACTAACAATTTAATATTCTCACTCAGACCATCTTCGAATCTTTTGCACATTATTGCCTCAGTTGATACACATTCCCGAGCATACTGACTTAATCTCACGAATTCTCTTTCATACTCAGTGACAGACATGCGACCCTATTTTAATTCTAGAAATTCTTTTCATTTTTGATCAATAAATCTCTGACTAATGTATTTCTTCCGGAACTCAGTTTGAAAGAAATCCCATGTGACCCGCTCTTTCGGAATAACAGAAATCAAGGTTTTCCACCACTGATAGGCTGCATCTCGTAGCAAGGAAACAACACATTTTATGTACTCTTCAGGATTCAATGACATTTCATCAAATGCCCGGATCATGTTCTCTAGCCAAAACACAGCTTTCTCGGCATCATCATCGCTAGTGGACCTGAACTCTTCAGCCCCATATTTACGGATTTTGTCAACCGGAGGCTTATTCAACAGATTCAAGTCATAATCGGAGGCACAACTGAGGTATGATGGGGATTAGACGGGGGCGGAGGTTGTGAAACAGCCTGATTATTTCTTACAAACTGAGTGAACCACTCACTCATCATTTGAAAGAAGGCCTGCTTAGCCTCTCCCTCTTGACCGCTAGAAGTGGTCTCGAATCAGATGGCCCTGTCCCTTAAGCGGGAGTAGGCGCATTGCTTTCTACATCGTCAGCTACGACTCTTTCGGGATCCATTACTATATGATAAACACATTTTATACGTCAGGATTCATCACACTATCACATTTCATATAAATGGCATGTATAGCTAGACTCTCACACGCTACGTTAGTCTGAGAGTCGACTAAATCGTAGCTCTGATACCAATCAAATGTAACACCCTTATCCCGTAACCATCGCCAGTCTAGGGTTAAGAGGCATTACTGGACAATCGGAAACTTTTACGAACATTTTATAGCAAAATCTGACAAATCACATCAAAGTGTCCCTTAAGTAGGTCTACGAGACCTTAAACATACTTTAGAATAGGGTCGGGACTAAACCAAACACATACGGAAATTCTCAGAAATTTAAAAATTTTTCAAAGTTACAGAGGTCACACGCCAGTGTGGGCAGGCCGTGCCCCTCACCCGGCCTCAGAGACGCTCGTGTGTTTAAGCTGTGTCAAAACAGGGCATACATACTGACTTGTCCATACGACCTTGGACAAGCCTATGTGCCTCACCGGTGGCCGCTACTGACTTGCACCACACGGCCAGCCACACGCCTGTGTGTCCAGCCCGTGGTCACTACTGACTTGTTCTACACGGTCAGATACACGCTCGTCTGTCCAGCCCGTGGTCGAGTCTGACTTGTTTTGAATTTCAACCACGAGGGACACGGTCGAGCCACACGCCTGTGTGCTCAACTGTGTGGGCAATTATTGGCCATTTTCAAGGCCAAAATGCCACCCACACATTGGGTTATCCCTACAAGCACATACAAGCATATTTCTTAGCACAATTGGCAACTACAAACTCACCAAATGGTCATCATATCATCCCATTCAATCTCATTTCTAAGCATAACAACTTATATACTAAATAGCTAAACAAATTCACAAATAAACCAAGCATGATTCATCCCCAACTTACCACTTCAACATAACCATCATTCATCAAACACATATACTCACTTTGCATCAATAAGCTTACCATTATCTTGACCATTTCATAACCACCAAAACATACCAAAACTAAGCATCATAAAACATGGCTACACATTTATAACTTAACCATTTATCTAGCCATATCACATGACTATATACATATCTCAGACATACTCCAAAACAACTAGCCTATACATGCCATACTTTAATATCAATACATTTTCAAAAGATACCAAAATGTGATCTGAGTAGTGTGATGACAATCCTCGACGATTCCCGAGCCTTTTGTAGCTCTAACGATCTGTAAAACAGAGTAAACACACACAAAATAAGCTTTCAAAAGCTTAGTAAGCCATATACAAATAAACTTAATATAAAATGCACATAGCCACATTGATACAATGATATTAATGTTTCTCATTTGCAAATTCATCACATATCCTTTGGCTCATTTATTTAGCCAGTACTTACCCACATTACATAGCTCAAAATATCACTTTACGCATAACTCATTCAAGCATGTATCACATATTATCACATCAAATCTATACACATATTCACTTAAGTAAGCTCATATAAACACTTACCTTTCATACACATACATAGTGTACTTTTCAAACGTACCTGAGTCGTTTATACTTTTCACATAGTCTTTCTTTTCTCGGATTTGCCTGTTGAACCATTCGGAACTAAATAAGATACTCATAATGCTCGGAATAGTCGTAAAATGCCAACGTCCCAGGCGTGGTCTTACATGTAACCAAATATCGATGCCACTGTCCCAGACAGGGTCTTACACGAATCAATACGATGCCAATGTCCTAGACATGATCTTACACATAAATCTCTTATCGATGCCAACGTCCCAAACGTGGTCTTACACGAAATCTCAAATCAATGCCAACGTCCCAGACGTGGTCTTACATGAAATCACATATCAGAAACCTATGTTCTGACATATATAATCCTATCTATTCCTAGGTTCGTACGGGACTTCTCGGACATAGATACACTATCGATACTATCTCGAATTCTATGTACATACATCTCGAGCATAATCAACACAAGCTAAATTTCATATATGCATAATTAACTCAATTCAAATGCATTTATTTGTATATCGACTTACCTCAGATTCGGATAAACAGAAACGAACTCGGCTACTCAATTACTTTTGATTTCCCACGATCTAAGTTCGTTTTCTTCGGTTTTTGATCTATACATATTCAAATTTAACTCATTTATTCACTAATTCATTCAATTCAATCCAAAAGCACATATTTAGGGCAATTTACAAATTAGCCCTCATATTTTCACATTTTGACATTTTAGTCCCTATTTCACAAAATCACAAAATACACAAAATCTCAATACACCCATGCTTAGCCGAATTCTCATGTAGTCCATACAAGTCCATAAATTTCATTTATTTTACACTTTAGTCCCTCAAAATATTATTTTCTCAATTAAATCCAAAATACTCAAAATCATCAAAACTTCAAAGACAAAACATTTTCACATGCCATACATGCCATACTTTAATATCAATACATTTTCAAAAGATACCAAAATGTGATCTGAGTAGTGTGATGACAATCCTCGACGATTCCCGAGCCTTTCGTAGCTCTAACAATCTGTAAAACAGAGTAAACACACACAAAGTAAGCTTTCAAAAGCTTAGTAAGCCATATACAAATAAACTTAATATAAAATGCACATAGCCACATTGATACAATGATATTAATGTTTCTCATTTGCAAATTCATCACATATCCTTTGGCTCATTTATTTAGCCAGTACTTACCCACATTACATAGCTCAAAATATCACTTTACTCATAACTCATTCAAGCATGTATCACATATTATCACATCAAATCTATACACATATTCACTTAAGTAAGCTCATATAAACACTTACCTTTCATACACATACATAGTGTACTTTTCAAATGTACCTGAGTCGTTTATACTTTTCACGTGGTCTTACATGAAATCACATATCAGAAACCTATGTTCTGACATATATAATCCTATCTATTCCTAGGTTCGTACGGGACTTCTCGGACATAGATACACTATCGATACTATCTCGAATTCTATGTACATAACATCTCGAGCATAATCAACACAAGCTAAATTTCATATATGCATAATTAACTCAATTCAAATGCATTTATTTGTATATCGACTTACCTCAGATTCGGATAAACGGAAACTAACTCGACTACTCAATTACTTTCGATTTCCCACGATCTAAGTCCGTTTTGTTCGGTTTTTGATCTATACATATTCAAATTTAACTCATTTATTCACTAATTCATTCAATTCAATCCAAAAGCACATATTTAGGGTAATTTACAAATTAGCCCTCATATTTTCACATTTTGACATTTTAGTTCCTATTTCACAAAATCACAAAATACACAAAATCTCAATACACCCATGCTTAGCCGAATTTTCATGTAGTCCATACAAGTCCGTACATTTCATTTATTTCACAATTTAGTCCCTCAAAATATTATTTTCTCAATTAAATCCAAAATACTCAAAATCATCAAAACTTCAAAGACAAAACATGTTAATCTAACACATATATTTTATATTTCACCATCAAACATCACAAAACTCATGTGTTCATCAATGACACATTTCACATTCATCATCAATTCACAAAATTGAAGCATGGGTTTCAAAGTACTCGAAGCAACGATTACGAAAACGTAGAAATTATCAAAAATCGAAGTCAAACATACCTGAAATCAAAGAACTTGATGGCCGAATGCCCTAGCTTCTTATTTGTTTTTCTTTTCTTTGTTTTTCAGTGGAAGAACACATAAAATATCCACCATCTTTAGCTTTGTTTTTAATATAATAACATTACTAATTCTTTTACAATATTAACCTTTTAATATAACCTATATATCATATACAATTAATGGCCTTACCGTTAATTAGATAATATAATGGATAATTTTCATTTTAAGGACTTCCTCTTTATAAAGACACATCAATTAAGCACTTAATCAAATAGAAAGCTACTTTTACAAATTATGCGATTAAGTCCTTTTCTCAAATTAAGCACACAAACAACAAAATTAATTCACAGAAATTTCACCCATGCTAAATCATATACTGCAGACACAAAAAATAATATTAAAATATTTTTATGACTCGAATTTGTGGTCCTGAAACCACTGTTCTGACTAAGGTCTAAACCGGACTGTTACACATAAACGACTTCCATGCCATCCCTCGAATTTGGAAGTGTCTGGCTTGGTCCCTCTACTCGATTCTTGAGTCGAAATATTTATCATGCAAACAAGCAATAAATTCGTAAGTTTAAATGAACTTAGTGAGGTTATGTGGTATAGTTTAATAATAATAATTTCATGTTCTTCAAGAATAAATATTAAGAAAAATTTTAAACTCCCTGTCGGTCCTTGGGCATTCCGCAGATTTACAAACATGGTTGAAGCCTTGCCCTTTTTTTTTTCTCACCATTGGCAGGTTTTCCATTATTTTGAAGTAAATGTGTTCCTCGGCGACATTGATTCCCTATGAACTTGGTTATATCCCATCTCATTTCAAAAAAAAAAAATTTACTGTAGAAAGCTTGACCGTACACGTGGATATATAGTTCGTTGACAACCACTTGTTGTCTTTCAATTATGCTCACCTTCACTTCAAATCCTTACCCTGATCTGTTCATCCAATAACCCCACTAAAATTAATATCTTTCACCTTACCCTTACAGATGCCTACTTTTTATTTAGCCTTATCGTGGTTCATCCAAAAGGGAGGTCACTTTATCATGTCCTAGTTTTCTATTATAACCATTAAGGTAAGCCATCAGACTAGACTCCCCTCTTTGTAGTTCAAAGATACTAATTCTCCTTAATCCATTCTTTTAAAATACTCTAATTAATAAATAGTTCCTCGGCAGACTATCTTTTTTGCTACTTCCTAGTAGACAGTCTGCCCAAGGTAGCCTTTGGCAGTATCCTTGTCACTAACTGCCTTTATTTCCTACATACCCATTAGGCTTGGATCCCGCTTGATCATCTTATTAACACCCCCAATACTAGTTTACTTTCCAAACACCAGCGGACTCCTACTAGTAGATAATTTGTACCTCGTTTAAGTTATCCCTGTTGTTTTACCTTTTTTTTCGTAACAATTTGGCAGATTCCCTCCTTAACAGGATTGCCCACATTCTTAGACATTTTTACTAGTTTTTCTTATCTTTTTAGTTTGGCGAATTCTTTGATTGACCCATTTACCCACATTCTCAAACGCACTATAATCATCTGATCATGCTACTCTTTGTGCGAGTCTTACAATGATCTCCCATTTCATGACCTGTCAGCTTACTGCTTTAACATTTTGGTGAGCTTTATCTGACGTCATAGCCCAGCTATGGTCTTACACTGTATGAACCCATGTTTAATGTCTTGGCGACTCCATATGTTGCCATAGCCTAATTATGGTCTTACACAGTATAAACCCTTGTTTAATGTCCTGGAGGACTCCATCTATTGCCATAGCCTAACTATGGTCTTACACATTGTGAATCCCATATTTAATATCCTGAGAAACTTCATATGTTGTCATAGCCTAACTATGGTCTTACACATTATGAATCTCATGTTTAATGTCTTGGCAGACTCTAAATTTTGAGGAATCACTAAACCTCTTCCGAGGTGTCGTCGTGAAGGACTTGATAATTATTTTCACGATGTCTCCTTGAAGGGCCTATCTAATATCGTTGTCGTGGTATCACTCCATAGAGTCAATAGATCATCGTCATAGTGTCGCTCTAGCGAGCTAGTCAAAAACCATTGTTGTAGTATCACTCCATAGAGTCGATAGATCGTTGTCATAGTGTTGCTCTAGCAAGCCAGTCAAAAACCACCATCGTAGTTCACTCCTTAGAGTCGATAGGCCGTCATCACGGTATCGCTCTAGCAAACCAGTTGACAACATTCCACGATGCTGCCAAACTCCATTATATTCCCTTAACAATTCGCCCAATCTCCGTTCTACCAACTATTCCTAACTTCATCTACCTCGTCAAGGTAAATTCCCTCCGTACTACACATATAATATAAACATACATTAAACACACAAACAAGATACTTATTATAGAATACACAATACACTAATTACTCAATCATCATATGATTACAACTTATCATTCAACAATCATACTTACACAAAGTTATACATCTACAACATACTTACTCACAATAATAGATTCAGAACACTCAAAATAAACACAAGACATATTCATCAACCACCGAAGGGTAAAGTACAGAAACTTACCTGAATTCTTTTATCTTCGTCAAATTAACTTGTCCAAACGTCAGAGCCTTTTTAGTCTTGGAAGCTAAGCATGAAAACCATTTATCGGTCAATTCGAAGGTATTTCAAACCTTAAACCTCAGGATCCATAATTATACAGAAACTTTTCAAGAATTCTCACTTCTCTTTCCCCTAATCAATGAGTACAAGGATGCTTAGGGGCTTACTAACTTATCCAATTCTCTTCTTCCTGGACTTGAATATCATGTTTACTGCCTTATGTAAAGCCTTCTTGAATTTTTTTTCTTCCCCTTTGGAGTAACCGAAGAAGACGCTACAGACGAGAGGGAGATTACAAGTTAATTCAGGAGAATTCTTTCCTCTCTCTCCACACACACACATGTATATCCAAAGTTTGCACGGACTCCTTAGTCCATTTTAGTCATTCATTGCTAATTATTTTGTCTCTATTAAAGAGAGAGTCGGTTCCAAACTAACTAAATCGAAATTGAGATCCAACTATCCTCAATTGAGCCATTAATTTTTTTTAATTTCCTAGTGAAGCCCGTCAATGTGCCAATCCATTCAATATGATCCTAACTTTCCTTAAATTTTGAGGCATGAAAGATAATCAGGTGTGACAACTCCCCTACCCTTAAAGAAAATTTTGTCCTCGAAATTTCCTCTCGTGACTAGCTCTAAAAAGCGGTCTCCGGGTAATTATTCCTTTATTAGGTAACTCCTTTGATAACTCAGGGGACTACACCTAATCTGTCGTAATTCGTTATAGCAGATTAAAGTAGTTTTCATACTTAAGGAGCTTGAATACGAGTACTTCTATCATGTTTTAGTTAGCTTTTCTATTTTAGCTTTAATTTAATAAGAAGTGTAAGTTCAGTTGTTTTGTGACCTTAAAGGTTGAAGGAGGCCTAAAGGAAGGCTAACATACTTAATGAGTGTGCAGGACACCATTCAAAAGCATAAGGGCTCAAGGCTAGTCACCATGTTGCAATACAGGAGTCCAATGTCGCAACATAGGGAGAAGAATACAAGAATTACAATAATACCTTTGGTGTTGCAACATAGCCAGAGGATGTCGCGTACTCTTCAAGTTGAACCTGAAGCCAAGCAAACTGCCTTCGATGTCCTGACACAAGCACTAGATGTTTCAACATCGGCCCTGTACATGAAAGCATTACTGAGCTGAGGGCATTTTGGTTCGCACAATGGAAATTAACATGAAAACTTCAGCAGACCTAGGATTAAAGATGAAAACCAACCCTAACTCTATAAATAGACTCATTGGACACTTCAGAAGGGAAATCTTTCATAGATTAGATTTTTCCTTGTAATTTAGTTTTCAATTTTCAGCTTTTCTTAGACTTAGGTTTTCTTTTTTCGTTATTTTCATTCATGTTCATTGACAAACCTGATTTTTGGCTTCGACCAAACTCTTTGTGGATTCTGCGCTTCATCTATTGAATACAATCAGGGTTTCTCTTTAAACTCTTATTCTTGATTTGTTCTTAATGTCTACTTATTTTATCAAGTTTATTGTGTTTATCAAATCCATGATGAACTAATCCTCTTATGGGGGATTAGTTAGTGAAAGTGTGATTAATTAATTTCTATGTGAGGTATTTTTAGTGGATCAGTTGTTTGGGATAATAAAAACATAAAACCTAGGTCTAACAACCCTAGGAAGTCATCTAGGTGGAAATTAACCCAAAATTGGTATTTCCTATTCAAGAACCCCTTACCCAGTCCAGTCTAGACTGTGAGGTCGAGATATAAATAGTTCTTTCTGACTCGTTAGTTTAGTGGAAGATCGAAAGATCCTACTAGGGTAACAGTTATTTTATTGAGTAGAAACTCGAAATAGGAATTAGTTATGACCACCAAAGCAAGTTAATCACCCATGCCTTAGATTTGGTTGAATTACATCTTAGTTTTTCGTGTTCACTCTTTTTATGCATATTTATTTCTTTTATTATAAAAATCTAAATTCTTTTATTTCATGTTTAATCATAATATAATTTATTTAAAGTACTACTTATATCTATTTTTGTTTATGTTAATCTAGATTTAGTCTCACCTCCCTTAGCATATTTCCCACTCTATTTTTGTTTAGGTTAATCTATTTTCACCCATGCCCAGTTGAATTAATCTATTTTCACCCATGCCCAGTTGAACGTGTTTTCCCACACTCTCTCCAAAAAAAGTCTATTTCTCCAAATTTTCAAAAAAAAAATGGCATATTTAGCTAATAAATTTTTTTTTCTTGGCATATATGGCTAATTTAGCCGAGAAGGGACGGCTGGAGTTATAGGGAAAAAAAGCCTGAAAAGAAATAAATGAAAAACACCATTATCAGAAGGCGATTGAATTTCCTAAAAATGCCAAAATTAAAAAAAAAATCAGATTAGGCCATTTTTCGAAAAATTACGGGACTATGTCGATTTTAAAAAAACGATTCCAACTGGAAGCATTTTCAACTAATTTGAAGAAAAGCACATCCAGCTGGAAGCATTTTCAATGTATTTGCAAGAAACTGCTTCCAGCTAAAAGCGTTTTCATTGTACATTTTTTAATGTTAGGGTTTAGTTTTTTTTAAGGTAGGGTTAAGGTTTTGTGGATTTTAAAGTTTAGAGTTTAGGGATTTGTAGTTTTTTTTATATTTTTTAAGTTTAAAGTTTTGGTGGTTTTTTTTATATTTTTTAAGTTTATATATATTAAATAATTTTTTGAGATGTAAAATTAATAATATTCGAATTATTGGAATTGCAAAATTCAATTCGATTTAAAATCAAAACTTGAACTACTCAATTTGATTAAATCTTAGTTTTTAATTATTTTTTTTGAAATTTTTTGAATACGCATGGGTTTTGGTCGTTATTTACAGTGCATTATTTTCGAACATTCAAATAGGTTCAGTGTATTATTTTCACTAGTGTATTATTTTCGAACATTGTGATCTACTGAGAAAATATATCCTGATGGTTGAGTGGGGAAAAGGTTGGAGTTGAAATTGCTAGAGGGAAAACACTCTACGTAGGACACGTTTTCAATGCACTGTTAGAAAAAAAAACACTGAAAGGACATCCAATTGGACGCGATTTCTGTTGACATGCCTGAAAACGCTTCTAGCTAGACACGCTGTCAGTGCTTTTTTCTGACAGTGCACTGAAAGCACGTCCTACGTGAAGCATTTTCCCTCTAGCAATTTCAACTCCCCACTAGCTCGGGAAAATTTTCTAAATCAATTGCCACTCACATTGGGTCTATAAAATTAATCTATTTCAGCATTGAGTGGCATAAGACATTTACGAGTAAAGAAAATTGTAAGAAGAGAAATTGGCACATAATGTCCACATCGACGAGATGATATAAAAAAAACATCTCATTAACATATTTATTATTATTTTTAATTCATACTAAAATTTTGATGTAATTTGTAAACATATGTTTTTATTATACCATACAAATAAAAAAAATACAACTTCGCTCTATTATTCCTGTGCATACTTGATTTAATAATATGGAATGACAACGAAAACCAATTTTGATGCAAAAACGATATTTATTTAAAAACATAAGGACGTACAACATCTATACAATAAAAATATTTCATATTTATTTAAAAATTTACATGACAAGTACAAAAATAAAATAAATCAATCCTATCCCCGATTAGAATGTATGCTACATAGGGGTGGTCGACAGTTGCGAGTCGGATTCCTTCTTAGTTCAACCTCCGGTATAGGTTGTAGTCTTAGCCTCTCATCTTCTTCGCCTTTGTTCTTAGTTCATTTTGATCGGTTGCTCCTTGATTACCATCATGTATCCTCTAGTCTAAGAATAGGTGGTTACGAAGATGGTCCACCTTGGTAGAACAATGATCTCAAAGGTGTTTACGACACCATCGGTGTAGGAGTACAACTATATTGTGTCCCATACACCGATGGCATAACAATCGAACTCCCGGTCGGTGCCCCAAACATAGACAGATTATATGTCATCATCGGAAATGTCAATGGCATCGATGTGTCATATGTCGGGGACGGAGGTTCATAAGCAAAACCTAGCATCAAGGTAGAAGCAAAAAAAATATGGTGTAAGATATGGTGCTTGTGTAAAAAAGATGGGATTAGTATAAGCACCTGAATAAGTCGAGTCATACTGACCGGAGGGTGGTACGGCCATCAGTGTTGGTTGTTGCGTAGGTGTAGATGAAGTAGCTTCGTTGTGGCCTCTTCGCCTTGGATTCCTAGGTGCCCATCATGGCTTCCTCGTATGTGGTTGTCTACCTCTCGCCTCTTCACCTAGTAGATAGGGCTTGTCATGGACCCTAAACCATGGCATGTACTCCGGATAGTAGGCTAACTTAGGTGCGACAATGGCCTCGCGAATAAGTAAAAACTCGTACCTATTGTTCCAAATGTTGATATATTGCACGTGGAATGTAGGCCAATTCTCATCTGTTCTCTCTCGCAAGTTGATATGATGCAGTCTTTGATGTCTAGTGGTGCTGGTGGAATCAATTGTCTGAACTCAAATTACCGCAGCACTTTATCCGACTCATGCATCTCCACGGTAGCGTACACTACCAATGACACCTTCAGGTTCCAGATGTTGGGATTGACCAAGAATTTCGACAGGATGCATGCTTGAATTACCAGATCAGAGTATGATGTCTATTCAAACTAGATTCAAATAATAAAAATTTTAGTTATCTATATACTATTAATTTTTAAATGAACTACGTTAATATTATATAATTCAAATTTAAAAAATGCATACTTCTACTTTCGATCGTTGGTCTAACAGATGTCGTATATCTCAAAGCTCATTCGGTAGTCCCACGTGACTCGACTCATGGTTCCACCTATTGAAATAATATGTTAACACAATAATTTAAATTTTAAATAAATTTATTTTTGGTAAATATATTAGCTAATGAATTTTACCTTATTATGAGTGAGAATGTATAAAGGTAGTGTGCTCGAAGATGTAAAAATGGCAGCCAGTACCGCGCCCATCATTGTAATAGTAGCATGCAACCATTGATTGTGAATTTTCGTGGTGTCGTCGCTTGACACATCTCTCGGTGCAACGTTGCCAACATGACTGACCCCCATCTAAGTTCGCTCGTTTCTCTAAAGTCGACGAGTTTTAGAAGTTACCCTAAATGGACAAAATTTTGTGACTTATCAGGCATTAGGAGGCCCTCCGATAATTATAAGGATGTACGTCCAAACGTGTTGTTCTCTTTGAACTTTAGTCAAATCCTCATCGAGCCCACCAAAATTTCTTTTTAACCAATTCATATCTATTCAGGCTCCATAAATCATTTCTAAAATCCTCCCCAAGAGTTGCTGGCATACGTCTCTTCAATCGGCTACCTGAACTAACCTAATCACTACCCGCCTATCCACCAATAACCCGGGTTGTAACTGCACGTCGTCCAGAGTACACTAGCTGCATGGAAGATGGAATGTGTGCGTCTTGGGTCTCCACCTTTCCACCAACGCGCTTACAAGTGTGGGGTCCAATTTACACCCCTCGACCAATAAGGGCCATGTGCAAAAATCTAGCATCTCTCAAGTAGGGTTAGATTAAGGGTGATGGAGGAACGGGTAGATTACAAATATACGCCTCCAAAATTCGATCTTCCGCTTATATATAAAAAAACATACAAAATATTAAAATCCAATATAACAAGAAAATATTTAAATTAAATTACATTAAATATAGTATAAAAAAATTCTTACCATTTGTAATCGATCGATAAAAATGTGATTGCCATCCAAACGAATTAAAGATTGTGTTATTGTTAATTTCAAAAAATAAAAAAAATTGTAATAAAAACATATTTTACGAAAATATTAAGACAATTTTAATAATAAAAAAGAGTTGAGAGAGAAATAAATTCTGAGTGAGAAATGAAGAGGGAATTGAGAGAAATTTGAGAACGTAAGAGAGAGTTGAGATTGAATTGGATAAAAAATGAAATGGGGGTATTAATATAGAAAAGAAAATATGATCGGGGGGTAGTCGTTGGTCCCAATGGCTATTTAACTAGATGTTGGAGTGAAATGATTGTTGGGGGAAAACGCTTCCAACTAGAAGCGTTTTCAGCTTATGTGGCGAAAACACTTTTAACTGGAAGTGTTTTCGTAAAATCGGTCTAGTCCCGTAATTTTTCGAAAAAAATGACCTAATTTGGTAATTTTTTAAAATTTTTGGCACTTTTAAGATAATTACTCATCAAAAACCATCTCTTTAGCTTACTCCCTTCTTCCAAAAAGCATATTGTCGAAACCATTTTTTAATCGAGTTTGAAAAACGGGGATCGATTTTAAAAATATGGAAATGGAGTCGCCACCGATCCTTTACTCAAGGTGTGATCGGATCACCTTGAGATATATTATTTTAATAAAACATTTTTATTAAAACAATAATTTTGGTCTACGAAATCTAAGAAAACATGTTCAGGAGTCGGTTACGCACGAGGAAGGGTTAGCACCCTCGCAACGCCCAAAATTGGTACCAAATTGATTAATTAATGTCCTGACATCGAAAATTTGAAAAGATTTTAAAATACAATCCTTTTTGTTAGGGAAAAACTTGAAGAAATTAAGCCTGATGCCGAGACCCGCTTATTTCGAAGGAACAAAGTATCGTACCCAGTGAGTTAGGATACAACATTTCGAATCCTCGAAAATATGCTTATCCTTCGACATTCAATACTCGTACATTTAAAATTAAGAAGGATATTCAATTATTTGGGTCAAATGAAAAATCGAATCCCAGTAAGTTAGGGCACTATTTCTCAAGATTCCCGAATACGGAATATTGCCTTTGTTCTTTTGAAATTCTTATCTCGAGATGATAAAGTATCACACCCAGTAAGTTAGGGCGCAATGTCTCAAATTCCCGAGAATAAGTTTTTTTTATTTGAAATATTGTTCATTTGGATTTAAGAGAAAAAAGGGTACTCGGTTGCTAGGTTTTAACGAGGAAAATCGGAACCCAGTAAGTTAGGGCACGATTGTCTCAAAACCCCTAAACACGAGCATTGCCTTATTTCAAAAAAAAAAACTTTAAATAAAAAAATTGATCTTTAAAACTAAAGTGACATTAAACATAACATTTTTTATAATATGCAATGGAATAATAATATACAAAGTCAATATCACATATTACAATGATGAATCACAAATAATCTATAAACACAAATTAAAAGAGGTAATACACATGATAGAGCTTGAAATAGGTAAAAAATGGATGAAAATAACTATTACATACAATAATGAGATAAGTGGATTTTAAAATGAAATATTATACAAGGAGAAAAATCATAGTGAAATATACAACAAATAATAATATATGTTAATCTACATAAATAAAATATGTGGAATAAAAACCTAATAAATAATTTATATAAACCTAATAAACCTAATAAATAATAATTTATTTTTAAAGCGAAGTAAAAAAAGATTTACAAATAAATTATATAAGATGAATAAAAATACACAAATGGATATATAAAACAACAAATTAGAACAATGTAAATTAATAAAATATTTCCAAGTACTATGTTCACAGTATTTATTTTAAAATAAATAAATAAATAAATAAATAAATAAATTATAAGGAACAAAAACATAAAATTAAAACAGACTCAATTGAAATCAAAGTAAAATCAAAAGAATGATTTTTAAATCAATAAAAACAGAATCAAGGACTTGAATAAAATGCGCATAAATGAGCGAGGATTAAACCAAAAAATTTTTCGTAATCAAAACGCAGCACACAGATTGGACTAATTTAAAAAGACGCGCAAATCTTTGGGCAAAATTGAGAAACAAAAGAAATAAAAGGAAGCTTAATCAAATCTTAACTCAAAACAGAGGGACTAAAGGCATAAATTACCCCAAAATAGCAAAATGCGCGGATCCTTCCCGAATCGGGTCACACGCGCGCGGGTCGCCATTAAAACGGCGCCGTCTTGTATAAAAAAGGGGCCCTTGATAAAACGCTATCGTTTTAATTGCTATAAGAATCAAAAAAATTTTAAACTTCATTTTCTCCCTTTCTCTTTTCAAAAAAAAAAAAACCTAAAACACTCTTAAAACAGATTAAAAACGAAATATCTTCACCCCCTTTTCTAAAAACGTTTCAACTCTCTGTCTCCTCAGTCGACCGGTGGTTTCATCGGCGCCTAACACACCTCCGCCCTCGTCGCGATTTCAAACAGAACCACAAGGGTCCGTTGATCGTTTGAGCCGAGGTTTGGTTAAATCGACACCCAACAACAGGTATATACCTTTTTTTTTGTTTTCCTTTTATTGAAAACAGAAACAAAATGGAAAAAGAGAAAAGAAAATCGAAATAGAAGGCAACCTCTGTATTGGCTTGAAAGTATGCTCTTTTTTATATTGATTTTTCTTGTATTTCCTTGTTAAAATCGTGAAGAAGACCTTACATGGTTTCTTTTCGGGCCTTTTAAAGCCAAAATTGAAAAATAAAATAAAAAAATACAAATCTTTGCTTTGTTTTTTTTGCTGTTATTTACTGTTGTCGTCCTTTGTTCTCTTGCGCAGGTACAAGGCGACGTGGAAGCACGAGGGTGGCATACGGAGGCCGTACAGAGGCGACGTGGCGCGGGGTGGCTTGCTGTTGGGGCGTGGGAGGCTTGCGGCGCTGGAGGCTTGGAAGCTCCCCTAGGGTTTTCTGAAACCTTGGAATGTTTGGGCCATTTGGGCCTAGTTTGTAATTGGGTTGGTTGAGTCTAAGGGTTAGGTTTATTTTGTTTGGGTCCTAATTTGGGCCATTTTAATTGTAAATGGACTATGGACTTTTAATTGGACTTTATTAATTTCTGGTGTTTTTTGTTCTGGTTTTGTTTTCTGTTTGGTTAATTGGGCCTCGGGCAGATTGGGCCTGCTACAGCTGCCCATCTTTGCTCGTTGTCGTGTAACGAGAATGGAGCAAAGACTTAAAAAGAAGGGTCAATCTTGCCCGGTCTCGCCGAATCTTGACTTCTTGGCGCTTCTTTCCTTCAAGTAGCTTCATTCCATCCCACTACATCTTCAAGGGCATAGGAACTAGCGCTTCGATCCGCTCTAATGTAATTTCAGGGAGAAGAGATTCATAGTTTCAATCTAGTCCACTGAAAACTTCGAAGAAATACGGATTGATCCTCATTGTAAACTCAGGGAGGAGGGATTCGTAGCATCAACCTACTACACTGGAACTTCAAGGAGATAGAAATTTAGGGAGAAGAGATTCGTAACCTCAATATTCTCTACTGAAACTTCAAAAAAATACGGACTCGTCCTCTTTGTAAACTCAGAGAGGAGGGATTTGTAGCCTCAACCTACTCCACTGGAACTTCAAGGAGATAGAAATTCAGGGAGAAGAGATTCGTAAACTCAATCTTCTTTGCTGAAACTTCAAAGAAATACAGACTGATCCTCTTCGTAAACTCAGGGAGGAGGGATTTGTAGCCTCAACCTACTCCACTGAAACTTCAAGGAGATAGAAATTCAGGGAGAAGAGATTCGTAACCTCAATCTTCTCTGCTGAAACTTCAAAGAAATACGGACTGATCCTCTTCGTAAACTCAGGGAGGAGGGATTTGTAGCTTCAACCTACTCCACTGGAACTTCAAGGAGATAGAAATTCAGGGAGAAGAGATTCGTAACCTCAATCTTCTCTGCTAAAACTTTAAAGAAATACGGACTGATCCTCTCTGTAAACTCAGGGATGAGGGATTTGTAGCCTCAACCGACTCTACTGGAGCTTCGAGGAGATAAGACTTGTATGGCTTCGATCTACTCCTGCAACTTCAGAAATGCCAGATCTGCTATATTTAATCTGCTCCACTGCAAACTCAGGGAAACAAGATCTGATGTCTTCGATCTGCTCCTGCAACTTCAGGATTGCCAGATCTGCTATCTTCGATCCACTTCGCTCAAGAAGGCAAGATCTTCGAATTCACCGATGTTGCGACAACGTCCTCTAGGGGACCTATCCTATAAAATTAGTTTTGTGTTTATGCTTATACAAAATGGTTAGGATGGAATGATCAGAATATCTGATGCTCCTAACTAAATGTATTATGGACGACATTTGCATGAATGTAGAATATCATGAGGATGGTCTTTTTACAAAGATTAGGATGCAATGATCGAAAAGAATCAAATGCTCCTAACTAAATGTGTCTTTTATGAATGCAGAATTTCATGAGAATGATCCCTTTTTAAATGCTTAGGGTTGTCATCGCTCATTGTTTATCAGGGCTATATCACTGACATATTATGCTGCCATCTTGTTCGGCTGGTATTCATGACAGAAAACTTGAGAAAACAAATATCTTGATCAACAGATTTGCCCCATTGTAACCTCAGGGTTCATCTCATTATGACTTAGAGGTATAGGATCTGAATCTTTTCCCATCTATCCCGATGTGACCTCGCAATGTAGGATTTGCTTCTTCTTCAATCCATCACATTGCTATTCAAAGGTAGAAGATCTGTATTATCTTCCATCTATCCCACTATAACTCGGGGGTATAGGGCCTGTAGCTTGTTCCATCAACTGATCACTCCTCGGGTGACCCAACCAGATGTGTATGCATGATGCTATCGTGAATGCGGAATATCAATTTTCCTTGCGAATGGTTCCCCTTTTACACATGGGTTAACATTGCCCATTTTTCGTCAGGATTGTATTACTGACACAATATCTTGTCATCTTGTTCAACCACCATCTTTGACCAAAAATTCAGAGAGAAAATCTCAGTTTAGACTCTTTCTTAAACTTGGTAAGTTTTAAACAATAGTTCTATTTCAAGTTCTTGTATTATTCAGAAGTTTTCAGAGTAATATGCGAAACTCATTTTATGAAAATATTATTAGTCCACTACTCGTTATTTCAATGCAAAATGCTTGAAAAAGATCATAACCATGGACAAAAAGGGAATTAATTAGGAGTATAGCTCGAAACAAATAAGTTAGGCAAAGATAGCAATCGCAATCAAGAAAGAAATTTATTGTGAACATATTTTGAAAAGAATAGTATAATCACAAATAACAAATCTAAAATGGGTAAAATGGAAACTAGGTGCCCCAGATATCGTAGTCTGAGCTTCTCTGTTCCGACTTCTTGAGGACCATTTTAAGCTCAATACGTGTTTAAGGGATCTGGAGTACTTTGTAGATGCCCCAAGACGTAGCATACTTCTTCATTATTAATTCAGACATAGCAGGACTGCTATATGCCCCACTCTTGATCAAAATTTGAGCCGCCCTTTTCGGGTTCTCAACTCAAATCCCCTTTGGTCTCAAAGCGCCCTTTGCGGGTTTTCGCCTTGGCCTCTCCTTTTTCTTTCTTCTTTTTTTGCTGAAAATTTCTATTTTTTCTTTTTTGATTGATTTTTTTTGAATACTTCTTATGGAATTCTCAATCATTTCTCCGGTCATTACGATGTCTGAGAAGCTCTTTGTGGCACTCCCTAGCATATGAGTGATAAATAGGGCCTTCAGGGTATTAATAAAGAGCATTGTGGTCTCTTTCTCCAAAAGTGGTGGCTGGACTTGGATGGCAACCTCTCTCCACCACTGCGCATACCGTCTAAAACTTTCATCCACACTTTTCTCCATGTTTTGAAAAGTAATTCTATCGGGAGCCATGTCTGTCACATGACTGTACTGTTTCATGAACGCTTGGCTAAATCTCTCCATGAACCAATTCTGTCACGACTCAACTGGTTATACCACTTGGCTGCTGCTCCCACCAAGTTATCTTGGAAGCAATGGATCAACAGTTGATCATTATTAATGTACCCCGTCATTCTTCTACAAAACATAGTGACGTGAGCCTCGGGGCAACTTGTCCCATTATATTTCTCAAATTCAGGCATTTTGAATTTGTATGGGAGCACCACGTTTGGGACCAAGCTTAAATCCTTGGCATCAATTCCGTAACAGTTATCAGCACTTTCGATCGCTTTAAACTTCTCCTCCAACCGTTTATATCTATCTTCTAGCTGTTTTGGCAATTCTACTTTTGTCCTCTCTCCTTCAGCTATTTCATCCAAATCAGAGACGTTAGTAATGATTGGATTATTTCTTGAACCTGAGCCAGTGGAGGTTCACTGAAGCCTCAGCTTGGAATTGTTGAGGTCTAATAGTGACAGATGGCCTTTGTGCAGTCACTTCAGGCAGTGTCTGCACGTGTGGTGGAGTAAAATCCTGGGGATATTGATGATACTCAATATTCTCCTCAATATTAACCATGGGGCTTTTTCTTTTATCCATAAACCCCTTCAACAACTGCGTCATCTGAGTCATCATATTTCTCTGCGATTCCATCATTCTGTCCATCATATCCTGCTGGATCTTAGCAAGCTGCTCCTGCATTTGTACTTGCATCTGTTCTTGCATCTCCTTCTGCATTTTCTAACTTCTCTAGTCTTTTATCCATTGTTTTAGTTTTTCTCCTTGTACCGTAAGGGTGCGTGCTTGGTTGATTTTTGTTGGTTTCCAAGTTACTAAAATGAGTTTTAATTAATCAGGGTCTTCTCATGAAATCTAGCATATGCAATGTGATAATATGTGAATGCATGAAATGAATGTAAAGAGGTGTCGATTCTAACTCAATTTCCTTTAGAAAACTTTACTAGAGGACAAAATTCTTTATATGAAACGGACTACAAATATACGAACATCCGTATTGTCTTCCGTTTTATCAAGAAATTCGTTCTCCATGCTAAGCTCCCTAATTTAGCAATCGAACCCGAATTGACATCTCTCTCTAATATGAAAATGCATGTTAAGAACAAAGATAAAAAATCAGTAAAATAGAAACGAAATTCAAAGCATGTAAAAAAAATCATTCAAACTCCTATTTGAGTGGCCACTAGGGTTTATCACAGCTCTATCTAGGGTGGGCTCTTAGGGCTTTCTATATGCAGTTCGGTTCTAGAGTTGAGGGACCTGAACCAGCAGATTTCTCGATCCTCACCCATTATAGGCTCATACGGACCGAGTTCTGTTCAGGGGAATACATTTCCCTATGGCTGTACGGAGATGAAAATCTCACGAAGACATAGGTACGGATGTATCCCGAAAGTGATTCACTATCCTGTACGGAGGTGAAAACCTCACGAAGGAGTAGCTTCTCACTCCCACTTAAAAGGGTAAGACCAAAATGGTCCTTATGCAATATGATGCAAAAGTATTCTATACAGAGGTTTGGTTAAATCGACACCCAACAACAGGTATATACCCTTTTTTTGTTTGTTTTCCTTTTATTGAAAACAGAAACGAAATGGAAAAAGAGAAAAAAAATCGAAATAGAAGGCAACCTCTGTATTGGCTTGAAAGTATGCTCTTTTTTCTATTGATTTTTCTTGTATTTCCTTGTTAAAATCGTGAAGAAGACCTTACAATGGTTTCTTTTCGAGCCTTTTAAAGCCGAAATTGAAAAATAAAATAAAAAAATACAAATCTTTGTTTTGTTTTCTTTGCTGTTATTTGCTGTTGTCGTCCTTTGTTCTCTTGCGCAGGTGCGAGGCGACGTGGAAGCACGAGGGTGGCATACGGAGGCTGTACGGAGGCGACGTGGCGCGGGGTGGCTTGCTGTTGGGGCGTGGGAGGCTTGCGGCGCTGGAGGCTTGGAAGCTCCCCTAGGGTTTTCTGAAACCTTAGAATGTTTGGGCCATTTGGGCCTAGTTTGTAATTGGGCTAGTTGAGTCTAAGGGTTAGGTTTATTTTGTGTTTGGGTCCTAATTGGGCCATTTTAATTGTAA